>JAGFMF010011999.1:96011-162607 GCA_019455555.1 Galemys pyrenaicus
CCACATCTTCTTGATCCAGTCATCTACTTTTGGGCTTTTGGGTTGTTTCCAGGTCTTACCAATTACAAATAGTGCTGCAATAAACATAGGAGTACAGGTTGCACAGGATGATTTTTAGAACATTTCCATAAAGTTAAATTCAGAACTGATGGCTGAAGAAAGGGAAATAAAAAATGCACTTTCTCTTCAGAAGTTGATCGTCTTTTGTCTTTGTAGTTTGGTTTTGTAGTCATTGTCCAGATGTTTCCTTCCGAGATGACCAGCATTGCCATTAATACTGTCTCAAGTAGTCTGGCTTGTGAGTCATTTTTGGCACATATAACATATATGCATATAGCAAATAACATGAAGAATAGCGATTAATTTTTTTTATTGTGACTACAGAAACAATAAATACCTCTGCCCTTGCAGATTTTCTTCCTTTCCAATTTCGCTCACTACTCATGTCTCTCTTTAGGCTAGCATTTTATTTGAAACATCAGTTCAATTTTTTTTCCATACTAACTATAGATAGCTGAGTGAATCTAGGCAGAATGAAATCTACAATGAGATTTACTGAGGAAAAATAAACAATCAACAACACAAAATATTTTTTTTAAATGCACAACAGTAGCCATGTCGATTTCAGCCATGACTCTTTCATGATTTAGCAAAAGGCTAAATAGCAAAGTTATTGAGTATGAGTATGTGTATATGGCTGTGTATGTGTGAGAGTGAGTGTGTAACAGATGATCAATGAGTTTCATATCCTCTCATATTTAAGATACAAATTAAGGAATCTCCCTGATGGTGCAGGGGTTAAATTCTCAGCACTATCGAGTTATCACCAGTCACTACAGCCTGAGTTCTATCCCTGACCCCTGGCCAGGGTGCTGACATACATAGTGCAGCAGAACACTCCTGTATGCCCAGGGATATTTGTCTGTAACTTTGTATGTATGATGTCCTTATGTAATTTTGGTGTCTTTGTTAATGTTGGTCTCATAAAATGCATTTGGAAACAGTCACTCTTCCCATTTTTTGGAAGAGTTTGAGAAGGATTGTATACCTGATATGTTGTTATCATAATTATTATATAGTTTCATCCCAAATCCCTGTATTCTTTATTAGCTGAAAGTCTGTAAGTATGGCTATCCTTGATTTTGGAGGTGTCCAATTTGCTTGTACAATTGTTTTCTAACCATTTTCTTTGAGCCTGTTTATCTTTGGAGGTCAAGTGGGTCTCCTGGAGACAGTAGAAAGTTGGGCTAATAAGAATGAACAGACAATTACAATCAGACATTAGAGAGGGAAAAGGAAAGGATTGGGATTGGGACAAGGATGGAAGGAATACAAGGTACTATGGTGATGGTGCACAGGTGAATTGGTGATAGAAATTCTAAGGGGACTGATTACACCAAGAAAAGCAAGCAAACATTGTAAGAAAAATAAATTTATTAATTAATAAAAAAAACGTTGGGTTTTGTTTCTGATTTAACCAACCACTCTGTGACATTTGATAGGTAAGCTCAGTCTGTTTACATTCAGGGTGATCATTGATATATGAGAATTTGTTATTGGCATTTTATCTGTAGTTTTTCATTTTATCTGTTTCCTTCTACACTTTTTGTGGATTTTCTTCTTTTCAAATTAGATAGGAGAACTTCTTTCAATATTGTTTGTAGGGAAGGTCTTGCATTGGCAAACTCCTTTATCTTGTTTAGGAAGGCCTTGATTTCTTCCTCTCTCTAAAGGAAAGTCTTGCAGAGAATCAATTTTGGCTGACAGCTTTTATCTTTAAGTATTTTTCATACAGCATCCCACTCTTTCCTTGCATGTGTAGTTGCTTCAGAGAAGATTAATGTTTTTACATGAGTACATGGGTGTACCTTTAGAGGTTATCTGCTTTTTTCCCCTTAGCCATCATCAATATTCTTTCTTTATCATGAATTCTTGGAAGTTTCATGGGTATGTGGCTTGATATAAATCTCTTTAAATTTAGATAATCAGGTGTTATTTCAACTTCATGGACTTTTATAGTTATTTCCTTTCCCAAGTTTGGGAAGTTTTCCACTATTATTTCTTTTAATAAGATCCACATTCCCCAATAATAATAATAATAACAACAAGAAAGAAACAAAAACCAAAAATAAAAAGACAAGGACAAACTGGGGACACTTGGTGAGGAGGGAAGAGGGGAAGGGTTGAGGGCAGACGGGAGCACGGGGGACTGAGATGATGGTGCACTGGTGTTATGGTGATGGGGAATACATGGGGATTACAATTGATGTCAAATATATGTAAACTTAAAAATATTTATATTAAAAAAAATACAAAAAACATCCCTGTTCCCATCTCTTTCATTTCCCCTTCTAGAATAACCATTATTTTCTGCTGCATTTCTTAATGAAGTTGTATATTTCTTGAAGTGTTTTTGCATTTTCTTCATATTTCTCATTCCACTACTTGGGTCCTTATACACTATGATTTTTAAGATCATGGATTTAATATTTGTTCTGATCAATTCTGCTTCTATAGCTTTCTACAGAAATTTATCTTATTATTGATCTTTTAACATCTTATATCTGTTATTTTCTTATTTCCAACTTGAATTTCTATTTTCTGTTCAGTAATTTTATTTCTCATGCATATTATTTGTGTTCTGAGTTTACTTCCAGTAGTTTGAATTTCTCTATCATGGCAACTTTAAGGTCTATATCTGATATGAAAATAAAGCCTTTCATGTCTTTGTGGTTAAATTCTGAAAGGTTGCCCCCTGCTTGTGAGATGTATAGTATTGGGATAAAATCAGAAACACAGACCAAGGGAATAAAAAGTCCAGAAGTGTACCTACACAAATATGAACAGTGAATTGTTGACAAAAGAGCCATGACCATACAATGTAGACAGGCAAGCCTCCCTAATAAATCATGCTGGCAAGGCTGGACATACATATGCAAAAAAACAGAAAATCAGGAGGTAGAGTATAAAAGGAGGAGGAAGTCCAGGAGGAGGAAGAAAAGTAAAGAATTAAGTCCTTACTTAACTCCTTATACAAAAATTCATTCCAAATGAAATAAAGACTTGGATAGACAACATGATACCATAAAATAGTTAAAAGAAGTCATAGATAACATTCTCCTGATATCAACCACAGAGTTGTATTTGGCTATAGTAACTCCAAACAAAGGAAAAAAGTAAAAAAGTTCATCAAACTGAAAAGATGTTTGTACCTCAAAAGCAACCACCACAAAATCAAAATGGCAATATACCCACTGGGAGAAGATACTTGCACATGATGCATCTGACATGAGGTTAACTTCTAAAATACATTTAAAAATCATACAACTCAATAGTGAAAAAAACTCTAATTAAAAAATAAGCAAAAGACCCAAATAAACATTTCTCTAAATAAGATATTCTGATGGCCTGCAAGCACATGAAAAACTGCTCAACACCACTTATTACCAGGGAAATACACATTAAAAAAAAAAAAACCTGACAACGCAATATAATTCCTAAACTATGAAAAATACACTTGTTACCAGATGTTAGTGGGAAGACTGCAACAAGGAAAAGGACACAGGACATTGACTGGACTCTTGGTGGAGGTTGAGTGAAGCATATACACACATGGTTATATATATATATATATATATGTTTTATATAATATATGTTATGTTCCCCAAATTATATAACTATATAAACGACTGACAAAAAAGGAAAAAGGAAAGAAGAAATAAAATATATTTTGTGCCATACATACACTTTTGTTGCTTATCTTTAGTTCCTTCCTCTCAAAAGAAATTAAATATGACTCTCTTAAAAGTTTCCACCACAGTGCAAGATTGAACATTGAAAATGAATGACTATTTGCTTCAAATAGGGAATAAGCATTTGCTTCAAGTAGAAGTAGTTTGACCTCCCAGTCTTTAGAGTAATCATCTTCATCTTGCTATATGAGGTTAGAATTTGCCCATGCACTACTATTTGTAAAATAAATTCATCAAATGTGCTGCTCACCAGTGCAATTCAGATCAAATCAACATTCTAAACATAAAACAATAACTGAAATTGTTTTCTGTCACATGAGAAATAGAATATTGGATAAATAACAAAGTTTATTTACCTAAATGGTTGCTAATATTACTTTTATTGTAGTGGTTAAAATACAATGAGGAAGAGGACTCCCAGGATAATGCAATACTGACTGTAACTTAACCATGTTTAAAACAGTCAGAGTTTTTAGAACCTAAACAGCCAAGTTTAAACTGTTAGGCTACAGTGCCTCCCTGATGGTGCAAAGGGTTGAGCGCTGCACTGTGAAGCATCTGTGGCACAGCAGTGCGAGTTCGATCCCCAAGCAGGGAGGGGACCCACATGGCACAGCAGACCTCTCCTGCCTTGCTCACTGCTTCCCTCAGCAGTGTACTTCATTAGATCTGCCTGTTCTGCTTCCCACTCTGTCTCTGGTGGGTCCTCTCACCCCCGACACCTCTGGCTTGTACCCCAGTTCTTTTTTTTTTTTTTTTTTACCCCAGTTCTTGTAAGCATAAATAAATAAACTGTTAGGCTACAATCCTCAGGATTCTCACACACCGGGACACACCACATCTTATACTGTGAACTCATTGACTCCATCAGGAAGTCACTTTTCTTTCATTCCTTGAGGACACAAAGACTAAACCTAATTTCTGAGAAATAAGGATTTTCATCCTGCTCCATGTATTTCCCACTCCCACCACTTATTTCTTTGGGAGGCTGTTGCTTCCCTTCTCTGGCTTCTTTGTCCCTTGGCACCATCATAGAAACCTGGAACTAGCACTCTGCTAGGGCAAGCCTAGTTCTGCTCATTCTAAACTCTGCTTCATAGGAATTCTTTTCTAACCCCTAATCACACAATATCAGATTGCATTAGGTTCTAAAAAATATTATATTCAGTTGAATGGGTTTTTAAAAAGGCATAGAGTTACAAATGCAAATCTGCAATCATAATATTAAAAGTACTCAGTGTAGGGGCGTCCTTAGTGGAGCAAGGAGTTAATTCTCAGCACTAAGAATCTATCCACAGTCACTGCAGCATGAGTTCAATCACTGGCCAGGGAGTTGACCCACATGGCATAGCAGAACTTTCCTGCCTCACCTGCTGCTCCCCTCAGCAGTGTGTTTCAGTGGATCTGCCTGTTCTGCTCCCCAATCTGTCTCTGGTGAATCCTCTCACCTCCCATGACTCTGCCCTGTACCTCAGTTCTTGTATGCATAAATAAATATTTTTTTTTAAAAAAGTAATTGGTTTAAACAAAATGAGGGTCATGGAGTGAATGTGCCTAATGCCCAGAGGAGCCTGCCTGTCCATTTTCAGCTATTTGACTTCTCAAGATTTCTTTCCATTTTTTGTGTGTTCTGTGGAACTTTGAAAAAAATCTGTGTTTTTTAACAAAATTGATTTTAACAACCCAGGGCACTTCATACTTATTTTTTAATTACTTAAAGAATAAAAGTGTCATTTACAAGACTATATGTTCAAAACAAAACAAAACAAAAACTAAAATAACCTAACACCATACCTGTCCACATTAAAGCAAATATTTATTTTGGCAACAGTAACTTAGTCCATGTGACAATTCAGAAGAGTAAAAGTAAGTGTGGCTTCCATAGTTTAAAGTAAACAGTGCTGCAATAAACATGGGAGTGCAAGTTTCCTTTCAAATTAGTGTTTTTTTTTTTTTTAATTTCTTACATAGATAACCTAGGAGTGGAATTACTGAGTTGAATGTCAGATGCATGTTTAATGTTTTGCAACACCGCCATATTGTTCTTAATAAGGGCCGGACCAGTCTGCATTTCCACCAGCAGAGTAGAAGGGTCCATTTTCTTCACTTTGTGCCAGCACTTGTTGCTTCTGGATTTTTTCATATGCTGACTACAGAACTGAGACACCATGGGTGAAGAGGGGTGGGGAAAGAAGAACGGAGAGGGCGGGAGGTATAATAGTCTGTGGTAGTAGAGTATAGGTGAATTTGTAGTGGATGCACCGTAGTGGTACTAACTGATGGGGGTACCCCAATATTACTTCAGTTAAAAATTAGTCAATTACACATGACTCAACAAAAAATGTAAACAATCCAGTCAAAAAATGGACAGAAGAACTTAAAAAATATTTCTCCGAAGAAGCAAATGGCCAACAGGTATATGAAAAAATGTTCAGCCTGTCTCATAGCCAAGGAAATGCAAATCAAAACCACAAGATATCACCTTAAATGAGTAAGAATGGCACATATTAAAAAAAACTAACAGCAGGACCTCCCTGGTGGTGCAGTGGGTTAAGCAACACACTATGAAGCAAACCGCTGTCACTGCAGCATGAGTTTTATCCCTGCCCCTGGCCAGGGAGGGGGCCCACATGGTGCAGCAGACCTCTCCTGCCTCACTTGCTGTTGCCCTCAGCAGTGTATTTCAGTCTGTCTGCCTGTTCTGTTCCCCACTCCGTCTCTGGTGAATCCTCTCACCTCCTGCACCTCTAGCCTGTACCCCAGTGCTGTATGCATAAATAAATATTTTAAAAATAACCTAACAACAACAAATGTTGGTGAGAATGTGGTGGAAAAAAGAGCTCACCTACACTGCTGGTGGGAATGAAAACTTGTCCAGCCTCAAGGAAAACTATGTGGAGTTTCCTCAAACTACTAAAAAGAGAGCTACCATATGACCCAGCAATTTCACTCCTAAGGATCTAGCCCAAAGGCACAAAAACATTCATTCAAAAGGTTATTGAAACTTTATGTTTATTGCAGCATTATTTGTAATAGGTAAGACAAAGGAGACAACTCAAATGCCCCAAAAGACTGGATCAAGAAGATGTGATATCTATGCACAATGGAATTCTATGCAGCAATCAAAAAAAAAATAAAATAATGCCATTTGTAACAAATGGATGGAGCTAGAAAAGATCATGCTCAGTGAAGTAAGTCAGAAAGATAAAGAAAGAAAAATACAAAGGAAAAAGAACGAAGAAACACTTCGAGAAATCTCCAACTCCATGAGAAAATATAAGAGTTATAGAAATCACAGAAGAGGCTAGAGTACAAGTAATATAGATAATATTCAAGGATATAATCAAAGAGAACTTCCCAAGCATGAAGAATGAGATGAACATAGACATATAAAAAACAAGAAGAACACCAAACTTCCACGTTCATCATGGAAGAACACATCAAGGAAGAACACAACAAGACACCTAACAGTAAAGTGCTCAAGAATCCAAGACAAGGAAAAAATAATGAAGCTGACAAGAGGGAAAAACAAATAACATATAAGGGAAAACAATCAAGCTGACATCAGATTTCTCTAAAGAAACACTATGCACAAGAAGACAGTGGAGGGATATATTCAACAAACTCCAAGACAACAAATGCCAATCAAGAATATTCTATCCTACAAAGTTCTCCTTCCTCTATGAAAGAAAACAAGGACTATCTCAGACAAATGGAAACTCCAGAATTTCATCATGACTAAACCACCATCCAATAAATGCTAAAAGAAGCCCTAAACCCCAAACCAACAGAGGAATGATTAAGAACAAAAGACAAGGGCCAAAATCACTAATCACTAAAAGATAATCAAAATGGCAAAAACAGACACCAACATATCAATATTAACCTTAAATGTAAATGGACTAAACTCACCAATTTAAAGGTACAGAGTTGCATGCTGGATTAGAAAACAAAACCCAGATCAGAGTTGTGCAGGGAAGAGGGAGGGAGTGGGATCATGGCCAGGGCAGGAAGAGCACAAGGGACTATGGTGATGGTGCAGGATGAATTGGTGGTAGAAACCCTATAGGGACTACACAGAGAAGAAAGCAAACCTTGTAAAATAAACAATAAAATATTTTTAAAATTTTCGGGTTAAGGCTTAGGGTTAGTGTTAGGGTATGTACAGGACAGTGTTAGGGTACAGGACAGGGTTAGGATGCAGGTTGATGCAGTTTAAGGTTGAGAGAGCATGTCCGGGTTAGGGCACTGCTCAGCCTTAGGGTATGGCTGAGGGTTAAGGGAAGGACTAGGGTTATATTTAGGATATGGGTTCGATGTAAGGGCTGCATTAGGTATAAGGCACAGTGTAGGGCATGGGTGACACTCATGTGTCAAGTGTCCAGGTGATGCTCAGCGCGGGTTAGGGCATGGGTAGGATGGAGACTATGGCTTAGGGACAGGGCAGGGGTGAGAATTAGGCAAAACTCATGTAAAGCTAGACACTGGGAGAGATACTATCTCTCACATATCACTGTAAGCACATTTTGTTCTTCACAGCAGTTTCTGTAACTTTCATAAACATTCTCTTTGTACACAGTGAAAATTATGATATTCATTCCAAATGAAATGCTTCCAATTTTGAACACAGGATACTTTTTTTCCTTCTAGAATTTGAGACAAAATATCTCCAACAGACACCAGCTGTACATGATACAGATACATGTAGTCAGATTCCTTTTATATTGCAACAAGAACAACAAAAAACTCCTCTAGAAGATATATTGGGAGTAAGTGGAATTAAACCAGCAATCTTTTTTTCTCTTCCTTCTCCAACGGCATTCCTGGGAACACGGTAATGTCAAAACCTTGATTTGTGTCAAGATTGCCCAGTAACTCCTTGGACTTGGAAATGTGAAGCCCCACATTTCCTTCACATTCCTTTCCCCCTTATGTAATGACAGCACTTGCCATTTGGGATCCAGCTTAATTAGAGTACTAACCCAGTTGCTGACTCCGTTGGTGGTTAGCTTATATAATAAACTCCTCTGTGCAAAAGCAGTCTGATGTTCAGAATTTGGTTTTGTAGGTTTGAACAAAAGATTGCTAGCTGTATGAACTTGGTCATATTTTTTCCTCTTGGTATTTCAGCATTTTTGTAGGGTAAAATGAGAAAATTACAGTAGCATATACTCATTTGAGAATTCAATGACAACATATATAAAGAACTTTAAGTAGCATTTAATGTAACTAATACTTTATGATACTGCCAATGATCACTATTAATATTGTCCTTCCAGATATGAGTAGAAATTGAGATCCTCATCAACAGTTGAGTTAAATGTTCTTCTAGAGAGGCAAAGAGAAGTTTAAAATTTCTTAGGTATAAGGCAGGTAGTGTCTTCTATGTGTCTTGTCCATGAATGAGTGTGACTTCTGTGTCTGTGCAAAAATTGCCTTTTGATATCTGAGAAGTATTGTTTACTGTCTTGAGTCGCTCCTTTCCATTATCTATATGCATTTTTAAGCTCAGATTAAGATTTAGAGTATAATATATTGTAAAGTATTTGAGGTTAAAAATCCTAGGAAAAAGAATTTTTAGGGGTCACTCATGTACTACTTCAATTTACATTGTCTTGGGTCCCTAACCTAGCCATTGAGGCAAGAAATCAAAGAAATTCAGAAACAATAAAGACTGAAAATTAGAAAGTAGATTGTCATTACTCACAGATGACACAGCTTATATGGGAAGAGCTTAATGAATTTATAATAAGTCGAGACCACAAAAACAGACAGTAAAATTTCAGATTACAATATGATTGTACAAAATCCAATTTACCTTTTCAAATGCCGAAGATAAATGATTGAAAAAAGAAATTTAAAAAATCCCAGTAGCCTAACAAATCAGATAAAACAAACCAACAAAAACCCTCAGGCAGGGAAAATTTACCCAAAGAATGGGCAAAGCATGAACAATTAAAACTAGAAATTATGGCAGGCAGACGGTAAAAAGACATAAGTAAATTAAGATGCATATCATCATCATGCATTAGATAACTTGAACTGTTAAAATGTCAAGTCTCTAATAATTTATTTGCAAAATCAATACAATCCCTAATTCTAGTTCATTGCTGTTTCTAAACTAATTACAAAATGTATCTGGAAATTCAGAGGACCTAAAGTAGTAAAATATTCTGGAAAAGAATAAAACCTCCATCGTACCATGACATAGAACCATAATAGTAAAGATAATGTAATACTGACGTGAGAATAAGAGTGTCCAGATAGATCCACATATATCTTTTTTTTTAAAGATTTTATTTATTTATGCATACAAGAACTGGGGTACAGGCCACAGTCCAGGGCGGTGAGAGGATTCACCAGAGACAGAGTAGGGAACAAAACAGGCAGACTGACTGAAACACACTGCTGAGGGCAGCAGCGGGCAAGACAGGAGAGGTCTGCTGTGCCATTTGGATCCCCTCCCTGGCCGGCAGCAGGGATCGAACTTGTGCTGCAGTGGCTGCAGTTTGCTTCATAGTGCATTGCTTAACCCACTACACTACCAGGGAGGCCCAGATCCACATATATCTTAAGTTGAATTTAAATGCATCAAGTAATTTTAAAGGGAAAGTATAGCTTTTTCAAAAACTGTTCCTAATACAACTGCTTAATCAAGTAGAGAAGAAGCAAATTTGACTATAATCTCAACTAATACACAAAAAATGAGATGAAAGGCAAACAAGCATAAATGTAAAAACTAAAAATTTCTAAAGGGATTAAGAGAGAATAACTTTGCAACTAGATGTAGAAAGACTTCCTTACACAGAAGCCACAAAGCAATGATAATAAAAAAGATTAATTCCATTTTTTAAATAAAAATTTGTATATTTCAAAGGACAATAAAATATGAAAATATAAGGACCTGTACTTGAAGAAAATATTAACAACACATATCTGATGAAAACTTATGCACAATATATAAAGAACTCATAACTCAGTAATAAAATCCAGTCAATCCAATGAAAATGAGCATTTGACAAGGCAATTAAAAACATAAGGTGTTCAGATGGCCAAAAACCACTTGAAAGAATACTGAATACTACTTATCATCAGGAAAATACAAATTAAAATCTAATAAAATATCACTCACATCCAAGAAAATAAATTCCCCCCTCCCCCCAAAAAAGACTAAACCTACCAAATGTTATTTAGGATTGGAAACAACTGGAATTCCCATAAACTGCTGGTGAGAACATAATATGTGTGCTGTTATTTTGTAAAAGACTCTAGCAATTCTTATAAATTTAGTTGTAAACTTACCAAACAATTCAGCAATTTCAAGATACAACCTAGCTACTTTATTTTTAGTTTTTAAGCCAAAGGAAATGAAAGTATATTTATAGAAAGAACTTACAAAAATGTTCACAGCAAGTTTATTTACAATAAGAAAATAAATGGAAAGCACTAAAATATCTATCAGTAGAAAATGGGTAAATATTTTTGTGTTTTTCTTATGATATTACATGACAGTCACAGCAGACAAACTATTGATGTAAACAATAATATGAATTAACATTAATGAGTGAATCCTGACTCAAAATCACTATGTAATTCATTAAATGGAATTTTCTAACAGTGAGAAATAAGCTGTGATGATGGAAAACAGCTTTGTACCTTCTGGGGTTAGGGTATAGGACAAGAAACTTGGAGAAATAGTTGGGTGTGAAATGTTCCATTTTTTATTTGGGATTTACATGATAATACTTGCTAAAAATAATTGGTCTCTAGTAAAATCCATTAATTTTATTTTATATTAATGTAGCATCCACAAGCTAATAAAAACACATATTATGTAGAAAATAGAGTAAGAGGAAAAGAGCACCCCACATTGCAAAATTGTAGATGATCAACTTGGCACATTTTTCTGTATAAATCTGTGTGATGAATATGTATGACTTTCTCACTTTTAAAAAAAATTAGGGTGTTAAAATTTGGGAACTGTTGAGTGCTTCCCAAATACTTTTCTGGGTATTCCAGATTATGCAGTCAAGTTGGTTAGTCACTGACTACTGAGAATGCCACAGTCCCTCTCTCTGGTCAGAAATGAGAGCAGTGAGGAAAGGTTAATATGAGTGGTCAGGGACCTCCATACAGTCTTCCATAATGGTTGGATTAGCTTGCATTCCCACCAGCAGTGTACTAGGATTCCTTTTTCTCCACATCCTCACCAGCATTTGTTGTTGTTGGTTTTTCTGATGTGTGCCATTAAAAAAAAAATATGAGTGGTCAGGGGACAGATGAAGACAAGGGAATATAGTGATGATTCATGGTTGATGTGGTGGGAGAAATATGTAGACTACACTGAGGGTAGAAATCAATTTGTTAGGGGGAAAAGTAGTCCTGAATGGATTACACAAATAAGTTTATGGACTCCAGCCCCCACTCCAGACCACCAATATTCCAGAACCACAAATCCGATAAGATGATTATCGAAATGTGGATCACTGGGACCTGAGGGTGGAGTTAAGTAGCCAGGGTGGGTATAAAACCAGACATGTGGGCCTTGGCAGCTCTCTTCAATCAGAGCAAGCTCTCAATGCGCCATTGGGTTCTAGCTCGTAGGATCTGGTAGGATATTTACAGATTTGTATATCTCTCTTCTCCTTGTGTTATTACTACTTTATTTCCCCTTCTTTTGTAAAATAAAACCCTTTATTAACCTTTGTTGCATGTGCCTGCAGTTGGTGCTTATTATAAGTGCCTTTTGAGTACACAGATGAGAACCAGTCAGGTAAACCCATTTTATATTAGGGTTGTCCTGTAACAAATTCATGTACAAAAATGAACAATGATGTATGGGAAAAAAAAGTGGTCAGAAGAAGGGCTGTATTGTCTGTTTTTTTTGTACCTTTTTTTCTAAAGTCAATGTATTTCACTTATTTTGTAACTTTGTAATTTTAATCTCTCTAAAGTCAAGAAACAAAACAAAACAAACCCACACCTTAAAGATAGCTTTAACAACTATCAAAAGTATAATAAGTCTATCATTACCATAACTTCAATCTTTCTATTACATGTGTTTCCAAAGATTCTTGTATTATTTTTCTATATCATTTCAATGTTCACAAATAATTCACCTTGCCTTCCCAAGTCTTTAACATCATTCTCACTAGAAAAGAAAAAAAAAAAAAAACAGAGAAAATAAATGGCTGCAGCATTTAGATATGCTTCTGATTGAAATCCCAGGGAAATTGCTCCATCACTAGCTTTGTTGATGACAAGAATAACAACAGCATTGGGTTTTGACTTGATTTACTCTGAAAATAAATCCGTCGGTTATCCTCACTTTTTTCAGTGAGATTATATAAAATTTAGACCAATGAAACTCAGAAATGACAAATGACAGCTCATCGAAACCTGAGCATAGAGGAGTACAAATAAAAGTCAACTTTGTGATAAGTATGTCAGGCATTATAAGGATTAGAAACTTAATATTAAAATTAAAAGACTAATTTTTATTAAAGAATTGTTCATCTGTATTTTAAATTTTAAATGTATTTTAAATTTTGTGTTTACACATTTGTAACAAGACTCATTCTGCTTTGTGTTCTGCATTTCCAGTCTGGAGGAATTGCAATAACGTGGGCAGGAGGAAAAATGACTCTGCATGATGGATTTTTCTGGGTTGTTAAGCAAAGCTGAAGGAGCATACCACCATGATAACAAGCTTAATGCTTTAAATAAGACACACACAATGCTTGATTTATCAGTGCTGCGGGAAAAAATGACATTAAACTTAATCAGATTAGATCTTAACTGATACCTACTTTTAGTATTTGGAAATCAGAGTACATACAATATTCTTTTTTTTTTTCTTTCTCTTTATCTTTTGTCCTCATTTATCAAAGCTTTCTCTTTTGGAAGATACATTCTCTTTTCCATAATTTCTGATAAACAACTATACTGCTAAATTCTTGTGTTTCTATGTTTTTCTAAATTCAGAGCTAATTAGATCTCTCAGTCAATGAAAACTAAGAAAGGTATACTATAAGTTAATTTCCCGATTGTCTTCTACTTTATGAGCCTGACTTGAGCCTTTGGTTGGCATTCTAGTTTCATAGATTCTTCTTTTAGCTCTTCATTCAAATTAATCACATTCAAAAGAGGAACTATTTTAGACATAAAACCATGAAATCAGGCATATCAACAAGCATTTAAAATTCTCTATGTCACTTTCATTATAATATTTATGAAAAATTTAATGCTTATTTTAATGTTTTTGTGTAGCCTAAATCTCTTCCAAATGTTACAATCTTATGCAACTAACTGAATTATCATCCAGTTATCTAATAAATTATGTTTCCTAATAGTCAAAAAAGAATCAATCTGGTAAATTTTATAAACTCACATTTATTCAGAAATACCTTAGAATATGTAACAACCTAGTAAAAGCACATGGTGCTGTACAATGGCATTTTCTTGTGCAGAAAAATATGTGGACCAGGGACCAAACAGGTGGTCTTTAAATGACAGTATGTCAAGGAAAGAGATTAACCCTGGAGCTTCAAAAAGGAACATGGTCCTACTGACACCTTCATTTTAGCTGAGAGACCCATACTGGATTTGTTATTCACAGAACAGTAGTATACAATATTTATGTTGACTTAAGACTAAATCTAAATCTGTGGTAATTTGTCACAGTAGCATTATAATACTTATACAAGCAGAAAGCTAAGATAAATGTTAAGGGGACTAGTATTAAATAAAATTTGTGCCATACATATATTAAAAAACAACAACAAATGTTGGTGAGGATGTGGGGAAAAAGGAACTCTACTACACTGCTGGTGGGAATGCAAGTTAATCCAACCACTATAGAAAGTCATATAGAGCTACTATATGACCCAACAATACCACTCGTAGGGTGCTACCCAAAGGACACAAAAACACCAATTCAAAAGAGTACTTGCACCCCTATATTCATTGCAGCAATATTTATAGTTGATAAGACCTGGAAACAACCCAAATGCCCAAAAGTAGATGACTGGATCAAGAAGATGTGGTGCATATACACAATGGAATACTAGTCAACAATCAAAAAAGATAAACAAGTCATTTATAGAAACATGGGTGGAACTAGAAGGAATTATGCTCAGTGAAATAAGTCAGAAGGCAAGAGAAAAATATCGGATGGTTTCACTTTTAGGAGGAATATAAAGGGAAAAAAAAAGAGGGCTCAAGGAAAAGAACAGTTACAATCAAAAATAAACAAACAAAAAAACACATCAGGAACAAGAGGACAAAGACAAACAAAAGGACTCTTCGGAGGGGGAGTGGGTATTGACCAGGATGAAGTGACGGTGCACGGGTGAAATGGTGGGAGTTCCCTGGGGACTAGAAAGGATGTCAAATAGAATTAAATAAATTTAAATTTAAAAAAAAATTGTGCCATAGCCAAAATTTGTGGGATAAGATTTGTTAGCATTCTACAGATACTTAAACTAAATTGAGTTGTTTAAAAATAATAATTTTAAAGTTGACTTTCCTTTTGACATTCAACTGCCATAAAAGTTCAGGTGTATTCTTTGAGGTACTGAAAATATAAGCATAGAACTCTAAAAATAACAGCATTAGAAAACGTTTGACATGCTATAGATAAGGGTGACTTAGATAAAGGTGGACATGTAAAAATTTTATGAAATTATTCAGACCAATTTCAGCTTAGCTAATTATGTAACCAGTAAAAGCAAAGATTAAATTCTATTGATAAATTCCAAACTGGTGAAATGATGGTGTGAAATCCATGGGGACCACAATGGATGTCAATTTATATATAAATATAAATAAAGGGATTTATATATAAAGGGAAAAATAAATTAAATATATTGGATAACAAAAAAAAAAAAATTCCAAACTTATCCAGTCTGGAAATTCTGATGTCCAAGACAGCAGAGGTGACATGGAAGTCCCCCAAAGATTACCACTCATCCTACACAGGAGGCAGAAACTCACCCCACCTAGAAGGCAAGACTAGAATGCAGGGAACTGGTAAGGAACCACCACCCCAGAAACTAAATGGGTGTGTGGAGCCACACCCAGCCCAGAAGCCCCTCCTAATGCAGTAGAGTCCCTAAGCAAAATAATAGTAAGTCAGAAAAACACACAGAGAAAAAACAAAAACCAGAAATGAAGACAGTAGAGGAATACCACACCACAGAAATAAAACAACTCTCTAGAACCCAATCACAAAAGCTTGGAAGATGTGTTCTTTCTCTCAGAAACAAAATTCAAATTCTTCATGATAAAAAACTTCAAATAAATGGAAAGAAATTCGTAAAAATAAATGAATGTACTCAGAATGAAGTTAACAAAGTAGTAAGAAAACAGTGGAGATTCTGGATATAAAAAAAAATCAATAAAGGGTAAGAACATTCAGGAGAAAGCTGTGGAAGTAGAATAGAGCAAGTGCAAGAACAAATCAGTATGTTTCATTATGTAGAAGAACGAAGAATATGGGTAGAAAAGGAAAGAGAAACAGAATAAAAACAAATGAAGAAACACGCCAAGAATTATCCAACTCCATTAGAAAAGGTTACATAAGAATAATGTGTATACCAGAGGGAAAGAGAGAGAAAGGAACAGAAAATGTATTTGAAGAAATAACAGAGCAAGCCTCCCTGGTGGCGCAGCAGCTTGAGTGCCCCATTGTGAAGCAGCCGCAGAGAGTTTGATCCAGGCCAGGGAGGGGACCACATGGCACAGCAGACCTCTCCTGCCTCGCCTGCTGTTCCCCTCAGCAGTGTACTTCGGTCCATCTGCCTGCTCTGCCCCCCACTCTGTCTCTAGTGAATCCCCTCACCTCCCATGACTCTGGCCTGTACCGCAGTTCTTGTACGCATAAATAAATCTTTTTTAAAAATGAGAAATAATAGAACCTTAAGAATGGACTAAATACACAAATTCAAGGGCTCTAGGAGTGGAAGCTGTTGTCCCAAAACCCAGCCCTGGGCTCTAGCAGTGGAGGTAACCCTGAGTCCCCTGATTCCTTGGGGCTGCAATAGGAGTACTGGGTCCTTGGAGCTACAGATAGTAGAGGGCTTGTAGTACCAGGAAGACCTGGGGCAGGTTCTTTACGATCCCAGCAGACAGGAAAAGGAGCCCTCCTGGAGCCCTCGGTGGCTTTTTCTGCTGGCAGGCCACTGTAAGAGTGGGTTAGCATGAGAACGGCCATCGCCAAGGCCGAAAAACTATTTTGCTGAGTATATGACTTGGGAAAAAAAAAAAGAACTAGATAAGACCCTGAAAAACCAACTTAATCATAAACACCAAAATGTGGGCAGTACCTCACACGGATCAGATGTCCTGTTGCAATGAGCTTATCTTGCAAAACACCCAGGATGTGGAATAAGCCAATGTAGCGGCAGGATGGGGGTGCTGGAGCAGGGTTCAGGATGGTTCTGGGCAGACGGGTCAAGGAAGGAGAGTCTCGGAGCCCTAGGTGGCTTTTCATACTTTATTTAGTAGAGGTGGCCAGGTACATGGCAGGCATGGGTGCCGGGGGGCTGGGAGGCCTCCCAGCCCCCAGCGCATCTCACCCTCTTGGCTGCTGCTGCTGTTGTTGGGCCTGTTGGTTGGTCCTTACAGTTCTCTCTGTTGATCCTCGCAGTTCTGTCTGTTGGTGCTCGCAGTTCTGGCGTCCTCATGACGCCGCCCATTTATGCCCATGTCCCAACTCAGGTGTGCCCACTTGCGCATGCCCACCCTGGAATGCTCGCAGCACCTCAGGTGTCCATCATCACAGTGGGAGGGTGGAAATACCTGATCAACCTTTACCCTACAGCCAAAGATATGTAGAGCTATGGAAAATTAGTTAGATGTTTTAAAAATGCAATATAAACCTTTGGCTTTGAGTGGTAAGGGTCCTTGTTGAAACCCGCTGCGTCGGGCAGATACTTGGACCCCAGCTAGCTGGAAATAAACCTTGCTGTGTGACTTGCATTATCGTGAGTGTCCTCTGTGTCTTTGAGGGGAGGTCAACTCCGAACCCTAACACCACCTATCCCCTGGACAATCTTCAGTCTCTGGGTTGCTTCTTCTTCTACCACTGCTGCTGCTGCCTCTTTGTCTGCTTCTCTCCCTTGCTGGAATCCCCATGAAACCACCCTTATATGGCCAGTGTCTCAGCCCAGGTGTGCCCACTTATGCATGCCCACATCCTACTTTATCAGGCATGCATGCAGGACCTCAGGTGTCTATGATTGATGCTAATGGCAGGAGGGTGAAAACTTTCATTTATCATACAGGGTTACAGAGTGTCAGGTCAACATGCAGGTGATCCTGCAGCAGCTAGGATCACCCTTCAATTGTTACACCTGGCCCCACTGAAGGGGTACCTGGTGCAGTGTGCTTCAGCAACCTCTCCCTTCATCCCCTTCCCAAGCTGGCTCCAGCTGTGGCTTCTTATTGCCCACTGGCCCAGAGCCTGCCCTGATCTCAATGGAGATCTGGTCTGACCTTGTGCTAGGTTTTCGTTTTAGAATCTGGCACCAGAATCTTAAATAGACTAATCAGGTTCAAGGTCTCCAGCTGTCAGTCAAGGGCTTCAGTTCATTATGTGGGTCAGATATTCAGCACTAACCAAACAGGATGGAAAATCAATCCAATCAGGTTTGTAGTTTGGGAGGCCCTGAAGAGGATAGAAGGAAAGCAGGAAGCCAACTTGATTCCAAAGAGAGGATTCGGCAGATGACTGCTGAGGAAGCCTTGAGCTTAGGACCTCTGTGGGCTTCAGCAGATCTCTGCAGTCTCAAAGACCTCCACAGACCTATAGACCTTTGCAGAAACCTGACTGCTGCATCAGCTACAGTTTTCCTCACATTGCATGCAGGGAGCACTGACAGCCTCAGCCAGTGTCTTAAAGAGCTATTGGCTCAAAAAACTCACAGAGAACTACAGCACTTGTGTCTCTGACACTGCCGCCTTGTGGTCAGTGCTGACTGTCACTGTTGACCAGTGACCAGTACTCTGTGTCTGTCTGTGCACTTCTAAACACCTGGCACCAACTCCCAGTGCTTTTGGCCTCTGGTGCTGTTCACCCTGACTTCAGACAGTTGCTATGAGCTTGTGTGGTGTGCTCCATCTCAGCAGCCCACCTGGGAGCACCTCCAGCTGCTACTGTGAGTTGGGTCCTGACTCACTGCTTCCTGGTGTGCCACCAGCTTCAGGCTTTTGTTGGCAGGAAAGCACCAACTTGGATGAGAAGACTTTGTTTGGGGCTACTGGACACTGAACATTCTCTGGGGTGAGATGACCAGTCCCTTATGGCCTTTGAAACTCTTTTCTTCCCACAATATCCTGTTTATTAAGTTGTAGGGTCAGAGAAAAATTATCAGGCTTTTCTGCTCTCCCGCCTTGGTGTGATGATGGACACCTGCGGTTCTGCACGCATGCCTAGGTGGGCATGCACAAGTGGGTGCACCTGGGTTTAGACACAGGTGTATAAGGGCGGCGTCAGAAGGATGTCAGAAGAATGAGAGCAGCAGAGCAGGGAAGAGACAGAAGCAGAGAGAAGAATAGGAGAACAAGTGTACAGTTAGAGAAATCAGGTCTTTCCACACTCCCACCACTGTGATGATGGACATCTGCGGTGCTGCAAGCATTCCAGGGTGGGCATGCGCAAGTGGGCGCACCTGAGTTGGACATGGGCATAAATGGGTGGTGTCATGAGGACGCCAGAACCGACAGGACCAACAGTACTGACCAATGCGAGCAGCAGCAATAGCAGCAGCAGCAGCAGCAGAGGGAGAGAGAGAAGCAGCAGAGAGGGTGAGATGCGCCAGGGGCTGGGAGGCAGACCTGTACCTGGCCACCTCTACTAATAAAAGCATGAAAAGCCACCGAGGGCTCCAAGACTCCCTTCCCTGATCCGTCTGCCCAGAACCATCCTGAACCTGCCCAGTGTGCCACCTTTTCTGCCACTACAGCAAGAGAAAAAGCAGCAAAGCAGGTGAGAGAGTGAAATGAGCCAGGGGCTAGGAGGCTTGCCAGCCTCCTGGACCCCTGGCCCCCCAGCCTGCCATGTACCTGGTCACCTCTGATAATAAAAGTATGAAAAGCCATCGAGGGCTCCAGGACTCCTTCCTTGACCCGTCTGCCCGAATCATCGAGAACTTGCTCTGTGCCCTTGATGGCACCACATAAGTAATCTCTAGTATAGTTGTACCCAGAGCCTAGGTGGTCTTGTAATTGTTAGCACACAGGTGAGATCCCAGAGACAGTAACCCTCCTTGGCACTGCCCTTTGGCACTGATTTAGGTTCTTGCTTTTAGCACTGTTTTATAATTGCCTGAATCCAGTTTCCAGATCAATAGGCAGTCATTTTTTTTTCCCTTCTTTCTTTCCCCTATGCATGGGCAACGTAGTCATTGCAGGTTGAAGCCAGCCAGCAAATGCTCCAGTCTTCCACATTCTGGCCAGACAAATCTATGGCATTTCAGAAGGTTCCAGAAGCAGCCAGCAGCCTCTCTTGTCCACAGTGCTCACTGTCTCACTGACACACTGGCCATTAGTTTCTCTCATCTCTTCCCTGTACCCTCACTCTTGGTTTCAAGGGTCACCCCTTGAACAAAGTGCAGACACCCAATTCTTTGACTTATAGTGTCTTTTTGGTGAAGCCTAACTAAGACATGTTGAATGGATTAAGTTTAAAAATTTGAGATGAAAACTGAAATAGAGAAAGCAGGGCCAATAATATAGTAATTATAATTCTGTAACTTCGAGGGACTGAACCTAACTTCTATGATCCTTTCAAGGAAAGACAATAACAAAAGTGTGTGTGTGTGTATTTGTGTGTGTATGTGTACATGCTTGTGGGTACCTCAGAACAGTGAATGTTGGTTTGAGAAAGGAAAAAATACTAATAATCAAATGTATTTCACTGGAATATTAGTTCCAAATGTCTTGCTGGAAAATTAGTTTTACTTCCCAAGGCTGGTCTACGTGGACCAGAAATCAAAAAAAGTAACTCTTGAAATAGTAAATTGTTTAAGGAATTCAGTAAAAGAAACAAATCTACAATAACCATTTTTTTCCTCTCCAATAAAGCAAGATATGAAACGATTAGTTAATATTAATGTAGAGTTAAAAAACAATAAGAACATTTCTTACAGGTAAATGTTAGGGACTTATTTTTCTTGAACTTTTTCATTCTTTGCTTTTTGCACAAATAACTAGTAAATTTGTTATTCACAATTACCTCCATCTAAAGGTAGAAAAACTGTGGAACTTGAGTCATACTTTTTGTCTGTGTTACTGCTGAAGGAAAATTGTAGGTGAGCACCAGTTTTTGTTTAAAACAGTCATAAAAAGTTTAAATAGGAAATATTTTATATGTATGCATATATACAATGCAAATATGCATATACATATTTGTATATGCATGTACATATTTGTATATGAATGTGGATACATGTTTGTTTATGTGCATATACACATATAATGTTGTATATGCATGCACGTGTACAATGTCTATATATGTGCATGTACACATATATGTGCAAATACATGTGTGCATATATAATGTTTATATATATGGAACTTCTAATAGATTTTCCTACACATCTTAAAATAACCTCATTCAGAAAAATGAAGTTCCAAATCAACAGGGAGCATTTAAAATTGATTGCTTATGTTCTTTGAAAGATAATTGATAGTACAGTAAAGATGAATCTATATGGATGAGTAATTAGTTTAATACATATTTGTAAGTTCTTATGATAACTTTAGGTTTCAAGAACTTTGCTTTCATGAAATTTTTTTAAAATTGTTTTTTGCTCATTTAATATCATATAAACATTTAAAATCATGCTTAATTTCCCACATGAACATTTCAGTTTTGTCAGGACCAATTGTATCCTTCTATAGGCTACAATGTATTAAGCTGTTTACAAAGCCCACAGACAAAATATGTTTTTGCATTATTTTGGCCAATACAAGTCATCTTCTTTATGGAATGTAGAAATTTATGGGTTTTTAGATAATAACCTTATTGAGATATTTCCATACTGCACAACTCTCTTCCTTAAAGTGAACAAATCAATAGCTTAGAGTATTTACACAAAATTGGACAACCATCATTCTCATCAATTTTAGAACATTTATATTATTTTAAAGAGAAACCTTCTACTAATTAGCAATAACATCCACATTTCTCCCAACTTCCAATCCCAGCTCTAGGCAACACTAATTTGCTTCCTGTTTTCATATTTACCTATTTTAGACATTTATATAACAGGTATATATAACAGGTATATATATGATATATAAATTTATATATCATATAAAATATGCAGTCGGTGATCTCTTGTGACAAGTTTCCTTGACTTATCAGACTGGTTTTTTGACATTCATGTATCCGTTAGCTTATATCAGCACTTCCTTTCTTTTTATTGTTGAATAATATGTTGTTGCATATATACTACATTTTGCTTATCCTTTCATCATTTGTTGGACATTTGAGCTATTTCTCAAATTTCTTGGAGTTATGAGGTTTTACTCTAATGCATAATGAGTTTATGAACATTTTTGCATAAGTTTTTGTGTTGATATATATTTTCACTTCCCTTTGTCATATAGCTAACAATACAATTATTGGCAATTTATACTAACCTTTGAAGAATGCCCTAGCATCAGATTAAGGGATAGCTTTTTACTCATTTGTTGAGGATTTTATCATTAAAAGATGTTGACTTTTGCTAACTTTAAAATTTTTTTATTAAATTAATTTGTTTATACATATTGGACCTCAACTGTAGTCCCCATGGAGCTCCCACCACCATTTCACCAATGCACCATCACCTCAGTCCCTTGTGCTCTTTCTGCCCTCATCTCTGCCCCTGCCCCACAACCCTTCAAGGTGCCTTTGAATTGTCTTTGTCTTTTTGTTTTTGTTGTTTTCTTTTATTGTTGTTTTCCTTGAGCTCCCCCCTTTTTTGGTTTGTTTCTTTATATTCCTCCTACAGGTGAAACTATCTGGTATTTTTCTCTTGCCTTCTGGCTTATTTCACTGAGCATAATTCCTTCTAGCTCCATCCATGTTTCTATAAATGACTAGTTTATCATTTTTGATTGCTGAATAGCATTCCATTGTGTATATGTACCACATCTTCTTGATCCAGTCATCTACTTTTGGGCAATTGGGTTGTTTCCAGGTCTTACCAATTATAAATAGTGTGGCAATGAATATAGGGGTGCAGGTATTCTTTTGAATCAGTGTTTTGTGTCCTTTGGGTAGAACCCTAGGAGTGGGATTGTTGGGTCATATGGTAGCTCTATTTTTAGTAGACTGAGGAATCTCCATACGGCTTTCCATACTGGTTGGATTAACTTGCATTCCCACCAGCAGTGTAGTAGAGTTCCTTTTTCTCCACATCCTCGCCAACATTTGTTGTTGTTGGTTTTTTTGATATGTGTCATTCTTACTGGTGTAAGGTAGTATCTCATTGTGGTTTTAATTTGCATTTCCCTGATCATGAGAGATGTTGAGCATTTTCTCATGTTCCTGTTGGCCATTTGCATGTCCTCTTTGGAAAAGTGTCTTTTAAGTTCTTTTGCCCATTTTTTGACTGGGTTGTTTACTTTGTTTTCCTTGAGTCTTGTGAGTTCTTTGTATATCTTTGTGATCAGTCCCTTGTCAGTTGTAACTTTAAAATTTTTCTGCACCAGACAAGAGAAAGCAAATTGTACAAAAGTGAATATGTAAAATATATATACAGAAAAAAATTGCATCAGTTAACATGATCATGTGTTTTTTGTCTTTTGTTAAATTAAAATGAGGACCTAATTAATTTTTAGATGTTCCAGGAATCTTACAGTCCTGGCGTAAATACCAATTGGTGATCTAATAACCTTTTTACACATTGCTGGATTCGCTTAGCTAGAATTTGTTGAGTACGTTTCTGTTTATACTTGTAGGAGATACTGGCCCATCATTTTTCTATCTTGTGGTTATCTGTCTGGTTTGCTAGTTAAGCATTCAACTATGACACCCGCCAGTGTTGAGGTCCTAACTGCTAATACTTTAGAATATGACCTCATTTAAAGATAGGGTTATTGCAGATGTAATTAGCTAAGGTGAAATGATGCTAGGGTAACCAAGTGACACTTGGTTAAGGTAGTGGGTCTTTAACCAATAAGACTGTGCACTTATATGAAGAGGGAAGCTATGCAGGGAGAGGAGGGCCTGTGTAGGAAGACAGAAACTTGAAATGATTGTTTACAAGCCAGTAAATGAAGTGCCTTAAAACTTCCTTGCATAAGCTCAAATTCCAAGTCCTCTACCAATGCCCAGTTATGGAAATTCTCCCTCCATTTCCCTCCTTTATTTTTAAATAATTCAAATTAAATATTTGTAAATTTGTATTTTTGTATATTTGTATAATTGTAAAATTTGTAAATAATTCAAATTAAAAATATAACAGATCATATGCACATTTCAAACTCACTTTAAATTTTAAATTTAACTTTTAAACTTTTAAATTACATGAAAGTAAATTAATGAATTTCCAATGTCCAGGAGCCAACAATTCCCACTTATTCTCCTGATGCTGGTACTTCTAATTAAATCATTCCTTTCTTTAACCATTTTCTTTTATTGATGAAAAATTTGTTCTTTATACTTTCTTTTTGTTTTTAAAGATTTTATTTATTTATGCATACAAGAGCTGGGTACAAGCCAGACTCCAGGGAGGTGAGAGGATTCACCAGACAGAGCAGGCAGACTAACTGAAACACACTGCTGAGGGGAGCAGCAGGCGAGGCAGGAGAGGTCTGCTGTGCCATGTGGATCCCCTCCCTGGTCAGTGGCAGGGATTGAATTCGTGCTGCAGTGGCTGTGATTTGCTTCATAGTGTGTTGCTTAGCCCACTGCACCACCAGGGAGGCCCCCTTTATACTTTCTTTTAAGGGAAAATTTAATTAAAAAACAAAGCACATTTAGTGCTATGTATTCTGAGAGCCTCATTGAGCTATTACTACATATCATAAAACTCATCCATTTAAATATATTTCAGTGAATTTAAATATAAATATAATTTAAATATACATTTAAATAAGTTTAAATATAATTCAGTGTTGTAAAACATCACAGTTTTTGTTATAACTGTGTTTAGGAGCAACTTTTTGTGTTATTGCTATCCTAGTGGATGTTTACAAAGAGATATCTCATTGGGATTTTGAAGTACATTTTGCTAATTACTGAAGTTGTTAAACATATTTTCATGTGATTATTTGCCATCTTTATATTTTCCTTGAAGAAATGTCTACTGAGAAGATTCTTTGCTCATTTTAAGTGGGCTATTTCTCTTTTTTATTTAGTTGTAAAAGTTCTTTATATATTCTGGCTACAAGTTCCTCACCAAAGATATATTCTGCAAATATTTTCTCCTATTCTACAAATATTTTCTCCTATTCTACAAATGGTTTCCACTTTTTATTAATATAATTCCCAGCACAAATGTTTTACCTTTGAAGTAACACAATTTACCTATTATATTTTTCTACTTCCATTTCATTTGCCTATTCCAAGGTCTGGGAGAATTAATCTTATGTTAATGCCTTCTCTGATTAAATTCTTATATTTAGGTATATAATCCATCATGTCAATTTTTGTGCTTGATGTGAAAGTGTGAAAGAAAGGGTCCAACTTTATTCTTAGCATAACGAGATCCAGTTGTACCAGCACTATTTGTTGAAAAGAATATTCCTCCCCACCAAGTTGTCTGGTCATCTAGAAATTTATTCCTGGGCTATCAAAGCTATTCCATTATTCTATATCTTGATTATACTAGCTTTATGATATATTTTTAAGACCAGTAAGTGTGAGTCATACAAATTTGGTATTATTACCAGATTGTATCAGTTATTCTGGTTTCTTTGCATTTCCATATACATTTTAGGATCAGATTCTCAGTTTCAGCAAAATATCCAGCTGTGATTGTTACTGGGATTGCACTTAATATACATTCATATTGGGTAGTTTTGACATGATAACATCAAGAAGACTCCAATCCATAAATATGGCTTGTCTTTCCATTAATTTGAATTTTATTTCATTTTTTCAACAGTATTTTACAGATTTCAGTGTATTAGCCTGACACTTTTTTAGTCAAATTTATTCTTATATATTTTATTTTTTCTAATTTGACTTTAATATTTGTTTATTTCATTTTACTTTTTGACTGTTCTAGTATATAAAAAAATTGAATTCTTGTATCCTGCACTCTTACAGACCTAATTTATTAGTTCTAATAGATTTTTTGGCAGTTCTTTCTATATAAGATTGTGTCACTGGCAAATACAGATACTTTTGCTTCTTCATTTTCAATCTATGCAATATATAGATGAGGATGAGTGCATGAAAAAATGTTCAACATTGTTAATCATTAAGAAAGTCTAAACCACAATTATATACAGCTCCATACCTATTAAACAGGCAAAAAATAAAATCTTCAGTACTAAATGCTAGTAACAGAAGTGTTCAATTTTTTATTGCTAGTTTGAGCTCAAAATGCCACTGCAACTTTGAAAAATAGTCTGTCAGTTTCTTAATATACCTAAGATATAGTCAATCTGCTCCTAATTGTTTAGTCAAGAGAAATAAATATGTTCACACAAAGAATTTTATACAAATTCTTAGAGCTTTATTCATAATAGTTATAAACAACCTAAATATCCATCAACTGGTAAATAGATAAATGTGGTATATTGATAAAAATAGGAGGCTATTTAGCAATTTAGAAAAAAATGAGATAAAAATTCATATAACAGCATGGGAGAATCATAAAAACATTTTGCAGTGACAAAACAGACAGACCTAAAAGCCACATGTATCATTTTCATTTTTAGGATATTCTGGAAAAGACTAAGCTACAGGAACAGAAAATAAGTCATTAGTTGCCAAGGATTGGGGAAGGAAGAAGAGACTGACACAAATATGATGCTAAAAGAAATCTTTATAGTAAGGGGTTATTTTGTATGGCATTTGGGGGTGGATAAGTGAGTGTATGCATTTATTATAATCCTTAAATATCAACATCACACATGAGGTTTTTGTAGATAATGAGAGTCAGATTTCTGTTAGGGAAGTAAGGGATAAGTAAGCAAAGGGAAGACAAAAATAAAGCCTAGAATGTACCAGATTACAGCTGGAGGTACCCATGGGATCTTGTGCTCATTTCATTTACATATAGGTTGATCTAGTAATAGTTATTACTAGATTACACACACACACACACATAAAATTACATACATACACTGAAACACTAAAACACTGAAAGTCATATAGAACCTCAACAGAAGCAACAGGTACATGGAATGCCCAGATCATGTATCTCAATATTATTCAACTAAAGGAATCCATCTCCTTGGAGAAATTACTTTTAAAGACAGAAAAAACACAAGATGGATATTGAGGACTTTAAGTATCAGAAAGAAAAATTCACAAGAAGAGGAAAAAGAGCTGTGCACAGTAGGACATGAGACCAACTGAAAGAGCTCCCAATTGTTCAAAAACCAGATATTCCTCTTGATGCTGGATCTGTGAAATATATTGGTTTTAGTTGTTAAATGGCCAGTGAGTCATGGAAAAAATATTTGTGTTGTTTTTATGAAGCAGAGAAGGCCTTCCTTCTCTTTTTTTCCTTCTCCCCTAATAATCAGTGATAAATAAAACAACAAAGCTTCCATTACTCTAAACACTTAAGTTACCTATGATGAACATATACTATGACCAGAAATTGCATCTTTGCATTATCATGAGTTTCCCGGGTCATTTGCTATTGCAGCACAACTTACACTATTTTGATATAATCCTAAGGGTTAATGGATAATGATGGGAGTGGATGAGTTTAGGGGACATTAGCACTGAGATTTCAGTACAAAAGTCACCTGTTTCTTGAAGGTCGATTCAAGTGGCAATAATTCTCAAAGTAAGAATATCTTTAGTTCTTTATTTATAACAAAATATCCAGCAAGGGTTAGAACAATAAGGAGGAGAGGGAGGTGGAAATAAAACCCAAACTGAGAATTCTCTTACTGATGATTTTGTGGAGAGAAAATAGTTAATTATATACCAAAGTGCATAATTTTGTATCAGAAATTCTAATGATTCTTATCTATGGTTTCATCTGTCATTTGCCATGTTCTTTGTACCAGTCATTGTTTGCAGCTCAGAAAAGAGATTAGAACCAGAATCAAATGCATGGCTTTGATCACTAAACAAACATTCTTAACCTTAGACCTTGAGCACGATGGAATGTCTTTGAGAGTTTTGAGCATGAAGAAAATTGGTAAAGGGAGTGTCACACAGAGAACCAGCAGAGAAGATGGGCAGATTGCAGAAGATGGATTCTGAAAGCAGGAGTATAAGCGCTCTTTGGGATTCATAGGAGTACCTGAGTCTTTTGAGATCCAGATTCCTACCATGAAACTTAGATCTGAGCTTCATGTAATTTATCCCTTTTAGGTTTGATAGTTCCTTGTTAGGCAAGTGCAAA
This sequence comes from Galemys pyrenaicus, assembly GCA_019455555.1. NCBI lineage: Eukaryota > Metazoa > Chordata > Mammalia > Eulipotyphla > Talpidae > Galemys > Galemys pyrenaicus. Next base: position 124,297 of record JAGFMF010011999.1, read on the forward strand.
CTTCCAGATTCACAAAAGAAAGCACAACATTGCAGAGAAAACCCACTGCTAGGGATTCTGACAGACTTTAATCAATTTTTTATAAAACTCAGACAAGTAAAAATTAGCAACCATATCAAAAAAGAGTGAGTTAGACAGATTTTCATTGTGGATTCCCTGGGGTTTATGACATTTTGAAGATGCTCCTATAAAAAACTAATACTTGTAAAAAATCTTTTAATATTTTATAAATATTAATTTCTTAAATATATAGGACTCATGCCTCAATAAGACATTTTCTAACACTTTCTGATTTCTAATAATTTCAGACAAACAAATACAATTTATTTTTCTCTCTTGGTGATGATAGCATGTTTGACACATAAGAAGATAACATGACATCACTGAACCAAGAAAAGAAGAAAAGAAAAATTAAAGAGAAAAACAGAGATAAGAAATTGATCCATTTTAGGAGGCTAGAAATTGTGCTCGAATGAATTCATACACATATAAGAACTCTGGTCTCTTGTTAATAATGAAGTGTTCCTTTTGAGAAGCAACACTCTGAGAAGCAACCACCATCAAGGGAAAAATAGAATTGTAGCTGACATTTGTACCGTGAATAGGAAATGCATGAAGCATGGTAATTTCACCTTCCCAAGAGAATTCATGTGGGAAAGCGACTATTCTAGATAAGAAGAAAAAGAAGTTAGCCTTAGATTATGACAACTTGAAATGGAGTATTCAGCACTTTATCAGAGGTGGAGATGGGAATATAATGAAACGATGCACTCATGCAATAAATGAAGATGTTAAGAAAACCTTGCAGTGGGAGATGTTTTTATTCACCTGACTGGTTTCCTCTTCCTAGATCAATGAATTGACTTCTGGTTTTCTGAATAGTTATTTTAAGTGTTATAGCTCAAACTTCAAAAAATTCTCAAGTTCTGCTTGACTTCAAATTCAGTGGTCATGTGTATCATTTTCTTACTATATTTTCTATAGGAGAAAATTGCAGAAGTTGAAAATGTTGGAAATAGAGGGTAAAAGAACCCCAAATGGGCTCTTCTAAGACTGATCATCAACAAATTAGATTGCAAAAGGCCAAAATTTAATAACCTACATATGGGAAATTGTTGTATATTGTAAATTGTAAAGAAAAATGAAACAAAGCAGGGATATTTATCCAGCATTTAGTTGGTGCCAGTGGAGAGAAAAATTGGTTTAGTGTATAAGTGACAAGGCATCTACTAAGATGTTAGTAAAAGATTAAAATTAGGTCGAAAGTGAACAAACAGAACAGTATATATCTAAGTATAGGTCCTTATACCCCATTAAACCAGTCCTAATTTTTGGTATAGGTCAGATCAAGAGAATGGTCTTGTCTTGCTTGATTTCCATAGAAGGATCAGTTTTTAAATAAATGCACAAACTCTTCCTTGCTCTCCAATTATGTCCAGAACTCACTGATTCAGAAGTAGCACAGACACTAAGCTATTGATTTCTGATTGAAGTATTTTCAAAGATGGCAGAGCTATGTAGAACTGTTCTAGTACTATGGAGAGATCTAGGATTGCCTTTCCCAATTTCTTCTCCCAAAAGTTTGGGAGTGAAACTCTTCATACTGAAAAGAACTTATAGTTTTGATATACAAGTGGTTTCTCCACAACTTTTCACCTGGCACATTTATGTGACACACTTTTGTGGACAAAGGAAAATCTCAAGTTTGTAATATTGCAGGCATTTTAAGTGAAGTGGCTGATGGTTGCAAGGGTCAGATAACCAATTTTATAGCATTGTGAAGATTTAGGTGGAAATTCTTTACATACTTTGTGGTTATAAAGTAAAAAACCAAACAGGATTAGAATGGAGCTTATAATTCTCATTCTTGAGTCTTGGTCTCAGTTTTCTAAGACCTTTGGTAATGTTAGTATTTCTGCATCTCCATTTTTCATATGTTCTTTGCAATTTGTGGGGAAAAAATACAATTGAAAAATAGCTGATGCAGACCTCCCTGGTGGTGCAGTGGGTTGAGTGCCGCACTGTGAAGCAACCACAGTAGAGCTGTGTGACTTCGATCCCTGGCCAGGGAGGGGACCCACATGGTGCAGCAGACCTCTCCTGCCTTGCCCGCTGCTCCCCTCAGCAGTGCATTTTGGTTGATCTGCCAGTTCTGCTCTCTGCTCTGTCTCTGGTGACTCCTCTCACCTCCCTCAACTCTGGCCTGTATCCCAGCTCTTGTATGCATGAATAAATAAACCTTTTTTAAAAAAAGAAAAGAAAAGTAGCTGATGCAGTCTGGTGTTCGCACTTATAGAGTTTAGAGATGTCACCTCACCAGTTAAATCAAGATTTCTGATCTACCCATAGACAGTCTGTGGGCAAATGATAGTCTGATCAAAGAGACAGTTAAGATGCCCAGATTATACAAAGCTGGCCTACAAAAAAATTGAAGGATTTTGCACTTCTAAAGTTTTTGTCATGTGTGGAGATACTATTTCTAGAACCAAACCTCAGAATTTGATTGCTTCATAGTTCTGAAATATAAAACACAAAATTCTAATGTCATGTATATTTTCAACACACAGGACAAAGCTTTCCCCTATTGCTGTAGATGTTAACAAAGTCAATGGTCAGATTCATTAGTTATCATGGCCAGGATTTTTTGGACTGATAAAAGGGGGTGTTTATTTTGTGACTGACTAGTTAAAAACAATAGATTATAAAAGGCAGGACAGACAAAGACCAGCTCCTTCCAGGTAGCTTGTAAGTAGCTTGGAAATGTTTACTTAGTGGGAGAAAATAAGGCTCTTCCTCCCCCAATCCCAGGGGGAAAATGAGGGGAGGTAAACAAAGATCAGGTATTTTGACCTATGATGTTACTAGGGCCTGAAAAACTTCAATTTAAGGTCATCAAGAGTGGCCTCCTAACTGTCATGAGAGTGATGGTCAAGACCTTGGCCCTCCTGAATGTTCAAACTTGGGGAGTTTTCCTTTATTTTAATACAGTGTGGATGGTTAACAGTACTTCAGAGTCCTTTCCATCATGGTGACAGTGCATGGTTTCTTCTGAGGACCTTGAGGCAATTCCAGTCTTTTGGTCAAAAAAGGAAGGAGCACCTCCCTGGTGGCCCAAGGGATTTGTTAACCATTGCACCGTAGGGCAAAATGCAACCACTGCAGCATGAGTTCGATCCCTGCCTCTGGCTGGGGAAGTGACCCCATGGCGCAGCAGACCTCTCCTGCCTCACCTGCTGCTCCCCTCAGCAGTGTCTTTCGATCAATCTGCCTGTTCTGTTCCCTTTTCTGTCTCTGGTAAATCCTCTCGCCCCCTACATTTCTGGCCTGTACCCCAGTTCATGCCTCTTTTATCTTTTGTTGGTAAGCTTTGAGTATACTAGTTATTTTCTCTAAAGACTGATTTCTCATCCTTTGTAGCCATTCCTCGGGAAACAAGAATATCCAGCAGTTTATTGCTTCTCCTTGCTGGCTTACCTTTCGTACAGGGGGACAGTTCCCTATCCCCTATGGGTTATTCTAAAACTGAATGCATGAACAAAATACTCAGACAGATAAGTCTGCAACTTAACTCTTTGCACCACCAGGGAGGCTCACAAAATTGTATTAATAATCCTATTCCTCTATAAAAACATGTATGTTTGGGAGTATAACTTCCTACCTCGGTAGGTGAACATACTGCACTTGACTGCCACCAAAGTTCCAAAGCCAGCACTTTATCCCCTTACCCTCACTATACTCTTCTCTCTCCCCTCCAAAATCATGTTGGTAATTACCATAATTTTCAAAGACTTCTTATTTTTGTTGTATTTTGCCAGATTTTTCCATTGCTTTTTCAGATTCTAAAATGAGAGGAAACACACAGTAATTGTCTTTCACTTTCTGACTTATTTTATTTAGCATAATCATCTCAATGTCCACCCCTATGACCCCAAATAATGTTTTAGCAGGTATCTGAGTTACATCTCTGAGATCTAACTTCCACTATTGTACAAGTTTCATTTACAAATCAAACCAAATGCATATAACCATAATATGAAATTACAGGAGAGAGGGGAGGATACACATTGCAATAATATAAATATATGAATTACATTAACAGTAAAAAGGAAACAAAACTCTCTTGATAGAGTTTGGAAAAATGGGTCTCCCTGGTGGCACAGCAGGTTGAGCGCCGCACTGTGAAACATCCTGGGCACAGTAGTACCAGTTCAATCCCTGGCCAGGGAGATGACCCACATGGCTCAGCAGACCTCTCCTGCCTCACCCGCTGCTCCCCTCAGCAGTGTATTTCAGTTGATCTGCCTGTTCTGCTCCACACTCTGTCTCTGGTGAATCCTCTCACCTTTTGCAACTCTGGCCTATACCCCAGCTCTTGTATTCATAAATTAATGAATCTTACAAACAAAAATGTGTGAGCCCCAAATCTGAGAGGGCTTGAAGAAAATGGAATCACCGACAGAGTAGACTTCTTTCCCTGCCTTGCCATAGATAAAAGGGCAAAGAACTCTGGTTTGCTGAATATTTTCCCTTTGGAGAATGGTGCTCTGGAGATTCTTCTGTATGGAAAGAAAAGTGTTTTATAAACATTGACACCATGGACAATATAAAAATCTGCTGTGTGATCATTGGATTGTGAAGATGTGTTCCTTATTCCCATGCATAATCCCCATGCTTGTCCTGCAAAGCCCTAAGAATTTTATAATAAAGCAACTTTTATTTTTTAAAAAAGTTATTATTTCATCCTTTTTTTAAAAAAATAGCTGAATAGTATTCCACAGAATATATAATACAGTTTCTTTGTTCTATTGTCTGATGATGGGCATTTAGGTTGATTCCATGTCTTGAATTTGTGAACAATTTTCCTATGAACATATAGTGCATAAATCCCTTCATCTTAATGTCTTCATATTCTTTGGATAAATACCTAGGAGTATTACTGGATCGCATGGTAATTCAATTTATAGTATTTTAAGGCATCTCCTTACCAAGTTACACCAATTTCAATTCTCACCAATAGCGAAGCAGTGTTTCTTTTTCTCCACAACCTAGTAAACATTTGTTCTTTCCAGTTTTTTTTGATATAGGCAATTTTAACAGGGATAAGATGATAATTCACTGTGGTTTTGATTTCCATTTTGCTTATTAGAAGCAATGTGAATATTTTTGTCATGGGTCTGCGGGCTATCTATATGCCTTTTTTTTAATAATACGATTTATTTAATTATATTTGACATCATTTGTATTCCCCAGGGAGTTCCCACCACCATTTTACCTGTGCACCATCACCTCAGCCCCTTGTGCTCCTTCTACCCTCATCCCCATATTTGCCCTCCCTTCCCTCCCCCCACCATAGTCCCTTTAGTTTATCTTTGACCTTTTGGTCTTATTGGGTTTTTGTTGTTCTTGTTGTTGTTTGTTTGTTTTGCATTGTAATTGCCCATTTCCTTGAACTTACTCTTCTCTTTTTTTTGTAGTTGTTTCTCTTTCACATGCCTCCCAAAAGTGAAGCCATCCGATATTTTTCTTTTGCCTTCTGACTTGTTTCACTGAGTATAACTCCCTCTAGCTCCATCCATGTTTCTATAAATGACTCTAGTTTATCATTTTTGATTGCTGAATAGTATTCCATTGTATATATGTACCACATCTTCTTGATCCAGTCATCTACTTTTGGGCAATTGGGTTGTTTTCAGGACTAACCAATTATAAATAGTGCTGCAATAAACATAGGGGTAGAGGTGCTCTTTTGGGTCAGTGTTTTTGTGTCCGTTGGGTAGATGCCTAGGAGTGGGATTGCTGGATCATAAGGTAGTTCCATCTCTAGTAGACTGAGGAACCTCCATACAGCCTTCCACAGTGGTTGGGTACCTTTTTCTCCACATCCTCACCAGCATTTGTTGCTGGGTTTTTTGATATGTGCCATTCTTACCAGCATAAGGTGGTACATCATTGTGGTTTATATTTGCATTTCCCTAATTATGAGGGATGCTGAGCATTTTCTCATGTGCCTGTTAGCCATGTGTATGTCCTCTTTGGAGAAGTGTCTTTTAAGTTCTTCTGTCCATTTTTGATTGTTTTTTTTACTTTGTTTTTCTTGAGTCTTGTGAGTTCTTTGTATATCTTTGTGATCAGACCCTTGTCCTTTGTGTGGAGTGCAAAGAGTTTTTCCCATTCAGTGGGGTTTCTCTTTGTTTTATCTAATGTTTCTTTTGCTGTATAGAAGCTTTTTATCTTGATGTAGTCCCATCTGTTTATCTTCTCTCTCATTTTTATTGCTTTGGGGGAATACATCTTCAAAGGCATCATTGAGATGTATGTCTTGTAGCATTATACCTATGTTTTCTTCTATATATTTTATAGTTTTGGGTCTTACATTTAGGTCTTTTATCCATATTGAGTTGATTTTTGTACATGGTGTGAGGTAGTGGTCCAGTTTCATTTTGTTACATATGGTGAACCAGTTTTGCCAGCACCATTTATTGAATAAGCTATCTTTGTCCCATTGCAGATTCTTTGCTCCTTTGTCAAAGATCAGTTGTCCATAGTTGTGTGGCTTTACTTCTGTGCTTTCTATATGGTTCCACTGGTCTGTGTGTCTGTCCTTGTTCCAGCACCATGCTGTTTTAATAACTGTTGCTTTGTAGTAGAGTTTGAAGTCTGGGAATATGACACCTCCTCTCTCCTTTTTTGTCAATAGAGCTTTGGCTAATTGGGTTTTTTTGTGTGTCTCCATATGAATTTCATCAACACTTGGACTATTTCCTTAAAGAATTTCACTGAGATTTTTATTGGTATTGCATTGAATTTGTAAATTGCTTTTGGTAGGAACACCATTTTGATATTGTTGATTCTTCCTATCCATGAACAGGGGATATCTTTCCATTTCTTTGTGTCCCTTCTATTTCTTTTAGCAGTATTTTATAATTTTCTCTATATAGGTGTTTTGCTTCTTTTATTAGGTTGATTCCCAAGTATTTGATTTTCTTAGTTTCAAATGTAAAGGGCATATTTTTCTTTATTTCTTCTTCTTCAGACTGACTGTTTGTATATAGGAAGGCTACTGACTTTTGTTCATTTATTTTGTAGCCCGCTACTTTACTAAACTGATTAATTGTTTTAATTAGATTTTCTGTAGAACCTTTAGGGTTTTCCAAGTATATTATCATGTCATCTGCAAATAATGATAGTTTTACTTCCTCTTTCCCTATTTGGATTCCTTGTATGTCCTTTTTCTGTCTTATTGCTCTTGCTAAGACTTCCAGTACTATATTGAATAGCAGTGGAGAGAGTGGGCATCCTTGTCTTGTTCCTGATTTTAAGGAGAATGCTCTCAGTTTTTTACCATTGAGGATTATATTTGTAGTGGGTTTGTCATATATAGCTTTTACCATGTTGAGGTATGGTCCTTCTATTTCAAGGATTTTGAGAGCCTTTGTATGAATGAATGTTGGACTTTGTCAAATGCCTTTTCTGCATCAATTGATATGATCATGTGGTTTTGTTCTTCTTTTTGTTGATATGTTGGATTATGTTGATTGATTTTCAGATATTGAACCATCCTTGAGCTTCGGGATTAAATCCCACTTGAACGTGGTGAATTATCCTTTTTATGCATTGTTGTATTCTGTTGGCTAAAATTTTGTTGAGGATTTTTGCATCTGTGTTCATTAGGGAGATTGGTCTATAGTTCTCTTTTTTTGTGTTATCTTTGTTTGGTTTTGGTATTAGTGTAATATTGGCTTCATAGAACGTATTAGGTAGTATTCCTTCTTTCTTGATTTCTTGAAAGAGTTTGTATAAGATAGGTACTAGTTCACTTCTGAATGTTTGGTAGAATTCATTTGTGAATCTGTCTGGTCCTGGGCTTTTGTTTTGGGGGAGTGCTTTGATTACTTCTTCAATTTCACTACTTGAGATTGCTCTGTTTAAGTGTTCTATTTCCTCTTTGTTTAACTTTGGATGGTTATATGGTTCTAAAAACTGGTCCATCTCTTCTAGATTGTTAAGCTTGTTAGCAAATAGCTGTTCATAGTATTGTCTGACTATTATTTTAATCTCTTTTGAGTCTGCTGTAACTTCTCCTCTTTTTTGCCATCCTGTTTATTTGTGTTTTCTCCTTCATTAGCCTGGCTAGATGTTTATCTATTTTGTTTAATTTTTCAAAGAACCAGCTTTTGGTTTCATTAATTTTTGGATTGTTTTCTAATTCATTTATTTCTGCTTTAATTTTTATGATTTCTTTTCTTCTACTGGTTTTTGGATCCTTTTGTTGCTCTTTTTCTAGATTGTTAAGGTATGAGGTTAGATTGTTTCTTTGCGTTTTTTCTTGTTTGTTAATGTGAGCCTGTATTGCTATAAACTTCCCTCTTAGTACTGTTTTTGCTGCATCCCATACATTTTGGAATGATGTGTCCTCATTGTCATTTGGTTCAAAGTATTTTTTAATTTCCTCTGTGATTTCCTCTATAATCCATTGTTCTTCCAGTAGTGTTGGTTTCAATCTCTATGATGCGGGTGGGTTTCTTGTTTTCTTTTTGTGATTTATTTCTAATTTGATACCTTTGTGATCGGTGAATATAGTTGGAATGATTCTGAACTTGCTGAATCTGTTGATGTTGGTCTTGTGGCCCAATATATGATCAATTCTAGAGTATGTTCCATGTGTACTTGAGAAGGAAATGTAATCTCATTTTTTTATGTGTAGAGTATTATAGATATCCGTTAAGCTCATGAGTTCTAGGTCTTTATTGAGGGCTCTAGTCTCTTTGTTTATTTTTTGTCTTGTTTATCTGTCCATTGGTGAGAGTGGGGTGTTGAAGTCTCCTACTGTATAGGTGCTTTCTTTAATGTTTTCTTTTAGAGCTGATATTAATTCTCTGAAATATTTTGGTGCTCCTTCATTTGGAGCATAGATGTTGATGAGTGTTATATCTTCTTAAAATACATGCCCTTGACCATTATATAGTGTCCTTCTTTGTCTTTTTTTACCTTTTTTATTTTGAAGTCTGTCTATCTTGTCTGATGTAAGTATGGCTGTTCCTGCTTTCTTTTTTGGTCCATTGGCTTATAGGACTGTTTTCCAGCCTTTTACTTTCAATCTAGGCTTATCTTTTAGTTAAATATGTTCCCTGAGACAGCAGAAGGTTGGATTGTGTTTTCTAATCCAGCCTGCTACTCTGTGTCTTTTTATTGCTGAGTTTAGTCCATTTACATTTAAAGTTAAAATAGTTATGCTGGCATCTGTGTTCACCATTTTGTCTTTTTGTGTTATGTTTTCCCCTGTTTTATACTGTTCCTCTTTTTCATTCTTCTAATGCTTTTGGCTTTAGTGCTTATTGTAGAATTTTTTTGGAAAGGAGGTTTTTTCATTCTGAATTTCTGGAGTTTCTGTTTGTCTGGGAAAGTCCATATTTTTTCTTCATATATGAAGGAAAGCTTTGCTGGATACAAAATTCATTTGTTGTCTTGAAGTTTTTTTACTATATCCTTCCACTCCCTCCTTTCTTGTAGTGTGTCTTCCAAGAAGTCTGATGTTAGCCTGATAGGTTTTCCTTTGTATGTTATCTGTTTCTTTGCCATAGACAGCTTCATTATTTTTTCCTTGTCTTGTATTCTTGATAGTTTTACTATTATGTGTCCAGCTGTATTTCTTTTTCTATCATAGGAATTTGGGGTTTATCTTGTTTCTTGTATTTCTAGCTTCATTTCATCTTTTAAGCTTGGGAAATTCTCCTCTATTTTCTCCTTGAATATATTATCATTTACCTTATTGTTTTCAAGTTCTGGGACTCCTATAACTCTTATATTACTTTTCTTGATGGTGTTTGAGAGTTCTTGAAGCATGACCTCATTTTTTTCCTTTGGATTTCTCTGTCTTTTTCTGCTTTGATTTTTTTTTTTTTGTTTCTGAGTCTTCTATAGAACTAATTCACTCTTCCATCCCATCCAATCTGCTTCCCTTATTATTATTTTTTAATTCCTGCGAGTCTTCCATTGTCTTTTTAAATGACTGGTTCTCCTTTTCCAGATCATTGATTCTTTTTAACATACCAGTCATTTTTTCAATCACGCTGGTTCTGAAATCTTCTTCTGTTAGGCTGGACAGACTTTCTAGGTCATTGTTGAGTTCTTGTATTTGGCTTTCTTTTTGTGTTGTATTTTTCCCATGTGGGCTTGCTTGTTTAGTTGTAATTTTTCATCTTCCTGATGTCTGCTTTCTAACTTGTTGTATTTGTTGGGACACTGTGTTGCTTGTATTGTCAGGCATCTCTTTGGGTGTTCCTTTTGGGGTATCAGGAACTGGTGGTCAATGAATAAATAAAAACACACAAACACAACAAGACTGACACAAGTGATATCCAAACAGGCAAACAACATAAAGAAAAAAGGAGAAAAATTAAAAGGGAATGAGAGAAGAGAAAAAAAGGAAAAAGAAGAAAAAATAAGAAACAAAACAAAACAAACAACAAAAAACAAACAGACCAAACAACAATGACAACAACAAAACATAAACAAATGAACACAAAAAACCTCCAAAAACTCACACTAAAACATCCACAACAGTATGGGGGGTGGAGGACAAGATGTGGTGCTGATTGCTCTGCAGTGGCAGGTATACCTGTATTTCAGTTCCTTTGTTGTGGCTGTTTGGGTGATGGGGCTCTTGAAGACTCCTTCCCCCTGAGGACTTGGGGTATCAAGAGGCCACCTATGTAGAGGCTGGTTTTATGAGGCTCCCTTTAATGCCTTTCCAAAGGAGGACAGGAGTAAAAAAAAAGTGCCAAAAGAAATAGATCGGAAAAAGGAACAGGTGGGGAGGGGAAGAAAAAGGTAAAGTAAAAAAAATTAATTACAGAAAAAGAGAAAAAAAGGTTGGGGGTGGGGTGGTTGGAGAGGAATGAGAAGTCTCACCCCACTCTGTGTGGGAGGAGGTTAGGTTGGGAGGGAGAGGCAGCTCCAGATTGGCTGGTACCCCAACTGTGATTGTCTTCCAGGTGTCTCAGGTTTCAGGATGAGTGGTTAATCTGGTTTTTCTTGGTATGGGTGGGGGGTTTCACCTTTGAGTCTGATTACAAGCTCTTTCCCACTGCCCTGGGGGCGAGGTCACCTGCTCTCAGGTGCTGTCCTTTGTTTGTGACTGCACCAGGTAGTTTTACTTTTCCTTTCTGGGGTACTGCCAGGCTGCCTCAATTCGAGCCCTCTTGCTCTCACTCTCAAGTGCTTGGGAGTGTTGCCAAGGTGCTCCACACTGGGTCAGCCCCTCCAGATGCCAAGGTGTCCAGCCTTCCCAGACCCTGTTCCCTGCTGACTCTGACTGTGCCAAGCAGGGGTCCAGCGAAGTGGCTCACCAGGGGCACAGTAGACTAAACTGGGCCTGGAACTCTGCCGGGCCCCAGCCCAGCTCACTCCCTTTTCCTCCCCTTTCTCTGGTCCAGCTCAGAGCTGGTCTCTGCTGTTCCAACTTCCAAGGCATGCCAGGGCCACAGTGCTCTGACCACAGGTTCCGTTCCTCTACTCGAACACAGACTCCCTATAGCGTCTCTGTTGTACAGGCTGGGCTGCAGTGCCTTTGCCTCAATTCACTAGCGGCTGGCTTTGTTCCAGCCTCAGTGGCTGTCAATGGGACTCTCCTTCCCCTAGCCTGGCCGTTTTAAGTTGTGTGAACTCCTTTAGCCAAACGATGATGCGCTCCCACCTCAGACTCCCCCAAAGGCTAGAGTTCAAACTCACCAGGCCTGTAGATACCTGTATCTGCTCAGATCTCCGCAGCTTCGGGTTTTGTGGTACGATAGTCTCAATTCCTTTCCAAATGGTGCTTATGAATGTTCTTTCTGCAGTTCAAGGTGTGCTGGATTTGTGGTTGGGGGAGGGGAGAGGGGGACGGGGTAGCAAGGTTATGAAGCTTTTCTCTGTATTTGCTCCCCTTTGAGGAGTCCCTCCTTTCTGTGTAGGCTGTTGGTACCTTCCAATTTATTTTCCATGTCCCAGTTCTTGCAGAGACCTGCTGTATAGTCTCCCTGCCGTCCACTGCTTCTCAGAGCTTTCTATCCTAGCATCTCTTCACAGCCATCTTTTTTTTCCCGCTCTCTTCTATATGCCTCCTTTGGAAAAGTATCTATTTGTCTGTTTTACCCATTTTTTTGGATTGGATTGCTTAGTCTTTGTTTTGAGTTAAATGAGTCCTTTATATGTTTTGGAAATAAACTCCTTGTCACTTTTGTCATTTGCAAATTCTTCTCCTAGTCCATAGGTTGCCTTTTTGTTTTTGTGGTGGTTTCTTTCATTCCAAAACCTTATAGTTTAATGTAACCCCATTTACTTTTGGTTTTGTTCCCTTTGTTGTTGAATATATATCCCCAAATATATCTCTCCATTTGATATCCAAAACTATATCACCCACATTTTCTTCAATGTATTTTATGGTTTTAGGTATTAGGAATCTCACTACATCATTATGTATGGTTCTCTTAACAAAGTCCTAAATTCAGTTTGTTGAGGATGTTTACATCTATGTTAATCAGAACTATCACTGTATGGTGTTCTTTTTTATGGGGTCTTCAGTTGGTTTAGGAATCAGAATATCCTGACTTTATAAAAGGTGCCTGAGAGGTTTCCCCCTCTTCAGTTTTTTGAAATTGGAAAATAGGCATTAAATGTTTTTTAAAAGTTTGTTAGTCAATTCACTAGTCAAACCATTTATTTGGTCCTAGACTTTTGTTCTTAGGGAGACTTTTGGGGAAAAATCTGGTCTTTTAAAGAAATTTCATCCTGTTCAGTTTTAGCGGATTTTGTAAGTCTAAAAATTTGTTCATTTCTTCTCAGATGTCCAATTTGTTTGCATAGTAATTTATAATCCTTTCTATTTCTGCCTTAAGAACCAACTCTTGATGTCATTGATTTATTCCATTGTCTTTGTGGTTCCCATTTCATTTATTTTTGCTCTACTTGTTAGTTATTTCCTTTATTCCTACAGGCTTTCAGCTTCATATCTTCTTTTTTTAGCTCCTTTGGCATGAGATTAGAGTATTTGAGGCTTTTTTTAACTTATGTTTTGTATAGATACAAATGTTCCTCTTAGTTTTACTTTTGCTACATTCCAGATTTCAAACTCTACTACAAGACTATAATAATTAAAGGTGCATACTACTGGAAGAAAATAAAAGCACACAGACCAATGAAGTTGAATTGAAAACCCAGAAGTAAATCCAAAAATTTATGGACAGCTAACCATTGACAAAGGAGCAAAAATATGCCATGGAACAAAGACAGTTTGTTCAACAAATGGTGCTGGGAAAAAACTGGACTGCTACATACTAAAGAATGAAGCTAGACTACTAACTTCTCATCATGTACAAAAATCAACTCAAAATGGATCAAAGGCTTAGACATAAGGCCTGACACCATAAAACATCTATATAGAAGAAAATATAGGCAAATCACTACACAACATATAACTAAGTAACTTCTTTAAAGACACATCACCTAAAGCTAAGAAAGTGAAGGAATAGAAAAATAGCTGGGGCTACATCAAATTAAAGAGCTTCTTCACAGCAAGAGACATTACACAAAACAAAGAGACACCCCACTGATTGGGAGAAAATTTTTGCATGCCATGCAACTGATAAGGGACTCATCACAAGACTCAAGACAAAATAAACAATCCAGTCAAAAAAACGGGCAGAGGAACATAAAAGACACTTCTCCAAAGAGGAAATACAAATGGCCAACAGGCATATGAAAAAATATTCAACATCCCTCACAATCAGGGAAATGCAAATTAAAACCACCATGAGATACCACCTGATGCCAATAAGAATGGCACATATTTAAAAAAAAAAAAAACAGCAACTACAAATGGCAAGGATGTGTTGAAAAAATAACTATACTGCTGGTGGGAGTACAAATTGGTCCAGCCTTCATGGAAAGCTGTATGGAGGCTCCTCAGTCTGCTAAAAATGGATGTACCATAAGACCCAGCATTCCCATTCTTGGGGATTTACACAGAGGAAATAAAAACTCACAGCACTATTTATATAATAGGTAAGACTTGGAATCCACTCAAATGCCCCCAAATAGAAGACTGGATCAAGAAGATGTGGTATATGCACAATGAAATACTATTCAACAATCAATAAAGATAAACTAATGTCATTCACAGAAGCAGGGATGGAGCTTGAAAGGGTTATGTTCAATAAAATAAGTCAGAAGGAAAAAGAAAAATGCCAGATGGTTTTGCTTATAGGAGGAATGTAGGAGATCAAGGGGATAAAATAACAACAATAACAAGTCTACCACCACAACAAAAATAGTCAACTATAAATCAGAGAGATTCTACAAGTCGGGGGAGGGATTAGGATCTAGACAGACAGGAAGAGTACAAGGAACTATGGTGATGGTGCATGGGTGAATTGGTGGTGGTAATTCTATGGGGAAAACAGCCAATAAATGAAAGCAAACATTGTAAGAAAAAATTATTTATTGGAAAAAATTGTTTTATGGATTTAGGTATACCTGTGCTGTGTGTGTAAACATATATGACAATTTTATCTTCTTGATGGATTGTGCCCTTGATCATTTTATAGTGTATATCTTTCCTGCTAATTTATCCCATAGATAGTTGCTGTCCCTGCTTTTTATCCCCTGCTTCTCTGGTTTGAAATATCTTGCACCAGCATTCACTATTAAGTGCATGTTTATCTTTAGATCTGATTTGAGACTCCTGTATCCATAATGTAGATGAATAGTTTGTTTATCCCACTTGCTTTATTGCATCTTTGTATTGATTAGTTCAGAGTGTTCATATTTAGGGTGATAATTGATATATGGGGTAATGTTACCTTTTGTTTTCTGGTTGTTTAATCTTTCTGTTGTGCTGCAGACCAGCTCTGGCAACGAACCAGGGTCTCCACTGGATGAGACAGCATCAGTAGATGAATGTATAGGGAAAGGGGAGAGGGAGCGAGAACACTCTTTTAGGGTGCCAACATCTTCCTGCAAGCATTTGTTTAATTATATCTACAAAGAGTCATCTTCCCTTTGACTTTTTATGGCCCATGATTATTGCTCCTGTTACTCGTTTTAACAATATCTACACAGAGCCGCCTTTCCCAACTCAGTATGGCATGTATGACCTGCCTCCTGAGGTCAGACCTATTCTTTCCAGGTCGCTTCTCAAAGTTCTGAAGATTAATGCTCCACTTGCTCTGCCTTATCTTATACAGAGGGGTCTGCAGCACTCTTGAGCAGAAACCTAGCTGTCTCCGAATGAAAGGAAAAGATTACCTTATGGGTCCCTGTTCAGGTGCCACCTAGGAGGCACATAGCCTTTCATAATGGGCCAAGCTACAGAGGTCTTGTTTTGGTTCCCAGGGTCAGTTCCCATAGTAAGTGTCTGGGCTTGAGAAACTGTCTGTTTTTTTGAATTTTTGTAAAACAACCACCATCAAATGCACAGCAACCAGTTTCACAACCCTCTCGTGGATTATCCTCCAGCTAGCACATATCATGAACCTTTAATTATAAGATCAGCCAAAACAAAATGGAATCTGGCAGGGGCCAGCTTTGGAGCTCCTGGTTTTTCAGGGATGTCCCTCATGTCAGACTTTTGTCACTCAGCATGAGTAGCATGGGCCCCCGCACTGTTGTTTCTTTTTCCACCCATATGGATGGTGTTCTCTGGCTTGTCTTTCAGTTTCTTCAATTCTTCTCCCAAGTGTTTGATCCATATTCTTGTTTTGTGGTTACCATGAGTGTAATATCAATCTTCTAGTGCTACAGGAGTCTTTTGTATGCTGCTATATGGACAAATTCGTTTGATCAATCAAATCTATTTTTTCCTCAAACAATAAAATAATAAAAGATTGTTTTGTATTTTATTCTTGTTGAAGTTTTTGAATCTATATTAGTATTACAACAGAACACAAAATTTGACTAATGTGGTACTCAAGTTTTATGTTCTGTTGTTTTTCTTTTCATATAGAAGAACTCCTTTCAACAATTTTTGGTAGGGTGAGCCTGGGGTGACAAAGCCTATTAACTTTTATTTATCTGGGAAACCTTTACTGTTCCATAACATTTGAATAAAAGATTTGCAGGGTAGTATAATCTTGGCTGGTGAGTTTTATCTTTTAGAATTATGAGTGTGTCCTTTTACACTTTGTGAGCCTAAAGATTTTTTTTTTGGTGGCAAATCTGGTAATAGCCTAATCGGAGAGAGTTAAGATGTTACATATTTTTCCTTGTCAAACTTTATATTTTCCTTATCATTGGTTTTTAATAATGATATTGTAACTTGGCATATGACTGATTTCTAAAATAGTTGTGGTGGAATATTTCATATTTTTTAGATCATCCTTCAAGAGATTCTCCTTGTATTCCCAAAGGTAATTAAAAGTTCTGTTTCTAACAATGCCCAAATCCATGAGCTATTTATAATTTATTACTTAAAAAATAAATATTACATTGAATATCTGTAACAACTTGTAAACTGTGCAGCTAAAGAATGAAAGAGATTAATTCTTAAATGGAGAGATAATATGAAATGTTCTCTGAAGGGTTAGAGAGAAAATTTCTCCTACCCATCTGAATTCTTTTTAGGGTCATGAAATGATCAAATTAAAAGTCTGAACCAATCAGGTGCAAGCTATGACCTGATTGGTGCTAAATGTTCCAGTGAACCACAGGATTAAAAATGGTTCAATCAGGCTCATGGGCGGGGCACCCTGAAAGAGGATATAAGCCAGATCTAAGGGAGCAAAGAGAGCCCCTAAAGAAGATGAGAGTCCCTGAAGAGGAGGAGAAAATGCCAGTCCCTGAAGAGAAGATGATTCCAGTCTATGCAGGAAGAAAAGAGAGGGGAAGAGTTCATTCCTGGCCTCTGAAGAAAGAAGAAAGAAGCTGCCTTCCAAGGAGGGAGGAGAAACTGAAGGACTCTGTCAGGAACTGGGCCTCGGTCCTGTCCCTGACATTGACTGAAAGGAGCACCAAAGTCCCTGGACCTGGTATCTCAGAAAGCTGTTCATTGTTTGTGTAACCCAACAACTCACAAAGAGTTGTTAACTCTGGATTAACAGTGTTAACAGTTAACTGCCTCTGTGGGACCAGTAGTGGCCATCACTACTGGCCAGTGTTGTCCAGCACTCCTGTTGACCAGTGGCGACCATCACTAACACTATCTGGGTGAGATAGCTGGCCACTTGTGGATACAGTAAGCTCTTTGTTTCTCCTGTTTGTAAAATAAACCTCATGTTGTTGTTCCTGGAGCCTGAGGTCTCTTGCAATTGTGTGCACAGGTGAGAACGCACAGACCTGTTCCTCTTATCAGGTACTGTACTTTGATAGGCTATAGTTCATAGGCCCTTGTCATGTGGGTGTTGTATTGCTATAGCTCTTGGTTCTGGTTTTTGGTCTTTGGGAGCTTTTTGATGGCTCTCTGGTCTCAGGGCCCTCTCCGTCCCTGTTTCAAACTACATAAAAGAATGAAGACTTGGAGTATTACCTAAATCTGAAACTACCACCAGAAATAGCCTATCAGAGAAAACTATTTATACAAGAGGACAAGTACCTACTTACTAAGCATTTAATTTTTGTCCTATGAGTCCCCCTCTTCTCTCCTTGAAGCTCTAAGACCCTATCCTACTCCCATAGATTTTGATAAAAACCCTTGTTTTGTCCCATTGTAACCATGCAAAACATCAGGTGATGCTTCTCCTTTGTTCATGGCCCTGGAAATGCAGACACTGGTTTGAGCTGTAAGTAGTAAGTTTACTGAGTAGTGTAAGCTAGGAGTGAGGTGATCATTAGGATAAAAATGAAGTTTCCCAATTTGCAATACTTTTGATTTATTTTTATATGGAAGCCATCTATATTTATAGGGATATTCTTAGGGAGGCTGTACACAGGTCTTGAATTGCAGGGGAAGTTTGGGATTTCTAAGAAGGAGTGAGTAAACTTTGTCATTTAACACACGTCACTTATGACCCAGGTTTAACTAGGGCGGAAGTGGTGGAACTTTTGAATCAGAAGACATGGATGTGAACCTGTGCATAGACTGGTGATATTGCTACTTGATATTTGATCAGAGTCTAGACTCTGAATTTATATGTTAATTAGTAGAACTGTGTTTTCTGGAGATATAAAAGATTTCTGTCTAGTCTAAAAAATAAACCAATTCTTTGTTGTTTTATTGTCCTGCCAGGCACAAGTTTGCTTTATTTCTGTTGTTCTTAATTGAAATATTACTGGTAAGGACACATAGATCAACATCTGTGGATATTTCTAATCTAGAAATCATTATAGTAGCCACTTAAAAATGATTATATGCATTTTTTTAAATTCCCTCAAGTCTAGGAATTGCCAGCTACTGCAGCCTTAGTTTGATCCCCAGCTAGGGAGCAGACCTCTCCTGCCTCACTCAGTGGTCCCCTCAACAGATTCACTCTGTCTCTGGTGAATCTTTTACCCCCTGTACCTCTGGCCTACACTCCAGTTCTTGTATGCATAAATAAATAAAAATAAATCTATAAAAATTGCCTTGAGTTTGCTTTACCATAGTATTGGTTTCTTACTAATGAGCAGAAGAATTCTCTAGCATGTGCCCATTCTATGTATCTGCAGGGTTGTATTTTTGATGGTTTGACTTTTATACTGATAACAGAAAAGTGTAAAACTTACTCTTGGTCCAGTTTGTATCTTGAAGGAACTGGAACTGACTCTGTCATTGCTTTCCATTAATGTCAGGTTTAATAAGCACATATATGTATATGTATGTGTATATATACATATTTTTTCTGTATATACCCAAAATATTTGGAGATCTCTTTATGAACACATAACTATAAAGTGACATTTTCATCACTTACATTTCTTTGTGCAATCCCATAGTTTATTTTTCAAGAACATTATATCCAGCAAAAGGATGCTCATATCAGAGGGAATAATGATAAAGTCAGTTAATGATATATTCCTTTGTTCCAAGAAGGAGCAGAGACATTTGTCACCCTCGGTTCAGACTCTTCTAGAGGGAGTTTCAGAATATTTACAAATCATCAGGAATAATCTGTACCCAGAAAAGTGCATTGCTTTGGCAGTGACAGATGCCTTAAGAAATTTGGAACACTTGCCTTCTGCCACTTGAGCTTATTATTTATGAACTTTGTGCTTGTTAGAGGTGAAAACAAAGCAACTACCCATGATTTCTCACCTTCCAGAAGATAAAGAGCCCTGCCCGTCACTGGTTGTAAATTTAGAAGTGTATTTTTTTTATTAACTTCACAGTTTGACAGAGTGGTGTTTTCACCATTAGTTAAAAGAAACTTAACTTTTTTTAAGTGAAAGTTAAAAAGCAAATCTTTTTCATTCATTGAAAGAGGGAAATGTGTCACTTCTTAAGAAAAGCATTGTCATGAGATACATTACAGAAGTTAATTATGACACCCTTTATTAATGTTAATGTAATAAAATTAATTGGTGAAGTAACTCCTGTGGTATATAGCAATGGTTGTGGCTGTGGGTGTGCTGGTTCCAGTTGGTAACAAACTGGAGATATTTACTACGTACTCCCTTGTAACTGTCTCCTCTCCAGAACTCAGAGTACTGACACCTAAATCACTGTGTCTCCCTGACTCTCAGTTACACCTCTTGGGCTCTGCTTGGTTTCTCTCCTGCTCCCACAGCGGGAACCTCTCTCAAGTTAGTAAGTGAGAACATTGGAAAACTCACCTTTATTTCTTGTCTCTCTGGGACCACTGTCCTTGTTGCTTAATAGTCAATATTTTGGATATCATTGTTTCAGATATTTGATCATTTTGGTTTTGGCTCAAGGTACATATCTAATCTTTGTTACTTCATCTTGGCCTTAAATGTTGTATTTATATATCATATTGGTTTCCTACTGTTGTAACAAATTGACACAGCTTATTTACTAAAACAATGCCAATTAATAATTTTACAGTTCTGAAGAAGGTGTTGGTAGACCTATGTTCCTCCTGTGAGCTTCAAAGGAGAATGTTTTCTGGAATTTTTAAGTTTCTAGAAGTCGCCTGCATTCCTCAGCTTCTGTCACCTCCCTCCATATACAAAGAGCTTCAGCCACTTCTGATTCCTCCATTACATTTTCCTTAAATGGATTTTCACTGCTAACCTATCTCACAAATGACCCTAAAGGGTAAATTTGTCCCCCTTGAACTGTCAAAGATTATCTATTTCAATATTGTCTTTTTTCAATTCTTTACTTATATTTATCTATTCTTACATTGTTTGCTTTCTTTTCTAGGTATAGTCCCCATAAAATTGTTGATGTAATTATTTTTTTCTTTGTTCCCTTATATTTCTCCTATAACTGAGACCATCCAGTATTTTTCTTTTTCCTTCTGACTTATTTCACTGAGCATAATCCCTTTAAGCTCCATCCACATTTCTGAGAACATTTTTGATGGCTAAATAATATTCCATTTTTTACATATACCTCATCTTCTCAATCCAGTCATCTATTTTAGGGCATTTGGGTTGACTTCAAATCTTACCTATTGTAAATAATGATGTGATAAACATGGGGTGTATATATTCTTTTGAATCAACGTTTTTGTGTCCTTTGGGTAAGTCACTAGGAATGGGATTGCTTGGCTATATGGTAGCTCCACTTTTAGTAGACTGAGGAACTACCATAAAGCTTTCCATAGTGGTTGGACCAGTTTACATTCCCATCAGAAGTGTAGGAGGGTTCCTTTTCACCACATCCTTGTCATTTGGAGTTGCTAGTTTTTTAAATATTTGCCATTCTTACTGGTGTCAAGCAGTATCTCATGGTGGTTTTAATTTGCATTTCTCTGTTTATGAGAGATGTTGAAGATTTTTTCATATGTTTATTGGTCATTTCCATTTCCTCTTTGGAGAAGTGTCTTTTAACTTCTTCTGCCCATTCTTTGATGGGGTTCTTTACTTTGTTTTTCTTAAGTCTTCTGAGTTGTTTGTGTATCTTTGTAGTCAGTCCCTTATCAGTTGTGTAGGGGACAAGAATTTTTTTCCCAATCAGTAGGGTATCTCTTTGTTTTGGTTGTTTCTTTTCCCATACAGAAGCTGTTTCATCTCCTCCTTCATTTTTTTTTGCTTTAGGTGACGTATCCTTAAAGATGTTATCGAGATGTACATCATGTAGTGTTTTGCCTGTATTTTCTACTATATATCTTATAGTTTCAGACTTTATGTCTGTCGTTGATCCATTTTGAGTTGGTTTTTGTGCATGGAGAGAGATAGTAGTCTCGCTTCATTCTTTAACATTAGCAGTACAGTTTTCCCATCACCATTTATTGTACAAACTGTCCTTGTTCCATTGTTTAATTTTTGCACTTTTTTCAAATATTAGATGCCCGTAGATCTGTTTGTTTACTTCTAAGTTTTCTATTTGATTCCATTGATCAGTGTGCCTGTTTTTGTGCAGCACCACACAGTTTTAACTATTGTGACTTTGTAGTGTAGTTTGAAGTTTGAAATTGTGAGGCCTCCATTCTCCTTCTTTTACTCAGGAGAGCTTTGGCTATTCAAGCTTTTTGTGTCTCTAAGTGAATTTCATCAAAAATTTTTTCTATTGATTTGAAGAATGTCATTGAAATTTTTATTGGATTAGCATTGAATCTGTAAATTGCTTTCAGCAGGATGGCCATTTTAATAATGTTAATTCTTCCAGTCCACTTATTAGGGGATGTCTTTCGATATCTTTGTGTCAATATTTTATAGTTTTCTTTGTACAGGTCCTTCACCTCTTTTGTTAAGTTTTTACCCAAGTATTTGATTTTTTTTTTGTTTCAATTATAAAAAGGATGTTTTTTCTTCTTCATGCTGATTGTTTGCATATAAGAAGGCTACTGTTTTTGTGTGTTGATTTTATATCCTGCTACTTTACTAAATTGGTTGTTTTGATTAGTTTTTCTGTGGTGTTTTGGGGTTCTCTAAGTATATTATTATATCATCTGCAAATAATGATAGTTTTCCTTATTCTTTCCCTATTTGGATTCCTTATGGCTTTTTATTATTTTATTGTTCTGGTTATGTCTTCCAGTATTTTATTGAAAAGCAGTGATGAGAGTGGACATCCTTGTCTTGTTCCAAATCCTAAGGGAAAGGACTTCAGCTTTTCATCATTGAGAATGATATTGACTATAGGTTTGTCATATATGGTCTTTATTATGTTAGCATAAGTTCCTTCTATTCCAATCATTTCCAGAACTTTTATCATGAATGGATGTTGAATTTTGTTGAATGCTTTCATAGCATCTTGATATGACCACATGGATTTAATTTTCTTTTTATTGATGTGTTGGATTACATCAATTGATTTTCAGATATTGACCCATTCGTGTATCCTTGGAATAAATTCTACTTGGTGATAATTCATGGTGAATTATCTTTTTGATGCATTGTTTGATTCTGTTGGCTAGGACTTTATGGAGGATTTCTGCATCTGTGTTCATTATAGAGAGTAGCCTGTAGTTTTCCTTTTTTTGTGTGTTGTCCTTGTTCAGTTTTGGTATCAGTGTAATTAGTTTCCATTTCACTACTTGTACTTGGACTGTTTTGATGTTCTGTGTCTTCTTTATCTTCTCTATCATTAGGTGATTGTAAAGTTGTAGGAATTTATCCATCTTTTCTAGATTCTTGAACTTCTGTGCAGGACAGGTCTACTGCACCATGCGGGTCACCTATCTACCCAGGGATCTAACTCAGGTCACAGCAGCAATGGCATGATAGTGCTAAGACTTAATCCTGCATCACCAGGGAGGCCCCTGATTTTGAAGCTGAGATTTATTGAAGTGATAGAGTAATAGTATACTCCATGGAGACCTCAGGGTTAAATGTCTTTCTGAGGGACAACAGCACACATATAGACCAAAGCAGCACAATACAAGGCATGACATTATTTTGCATGTGGTGAGGAAAGGGAGGAGATGCATAGCCTTGCATAGCCTCAGTAGGGACATATGTTTCTTTATGCATCAATTTTTCAGAAAATGGAAGGCAAATCTTACCCAAGGTAGAGATCTTAGTTTTATAATGGGGATAAGCTCAGAGTAAGTTTAGGGTTCTTCTCAAGATGCATGCTCCATTATCTGGGTCTGACCAGTCCTGTCTATGAGCCAACAATGATTAACTTTATAGGAGTGCTAAGAAAATTGACTGAAACAAAGGAGTTACTAGGAACTGCATAAGTAAAGATTTGTTGTAAATCATTAGCAATGATTTAAATGTACCATTGTGTTTTTGTTCCTATGCAAGGGCAAAGAAATCAGCACATCAAGAAGCCCCCTATCATACTTCCATACGCTTTCTGAGACTAACAGCACCCTGATACTGAAACAGGACAAAGTCATCACATGAAAAAGATATTCCTGATGATTATAGATGCAAAACTCCTCAAAAAAATTATCCTATGTGACCTTTAAGGTTTTTTTTTTTTACCCAAATTCTGATAATGATGCCTTGCAAATAAGTCTATACAAAGTAATTGTTTCTCTAAGAGATCTAATATTTACAACTCTAAAATATATTGTGTATATGTCTCCAAACATTTTACCATTCTTGAAGCTTATTCTGAAAATTTATTTGAAATTTTAAACATTTTTGCTTATGTTTTGCTGGGGTTAAGAGTCAGGCCTCGCTGGTGTTAAGAGCTGCACAGTGAAGCATCCTCTGCACAGCAATGCAAGTTCGATCCCTGGCCAGGGAGGGGCTCACATGGCGCAGCAGACCTCTCCTGCCTCACCCGTTGCTCCCCTCAGCAGTGTATTTCAGTAGATCTGCCTGTTCTGCTCTCCACTCTGTCTCTGGTGAGTCCTCTCACCTCCCATGCCTCTGGCCTGTACCTCAGCTCTTGTATGCATAAATAAATAAAACGTTTTTTAAAAAGAATATTATATGTCACTATTAGCTAAATATATATGCATTAAAATTTCCCATACTTCCATATGTGCAAAATTTCACTAAAATAAGCTATTAAGAAGAGTGATTAGGACAGCTGTGGCATCGACAGCTGTGGTATCTACAGCTGTTTATAGTGTTCCTTTATCATCCACACTGAAGTTTACAAAGTCTTTAGTGACCAGTTTATTCCATTCCTGGTGCTGGTGTTTCATGCTTTCTCTTTTTCCTTTATTGTTAATCTTGCTAGATGTTTTTCAATTTTCATCCAGTTCAAATCCTTTTTAAAAAATTCTTCTGTGATTTTTTTTTTTCATTTTGACCCATGTATTATATAAAAGCATGCAGTTTGGTTTCTAAGTGTATAGAGAATTTGCTGTTAACTATATTACCAATTTTTATCTAGATTTTTTTCATGACCAGAGAAAGCTTTGTGAATAATACTAATTACATTAAATTTGTTGAGATCTATTTTATGTCATAGGTGTGCTTTATCTCAGCATTAAGTACTGTGGATTGCAGAGTAAGAAGTCATATATTCTGATCCTATGTAGAGTATGCTATAAATGTTGGTTAAATTCTATTAGTTAATGTTCTGGTTGACTTTTTCTGCAAGCTTTCTGATTTCTAAGTGTTCTACCAACTGTTGATACTACTTTCTTGAAATCCTCAAATATGATTGTGGTTTTCCTTCTTTTATTCCTACCAACTTATGCTTCACATATTTTGAGATTGTTTTTCAGCAAATATACATTTAAAATTATGATGCCTTCTTTATGGATTGAACTTCTAATCACTGTTTACTGCTTATTTCTCTCTCTGATATTATTCTTAGATAAGCCATGTCATATTAGCTCCTCTCGTGGCTAATGTTTGCAATATGTATTTGTTTCATATTCTTTTATTTTCAGTGCCTAACTCTATTTAAGGTAAGTTTATTATATGGAGTATGTAGTTATGACCTATGGTTTTTAATGAACTCTATGAGTTGAGCCTTTGTCTTTTAATTGATATGCTTGCAACTGCTCATATTTAATGTGACTGTTGGTGTGTGAGTGCTTAAATCTCCCTCTTGTGTCCTGTTTGTTTTCTGGGTTTTTTTTCTCTGCTTTCCTGTGATTTACTTGAATACTTTTTAGAATATTTTTTGATTTATCTATAGCATTTTGAGTGTATCTCTTTGTATAGCTTTTCAATGTTTGCTCTACGTATTTCATGACATATACATAACTTCTCATAAATTACTGACATTATTTTAACAGTGCAAATGACATGTAGAAAGCTTGTCTCCCCTTTACATATTTTTCCCTTTCTATTTATAATGCAATTGTCAAATAGTTTTCCTACACATGTTGAGAATCAATAATACTTTAATGTTTGTCTCAACAAACATAATTTTAAAAATCGAAGAGAAGCTTTTCTTGTATTTACTGATACTTAGACTTATCATGCCTTTCTTCATGATGATACTACAAAGTTCCATTTTCTATCATTTGTTTTCTATTTAGAGAAGTTCTTTTAGTATTCTAGGTCTGCTGGTGACAAATTTCCCTAGTTTTTCTTCACCTTCCTAAGGGAGTTTTTCACTTATTCATGCCTCCAATGCAAGCAGGAACAGAGAGACCAAAGCACCCACATAAAGGTTAAACAGCACAATGGGAACAATTCTCCCACTGGAAATATTGAAATTGGTCAAATGCAAGAAAACATTAGACCTCTGGGAACAAAATGATGTTTGTGACAACATGGCCCCTTTTTTTTTTAATGTTAAGCCACTTATCATTGAGAAGAGTGTAATGACACAGTGAGTAGGGAAGGCTCAGAAGCTGACATAGCAGAGTGTGTTTCTGGGTTAGTGAGGAGGAGGAGTGAGGAGGGGTTTGGGAGGGGTTTTAAATTTTAATACTAATTTTTAAATGAAGTACCATTGCTTTACATCCCTGTTTATTTATTGATAGTATAAGATTTCTCCTCTGAATGTGGTCCCATAGCTCTTCCACCACCAAAGCAGCCATTGTCCTCTCCCCTGCCCTTCTCACCCCTTTTTTTCCCCTCTTCCTCCTGGATGCTTCAGATCTGTAGTCAACTTTCAAGAGCAGTTTAAAATCATATCAGAATTAAATTATGAAGAATTTTTAATTTATCCATAAAGTCATGTTTATAGTACAAATTGGAGGTATAATACAATCACTTACCCATAAAATTCACAGCACAATTTCCCAGAGAGATGTTACTAAGATAAAGTCTATGTATCTTAGACCTTAATACGAGGGAAAGCTGTATTTCCTTTGATCAACTATTGTTTTCATCGTAGGGACAACTGGGAACTTAGTACTGATCTTTGTATTTTTCATTCTGTCCTTGAGGAAATTTAGAGCAGAACTGGCAGCCCACAATCAATATTGTGTATACTTTGGGGGTTGCCTTTCTAGATTTTGTTATTTTTTCTGAAACTAGTTAACCTTCAATTTGTCTTGGTTTAAATTTCATCTTTGATTTTAATGGATATGGCATTTTTAGGTGTTAGGAACAAATTGTAAGACCCAAATAAAGAGGCCGCACTGGTGGCACAAGGGTTGAGCCCCACACTGCGGTGCTTCTGCATCCACTGTAGCAGAAGTTTGATCTCCCGTCAAGGAGAAGACCCACATGGTGCAGCAGACCTCTCCTGCCTCCCGCCCCTGCTCCCTTCAGCAGTATATTTCAGTCAATCTTCCTGTTCTGCTCCCCACTTTGTCTCTGGTGAATCCTCTCACTCCCTGTGCCTCTGGCCTATACTCCAATTCTTGTATGCAAATAAAATAAAATCTTTAAAAAAAAAACAAGTAAAATTTGATTTTTACATGTTATTGTGTATGTGACTAAGAGAAGGAAAAGGATGGCATTTTTGATAATTCATCTGTGAATGAATACAAGATGGAGAGGAAAGTTCTCCAGAATTAAGGCAGGAGGATCAGGTCAAAGGATATACATTCCAGTTATCTTCCCTAGAATGATAAACAGGCTACTAATTTCACCTACCGACATTTCCTGTTGCTCTCTTTGGAATAGATTAGTCATCTGTGAACTTTCTTCTGCTCTTTCCACCACTAGGGAGATACTGAACTTGAAAAATAGATTTAACAGAAGGACAGTTGGCTTTCTGTGCCTGTGATGTCCACAAGAAGACATTGATCTTTGTCTCCATGACCTATATATTATCAGAAACAAACTTCTCAAGAGTCTCTAGAACAGATTCTCTAGAAATGACCTTTGTGTTTGTATATTATGATGGAGCCAGAGCCTATTATTAATCACTGGATTTGGGGTGGCTTTTTAAATTTTCTGGGCCTCAGGTTTGTTCTCTCTAGACTTGAGAATATTTCTCAAGTCCTTTAAATTTTAAATATGTAGAGATAGGGCCTTTGTTTCTTCTGAGAGTTGTTAGTCAACATTTTTAATGTTGCACATTTTCTGTATTTCTTTTTAAAAATATACTGATCTCATTTCATATTTTGACTCCCACATGTCTTGGATATATTGAATGTGAGGAAATCAGAACTGGTCAAAGTAATTTTTTCTCTGCCTGAGGCTATATTTTCTTCCAATATCCAACATCATTTGACACCCATACCTATGGCCTTGAATTATACTTTGTTATACTGTACATTTTAAAGAGCAAAGAACTTTCTCCTGTCCTTGCCTTTCCATTTATTTAACCACAATTATTTTTAAAATGAGCAGACATGTTCAATAAAATTCTATTAAAGATGACATATACATAAATACATACATATTTCTTGTGGGTTTTTTTTTTTTTTTTTGCTTTTGATCTTTTTTCCTCTAGTTCTGTGTCATCCCAGAGGCCTTGTTCCTCAGGGACTTAGGCTCATACTCTTACAAGCTAAGCTTGTAAGTGAGAAAAACTGTTCTCATGTCTGTTGCATTCTGCTATTTTTTAATAACTATGTATTTCTTGGCCTATTTTATGTTAAGAATCTTTGAGCTTTCATTTTATGGCACATTAATATGTGTGGATGTTTGAATATTAAAAGTACTATTTGCTAAAGTATCAAACTTTAAGCTCTCAAAGGCTTTATGTTGTTTGACTTTTGATTTCTCTAAATGTGATTTAATACTTCTTAGAATGAGGTTTATTATTTAAATTAAAAAGAGTTAGAATATAGTAGTGACTCATAAAGATAATTTGACCCTAACTTTCAATCTTCAAATATATAAAGAAAGCACACAAGTTTGACACTGATGTTAAAAAGAAAATTTGTATAGCCCAAATTAAAATTTACCATAGATTTTAAAGTTCAGTTTCATTTTAAACTTCAAAAAAATATATAAAACTATAGGGAATACACTTAAAAGAAAGTGTTCTAAACTTTATCCCCATGAAGCTATTTCTACTTGCTATGCTGCATTTCAAACGTCTATTATTGAAAATGGATGAAAAAAATAGTCAAAAGTAATTTTATTTATAAATTCACTAGTTTTACTAAGAACTATAAAAATCATCTTATATAAGAAGACTAAGTGATAATTTACTGGACTAAATTAATTACTAAGTTGAAATTAAATACTTCTTCTACAGGATGCATATTATTGTTTATGATTTTAAAAAAGACAAAATGTTTGATAGAGGTGTTCCACCCCTTTCTTTCAAATCTAGTTCTCTATTTTCAGAAATACTACAAGTGAACCAAAAGAATCAAAGAACACAAATGTTGACTTTTCCTTCTACTTATATTTTGCAAATAAATAATAGTATATTTCATAAAAATCATCAAAATATCACCTTTATCAAAATGTAATCACTGCAACTTAACTTCTAAAACACCTGGGTTTCATTTCATGCATCAATACAAAATATAATCACTTCTTTGTCCTCATTAGATCACAGGCTTGTCCTTTGTATAATTCCCTCCAGAAAATGACAGCTGCAGAAATTCTACTTATCCAACAAGTGAAAAAAGAAAACAAACAGCAATCAGGGAAATATTGTAAGAAATGGATTCATGTTTGAAGAAAAATAGTATTCTTCCCATTTGTAGAGAGTTAGAGAATGTAGGTTTCAGTGAGTTCAATATATGGATATTTATTAAGCTGATAAAGGGATTGATCATTGCCAGTTTCCCAGACAGTGCAAAACACAGTGGTTGGGAGCAGAGACCCTAGAAACAGATGGCTTGGGTTCTTCTGGCTTCCACTTCATGGTGGCAATATCTAGAACTAGCCATGCAAATTTTCTGTGACTTGACTTCTTCATTCATTGGGATGAGATGTCCAAACTCACAGGTTATAGGAAGGATTTGAGAAATTTAGAGAGCTATAAGTCACTGAGGGTGGTATATAACACCTAGGGACATCTATAAAACTATACATACCATAGGTGTGTGCATGTGTATCTAGATTGAGGTCTAGATATGATATAGAGAGCCATGTAGTGAGAGGAGACATAGTAAGAGAGAGCAAGAGCTATGGCTTGTGGAGGCATGGTTCTGTGATCTGCTTAGCCACATATGGCCAGTTTTCAGGAGACACTGTGCTTGAGATGTAATACGCTTGAGGCTGACATCTTGAAACTCAATACTTCTGTATTTGAACTTGTGTTTTATAACTGAAGTCCCATCAGACAATGGAGCGAAACCCTTCAATTGGAGCCTCCCACTCTCTACCCTCTAGCCATCTCCAAGATGAGTTCTATATCAGCACCACAGTTCTCTGGCACTTTGGGTGTAAGTTACCTTCATTATTCTTCTCATGACTGCAAACCCTTGCAATTGTACTTGGGTAGTTACTGAAGCTGGGCCAGGTCAGTGGAGCAAAACTTCATGTTGACCCCTTGGGACCTTGGTCTC
Organism: Galemys pyrenaicus; assembly: GCA_019455555.1. Lineage (NCBI taxonomy): Eukaryota > Metazoa > Chordata > Mammalia > Eulipotyphla > Talpidae > Galemys > Galemys pyrenaicus. The sequence goes on from JAGFMF010011999.1 coordinate 154,053, forward strand.
CCATCCCTGTGGAGACCTGGGCTTAGGCACAGAGATGGAGCTTTTTGAATACGTTTCTCAGTACAACTCCACTCAATGCTGCATCTTTTTAGGGAAGGTACAACAACATAGCTCCAAAGAAAAAACTGCTCTTCAGTGTATAGTCAGGTTATGAAGGATTAAGGAATTCTAGAAAGCCCACCTCTCCTCAGACGGGGTTTCCTGGTGCAGAAATTTGATAAATGAAAATTTCTTGTACCTCACACTACCTCCCTCTTTCCAAATACATTCCACTTAATTTCACATTAACCTGCAGAGGTCACAGTTATTATCCTCAATTTTATGCAAGAAGAACTAGTCTGGAAGAAGTTAAATTCTTGCCTACAGTTATGCAAATAGTAAATAGCAAAACTAAGATTAATATATTCATTAATTCCCTTATTTATTCATTTCACAAATCTTTATTAAACATCTGCAATGTTCTCAATGTTATCTGAGGCAGTAAAAATATAGCAGGGGGCAAATTCACTGAGCAGTTGTATACAACAGTCTAACGTTTAGGCCAGCATATATAAAAACTGGAATTTTAAAGTATTTTTTAAAATATTTATTTATTTATGCATACAAGAGCTGGGGTACAGGCCAGAGTCATGGGAGGTGAGAGGATTCACCGGAGAGAGAGTGGGGAGCAGAACAGGCAGACTGACTGATATACACTGCTGAGGGGAGCAGCGGACAAGGCAGGGGAGTTCTGCTGCGCCATGTGGGTCCCCTCCCTGGTCAGGGAATGAACTGGTGCTGCTATGCCCAGATGCTTCACAGTGTGGTGCTCAACCCGCTGCACCACCAGGGAGACCCAATTTTTAAGTATTTAAATAGTTAAATGAAATATTGAGAACCTGAAATTTTATGATCTTAGTGAGAAAGTAAGAGTTGAAAACATTTTTTCTATTTTTTATTATTTTAGTATATATATTTTAAATTATTTATTTATTACAATGTTTGCATTCTTTTCTAGGTGTAGTCCCCATAGAATTTCCACCACCAATTCACCTGTGCACCGTCACCATAGTCTTTGTGCTCTTCCGTTTCCTGCCTTGATCCCAATACCCTCTTCCCTGCAGCTGTCCCTGATTTGTAGAATGTCTCTTCATTTTTATTTGGTTTGGTTTGGTTTTCCTTTTGTTGGTGGTGGTGTTCTTGTTGTTGTTGTTATTATTATTTTCCCCTTTATCTCCTAAATTCCTCCAATAAGTGAGACCATAGGTATTTTTCTTTTTCCTTCAGACTGATTTCACTAAGCACAAACCCTTCAAGCTCCATCCATGTTTCTGTAATGACTCTAGTTTATCTTTTTGGTTGCTGAGTAATATTCCACTGTGTATATATACCACATTTTCTTGATCTAGTTGTCTATTTTTGATTCCAAGTCTCACCTATTATAAATAGTACTGAGATAACCAAAGGGGTTCATGTATTTATTTGAATTAATGTTTTTGTATCCTTTGGGTAAATCCCTAGGAGTGGGATTGCTAGGTTTTATGGTAGCTACATTTTTAGAAGTCGGAAGAACTTCTATGAAGCTTTCTATAAAGGACCAGTTTGCATTTCCACCAGCAGAGGGAATCCTGGTCAACATTTGTTGTTGCTAGTTGTTTTATATGTGCCATTCTTATTGGTGTGAGGTGGTACCTTTTTTCATCTGCTTGTTGGCCATTTGTATTGTCTCTTTAGAAATGTGTCTTGTAAGTTCCTCTGCCCATTTTATGACTGGGTTGTGTGCTTCGTCTTTGTTGAGTCATGTGAGTTCTTGTAGATCTTTGTGATCATCATTGTCAGTTATGTGGAGTGCAAAAATTTTTCCCATTCAGTGGGATGTCTCTTTGTTTTGTGTAATGTTTCTTTTGATGTATAAAGCTCTTTAATTTGATGTAGTCCCAACTGTTTACCTTTTCCTTCACTTTCTTTGCTTTAGGTGATGTATAAAGACGTTTTAAAAAATAATCACAAATTGTTTTCCCTATATATTTTCTTCTATATATTTTATGGTTTCAGGTCTTATATCTAATTATTTACCTTCTTGTCAAATACTAGTTGTCCATATATCTGTTGGTTTATTTCTGGGTTTTCTATTTGATTCCACTTGTCAGTGTGCCTGTTTTTGTTCCAGTATCAAGCAGTTTTAATTATTATGGCTTTGTAGTATAGTTTGAAGTTTAGAATTGTGAGGCCTCCATTCTCCTTCTTTTTAGTTAGGAGAGCTTTGACTATTTGAGGTTTTTCATGCCTCCATATAAATTTCATTAATATTTGTTCTATTTCTTTGAAGAATGTCATTGAAATTTTTATTGGAATAGCATTGAATCTGTAAATTGCTTTTGGTAGGATGGCCATTTTGATAATGTTAATTCCTCCAATCTGTGAGCCAGGGATGTCTTTCCATTTCTTTGTGTTTTCTATTACTTTTAACAATGCTTTATAGCTTTCCTTTTATAGGTCTTTCACCTCTTTTGTTAGGTTTATCCCAAGTATTGGGCGGGGGTGTTTCAATTATAAAAGGGATGGTTTTTTAAATTTCGTATTCTTACAGGTTTATTTTTTTTTTAAAGATTTATTTATTTATGCATACAAGCACTGGGGTACAGGCCAGAGGTGTGGGGGGGTGAGAGGATTCACCACAGAGAGCGGGGAGCAGAACAGGCAGATCAACAGAAGCACACTGCTGAGGGGAGCAGCGGGCACAGCAGGAGAGGTCTGCCGCGCCATGTGGGTCCCCTCCAAGCCGGCAGCAGGGATCGAACTCGTGCTGCAGTGGCTGAGGCTTGCTTCATAGTGCATTCCTTAACCCACTGCGCCACCGGGGAGGCCCACTTACAGGTTTATTGTTTGCATATAGGAGGGCTATTGATTTTTGTGTGTTTTTCTTTTGTATCCTGCTACTGTATTAAATTGGTTGATAACTTTGATTAGTTTTTCATAGTGTTTTAGGGGTTTTCTATGTATATTATATTGTCTGCAAATAATGAAAGTTATACTTCTTCTTTTCCTTTTTGGATTCCTTGTATGTCTTTTTTTTTGTCTTATTGCTCTGGCCAGGACTTCCAATATTATATTAAAAAGCAGTGATGAGAGTAGAACTCTTTGTCTTGTTCCAGATCTTAAGGGAAAGGCCTTCAGCTTTTGCTATTGAGAATGACATTGGCTGTGGGCTTGTTGTATATGGCCTTTATATGAACTTACCTTTAAGGTAAGTCCTTTCTATTCTGAGAATTTCTCGGGCCTTTATCATAAATAGATGTTGATCTTTGTCAAATGCTTTTTCAGCATCTACTGCTATTATCATATGGTTTTTATTTTTCTTTTTATTGATGCATTGGATTACACTAATTGATATTCAGATGTTGAAACATACTTGTGGCCCTGGTATAAATCCTATTTGGTAATGGTAATCTTTTTGATGCATTGTTGGATTCTGCTGGCTAGGATTTTAGCATCAGTGTTCATTAGAGAGATTGGCCTATACATTTCTTTTTTTATGTTGTCCTGTATTTTTTTTTTTTTTTCTCAGAGAAATCTGATGTCAGCCTGATTGGTTTTCCTTTATATGTTATTTTTTTTTCCCTCTTGTTAGTATCATTATGTTTTCCTCATCTTGGATTCTTGAGTGCTTTACTATTATGAGTCTTGCTGTATTCTTCCCTTCAGCTTGGAAGTTTGGTGCTCTTGTTTCTTGTTTGTCTATGTTCATCTCCTTCATGCTTGGGCAGGTCTCTTCATTTATCTCCTTGAATATTCTCTCTGTTCCTTGGGATTCCTATAACTCTTATATTTCCTTTCCTCATGGTATCAGATATTTCACAAAGTATTTCTTCATTCTTTTTCCTTTGTCCTTCTCTTTCCTTTTCTGTTTTGGTTCTTTTTATTTCTGTGTTTTCAAGTGTACTAATTTTTTCTTCCATTTCATCTACTCTGTTTTCACTGTTTTCCCCAGCATTCTTTAGGTCCTTCATTAATTTTTTAATCTCCTGCATTTCTTTCATTTCCCCCTTTAGGGACTCTACTTCATTCTTCAGATTGATTATTTTTCTCATATCATTCTTTTCCTTTTCATCTTCTTTCTACTGTTTCATCAGGGTGATTATATATTCTCTCTCTAGCAGAAAGAGGATTTCTTCCTCTTCCATGTCATTGTTGTTCAGTTCTGATAGTTGATTTTCTTTATGTGGAGTGCCTTTCCCCTGAGGGCTTGCTTAGTTGTATGTACTTTTTGCTTTCCGCTGTTGCTTTTTTTCTAGTTTTTTTTTGTGTGTTGGAACATGTTACCACAGGTACTGGTGGACATTTATTTGAAGTGTTCCTTCTGGGTTATTGGGACCTGGTAGTCAGACTGAATTCCCAGAGTTCCAGTACTATTGCTCTGAAACTCCACTTGGGCTGTGATGCTGTGGATATTTTAATGGGCCTTGTCTCTAATGTTCCTCTCCCTCTGTATTTACTCAACTCTGGGGAGGATCGGTTGTGGTCCCAAGTTTCCAATAGAGGTGCAGGGGATGTGTATTCTCAGTGCACTTGCTGAACACTCCAGGTGTGAGTTATCTTGCCCCTGCAGGCTCAAGTCCAGGCTCTGGGCTTAGGTTTTACAGATGCCCTGCTCAGCTCTGCACATGGTATCCTGCTGGTTCCTGCATGGTTGTAGAGCTTTCACTCTCACTCAGATCCGACAGTAAGGGGTGTTTCAAATCCAAGCTTTCAGGGACAGCACCCAATGCCAGGGCTATGTGCTCCTGCCATCAGCAGCATTCCTGCCCTGCCCAGCTCTGCTCTGAACCCTGAACTCAAGGTAAGCAAAAGCCCCATTCACCTCTGCACAGAGTATCCTCCTGGTCTTTGTTTGGCTACAGAACTTTTCCCCCAACTCTCAGCTACAAAGGTGGGGGTGGTGGCGCAATCTCTAGTTTTCAGCATTTGGCACCCAAAATTGGGGCTGTTTGTTTTTGCTGTCGGCAGGACAACCTGCCAGCTTTTCCTACCCTGCCCATCTTAGTTCAGTAACCATGGCTTGTGGTTTGGAGAAACCCCTTTTAGCTCTGCACTCAGTATCCTGTTCTTCCCTACTCAGCCGCAGAACCTTTCACCAGTCTAGCTCTGGTAGTGGGAGTGGCACAACCTTTAGTTTTCAGCAGTGGCTCCTGGTATCAGGGCTGTTGTCTCTTTCCATCAGTAGGACATCCTGCCAGTGTTCCCTACCCTGCCTTGTCTCTGCTCTGTGTTTCCTGGTTCCAGGTCAGAAGAAGCCCCTTTTAGCTTTGTGCAAGGTATCCCTACTTGGCTGTGGAGTATTTCCACTTTCTCGGCTCTGAAGTTGGGAGGTGGTGCACTCTCTAGTTTTCGGTAATGACATAAGTGCCAAGACTCTGCTCTCCACAGGATGACCTGCCAGTGGATCCCTCTCCATTTGTCCCTTTAAGTATAGTTCACTTAATTTTCCCTACTCATTTCAGTCAGTCTGATGCTCCTCATACGTAAGTTGATAACCAGTGCTCTGTTTCTGTTTGGTATCCCAATTGTGTGATCTGGAGCTGACAAGCCCAGCGTCTTTACTCTGCCATGATCTTCCCTCCATCTAAGCGTTGACAACATTTTAAAGAGAAATATTGATCCTGAATGGAGGGTCCTCCAAGTTTTAGAGGTCATGAAGATAAGAAGAAAGCAGAACAAAGAATATAAAATGTGGGTCAATGTAACAGATATCCTAGAGTCTAAGTCGGGAAAGAACAGCCAAGAATAGTCTCAATAAGATCAAAGCAGGGATCGGAAGAGCACAAGAGACTATGGTGATGGCGCACAGCTGAAATGGTGGTGGAAATTCTACAGGAACTACACTCATAAAAGAAAGCAAACATTGTAAGAAAAAAAATTAAAATTAAAAATAAAGAAAAGTCTCAACAGGACAGACAGTGTTGGTGATTCTAGGCAGATGAAGCCTGAGAATCTGTCATCTTTGGGATTAGAAAGGTCATCGTGACCTGGAAAAAAAAAGCAGTTTTGTGAAGTTATTGGACTGAGTTCAAGGGATAATGAAAAAGAATGAGTAGAAGCAGCAATTACATGCAATCCCTTCTGTAGTTTTTTTCTGTAAAGGAAGGAGGGAAATGGTTAAATGGAACAGAAGCTGGGAAGGGGGAGCATGGTGAAAGAGATCAAAAGGGGACACGTGTTTGAGTTCTGACTTGTGTTCTCCCTAGAGGAACAGTAGAGGGCACTGCCCTTGCAGAGGGAGGAGGACTCATGGCGAGTGGGTGAGGGCGTTAGGCTAGGTGACAAGGCTGCCCTCCAGAAGTTGAGGACAGCTCACCCACAAAAAGGAGAGGGGGGACAACTAGGGGCACATCATGTGGAAGATGGGGGAGCTTTGAGACATTTTCATCTGATTACTATCTTTTCTAAAATAACTTGACTTTGCAAGAAATAATCTTTCAATAACAGCTAATGACACCCCCAATCTGAGTTTCCTATAGAAAAACTTACTGCAAGATTCTCAAAGATTTGGGCATAATTTTAAAACATCTACAGCATCATAATCATCAGTGATTCCAATAAGATGATAAGATTACTTTGTGACATATGAAAGCTTTTGACACACCACAGTATAACACTTTGTTATTTTAATGGAGGGGGGGAAGCTTGACATGTTGTATGATTAAATCAGTCCAAGGAAATGGGATTTATAACTATCTGATATTTTCTCTCTATTCGCACTCAAATGTGACAGCTCCATTTTTCACACAAATAATAAAGGATTATATACTAATCTAACTCTCCAGAGATACACATACAATCCAACACAAATAAAGAGTTTTATTATGGGAATTGACTCATGTGATCATGGAGTCTGTGATGTCCAACGATTCCCAGTATATAAGCTGAAGACTGGGAGAGCGAGCGAGCCTATGGTATACTTCTTGTTGGAGCCCAAAGGCCTGAGAAACAGAAGAGCCAAAGGTGTAAATTCCAGTGTAAGTCTATATCCAAATCAAAGAGAAGACCAATGTTCCAACTTGAAGAGGATAAGGTAAAAAAACAAGTTCTCTTACTCCCTTTGTCTTTCAGAAAGATTAGATGAGGGACCTCCCTGGTGGCGCAGTGGGCTAAGCAACACACTAGAAGCTATCCGCAGCCACAGCAGCACAAGTTTGATCCCTGCAGGCCGCCAGGGAGGTGACCCATATGGCACAACAGACCTCTCCTGCCTCGCCCGCTGCTCCCCTCAGCAGTGTGTTACAGCCAATCTGCCTGTTCTGTTCCCCACTCTGTCTCTGGTGGATCCTCTCACTGCCCCACACATACCTCTGGCCTGTACCCCTGCTCTTGTATGCATAAATAAAATAAATCTTTAAAAAAAAAAAGAAAGAAAGATTAGATGATGCACACCCTTACTGGGGAGGGCAGTCTGCTTCTTCACTCTACTGGTGCAAACATTAATCTCATCCAGAAACACACTCGGACTCCTGTTTACCAAATTTGTGAGCACCTCACAGCTCAGTCAAGTTGAAATAAATTAAACATAAAATCACACACTGAGACTCATGGGAATAATCATAAAACGCATATTTTAGCAAACCTGGTATTATCTCTTAAGCAATGAGACAATTCAAAATATAGAAAAATATAATATGCTTGGGAAATAATTAGAGCTACTGTGAGTCTTCTCCTTATATGTTATATACTATACAGTGGCAGAAACTACCTTTGGAAAATAAGTCAAAAGATGTTATATCAAGAAATGTAATGGTTTTCTAGGGCTGCCGTAACAAATTAGCATAGAATGAGTGATTTAAACAGTGGAAATGTGTTTTTTCATACTTCTAAAGAGTCAGTAGGTTTGGTGTGTTCTAGAGGACTCTCTCCTTGATCTAGCTATGACTGCCTCATGTGGTTTCTAGCTCAGCTGTCATTCTTTTGTTTTTTTAAAGATATATTTTGTTTATGCATACAAGAAATGGGGTGCAGAGCAGAGGTGTGGGGTGAGAGAGTTCACCAGAGACAGAGTGGGAAGCAGAGGAGTCAGAGCTACTGAAATACACTACTGAAGGGAGCAGCAGTCTGAGACAGGAGAGGTCTACTGTTCCATGTTGGTCCCCTCCCTGGATGGGGATTAAACTCAGGCCAAGTGTCTGGCAATAGCTTGACAAAGCTGAGACTTTAATCCCTCCACCATCAGGAAGGCCTCAAGTGTTATTCTTTTGTATATCCATTGATACATCCCTGGTGTTTCTGTATCTCCAAAGTTCTTTTTTAATGACATCAGAGTGATTGCATCAGGGTGCAACCTAATGATGTCATTTTTTTAATATCATCTCTCCAAAGGCCCTGTCTTCAAATGTAGTCACATTCTGTTTTAGAATTTCAATACTAAACAGAAAGTTTACGGATCCTCTATTTGGTAATTATTTTTCTGATAGCAAATGCTTTTGAGTATATATTTTTTTTTTATTAGTTATATTTGACATCATTTGTAGTCCCCAGGGGGTACCCACCACCATTTCACCCGTGCACCATCACCTCAGTCCCTTGTG
>JAGFMF010011999.1:168770-185963 GCA_019455555.1 Galemys pyrenaicus
GTCGCCATCTTTTTCCCCGGTCCACATTATGGATTTAATGGATGAAGTATGACTTTCTAAATTCAAAACTCTTCCCCCCATCTTCCCTCCCCCACCCAGTGTCCCCAGTCTGTCCTTGTCTCCTCATTTTTGGCTTTTGTGTCTTTAGTGCTGTTATTGTTATTATTATTGTTCTTATTCCTGTCCTTGATCCCTTATTTGGTTCCCTTATATTCCTCCTAAGGGAGGAACCATCTGGTATTTTTCTTTTGCCTTCTGACTTACTTCGCTGAGCATAATCCCTTCCAGATCCATCCATGTTCCTATGATTGAGTCTAGTTTTTCATTTCTGATTGCTGAGTAGTATTCCATCGTGTCTATGTACCACAGCTTCCTGATCCACTCATCTGGTTTTGGGCATTTAGGTTGTTTCCAGGTCATGGAAACTTTTTATGGAAACAGATGAGTCAATTCTACTCTGCTCCACATATGGAAACTCACTTCTCCCTCAAAGTGCCTTCTCAGCCTTGACCCCTCCTGCTCCAGACTCAGGGACAGGATAGGGAATTATCTAGTAGTGCAGGGTTCTGAATTTCAGCTCAAGTTTGGTTATCACCCAAGTCAATGACTTGCATTAGTTATGGCATCTGGGTCTCAAATACCTTGTGAGTAGAGGAGGGTCACAAAGTTCTTTTGACCATTAAATTTAGGAAAATCACAAAAGTCCTTTGACCATTAATTAAAGTTTTACTTTTTTTCTATCCAACCATTTACTTAATTTCTTTCATTTTTTCTGTAGAAATATTGTGTTATAATATCACATAAATTTTAAGTGTGCATCACTAAAAATCAACATTTACCTATTTTTTCTTTGTAATGAGGTAGTATTGGTTTATAACTTTGTATAAATTTAAGGAGTACAGCTTCAAACTTCTTCAAATATATGGTTCCACACTATGCCTGTCATGAAAGTTCTAATAACCCTCCACCAACTTCAACATTTACTTAATTTCTCAAAATAGCTGGGTGATACCTTCACTTTCCTAAAGTAAAATAAACACAAATCAGTATGCATATTTCTAATCAAATGCTAATATTTTAAAATAACCATCATCAAATGTGGGAAAGATGTTTAAAACACATTTTCAGGTAAGTAGAGCTCTGTGACTAATGATTGAATGAGAAGTCTTCCAAGAAGAACAATGAAGGAAGAGAAGAAAGACTAGGTAGGAGGAATCCCAGGTTATAGTTCATTTCTAATATTATTGATTATCTAGAATGAATACTTGAACCAAAGCTGTTAAAACAGTCCTGTCTCACAAAAATGGAGTTTTCTGTGCTCAGGCATTGGCTGAAAGATCAGTGTGATCTCAGAATTTTGTTCTGAGAGTCACAGCTGGGAATGTTAGTCCATGTTCTACCTATAAAAATATATTTGAGGTGTACATTTCTATTGCTGCCAAACAAACCACATTTCTGGGTTGTACTCAGGATGTAATAGGGAAAGTTGAGGTGTGCATAAATATTTCAATCAGTTTTCATGATAAATGGAAAAAATATGATAAGAAGTGATGAATAGTATTGAAAGTCCAAGTGAAATTGACTATGAAATTATGGTGGTCCAATTGCTATGACTAGTGAATTTTTTTCTTCTTGCAAGTTTCCATGGGCTAAGAAAAGGAGGATATTGAAACTGGAGCACTGAAAGAACAGTTCTTGACAGGGCCCAAGAAATAAACACTTTTTTTCCCTTTACACTATTTTCTAAAACTTTGTGGTCTCCCTCCCTCTAGGTGAAAATATGAGCAAGTCTCATAAACTTGTAAGATACTATTAAGTGACAAAAAGGTTATCTGATCACCTTTGGCTTTGAGAAGAAGACTGGTTCAGTAATTAAAATATCCAAGTATCTTAAGAATCACTAAAGACAAAGCATCAGATTTCACATGCTGTGTCTAGAATGTGAGTGACATCTGAAATGACCACGTGGAACTCCAAAGCCTTGGGATTGGCTCAACACACTTCTATATCTGTTGCTTTCTCATGATCCACACTATAAATTAAATCTGAAATTCAGATCTCACTCCAATACATGCTTTTCTCCTCTTTTTCTTCTTTCTGTTTCTCTTTCTCACTCACAATCTTCACTGTCTTCTCAATGGTCTGAGTAAAGGAAGAAGGAGAAAAGATTTCAGAATCAAATAAGTAAGCCCTGCCATGTAGATATGTCATGGCTTTGTGGGTTTAGTAGCTATCTAGAGCTGACATTCTTTCTTCTGGGAAACATGATGAGTTTATTGGTGTTTCAAACTGAAAACTTCAAATGATACTTCCCATAATGCACAACTATCTAACTGTTGTCTGACTATGCTATCTCTACTTCAACTTCTGCATCCAATATCTCCAATGTCCTTCAATGAAGGTTATCATCTCCTAGTGGAATTTTCTGCATAAAATCCCATGTCCAAAGATTGAAGATAACTCCTCTGCAAGCCACATGACCCTCAAGAATCATGACCTCTCAAAGGGTAAAAATACAGTGATGCTTCTTCTTCTGCTAACCCTGGAACCCAACAACCACACTAGGGTTTTCATGCATGGAACCAGTTCCCATCCACTGTTTCCTCCAAGGTCCAAAAGACAGATAAATATTAAGCTTTCCAAATGGTTCCTTTGTGAGGCAGAAAGAAGATAGAGAACACTGACTTTCTCCAAATAAATCTCTTAGTCTATTTAACTTCAACCTTTAATGTCCTCAAACTGCTGGGATAATATTAGATAAACCAAAAGTCTCATACATTCAAGGTCCTGGAGTGAGAAGGTGCACTCAAGGGTTGAAGAAGAGTTTAATATAAAGGGTAGAGGTAGGGCCTCCCTGGTGGCACAGTGGGTTGGGTACCGTACTGTGAAGCATCTGTGGCACAGCAACACACAAGTTCAATCCCCGGTCAGGGAGGGGACCCACATGGAGCAGCAGACCTCTCTTGTCTTGCCCACTGCTCCTTTCAGCAGTGTATTTCAGAAGATCTGCCTAATCTGCTCTGGTGAATCCTCTCACCTCCTGTAACTCATAAATAAATAAATCTTTAAAAAAATAAAAATTAAAAAATGAACTATAGAAATGATCCCTGAAAATACAGTCTTCAGAAATCAAAAAAGATAAACTAGAGTCATTCATAGGAAAATGGATGGAGCTGGAAGGGATTATGCTCAGCGAAATAAGTCACTGGAGACACTTGGTGGGGAGGGAAGAAGGAGAGGGTTGAGGGCAGATAAGCATACAAGGGAGTGAGGTGATGGTGCACTGGTGAAATGGTGATGGGGAATACATGAGGTTTACAATTGATGTCAAATATATATAAATAAAGAAGGAAAGAAAAAAATGAATAAATAAGAAAATACTGAAAGTAAAAAAAAATTTAAATTAAATTAAATAAATAAAGGGTAGAGGTAGGAAGAATATAATTGGAAACTAGTAATAGTTGTAATTACAGGAAAATGACCTGTTTGACTGAATATGTGGATATAGGTAGGATAATATCCAACATTAAAATCTTGGACTAGGAAGGAAGAATATAGAAATAAGTGGACTCTCTTTCCACCTTTTTGTACCCTGTTGGTGGCTGGTATTGACTACAGATAGAATTTAAAAGGGAGCTTTGATAAAGTTAACCCAGGATGGGCCTCCCTGGTGGCACAGTGGGATGAGTGCAGCACCATAAAGCATTTGCAGCACAGCAGCTTGAGTTTGAACCCCAACCAGGGAGGTGACCCACATGGCGCAGCAGACCTCTCCTGCCTCACCCGCTGCTCCCCTCAGCAGTGTATTTTAGTTGATCTGCCTATTTTGCTCCCCACTCTGTCTCTAGTGAATCCTTTCACCTCCCGCACCACTGACCTGCACCTCAAATCTTGTATGCATAAATAAATAAATCTTTAAAAAAAAAAAGTTAACCCAGGATGGCTTCCCTGAGTCTACCTCTGTCTGAGGCAAACACAGCCAGAGATGGAGACCATTTTCAGTATTCTTTTCTCTGCTACCATCACCTTGCAAACAATCAGAGCCCCTTGTCTTTAGAATTTTCCATGAATAGATACAAATTTCTCCCCCCCACAAACTCCTGGGTAAACATGTCACCACTTCACAGTGTTCTCATGAAGGTCTTCTCGGTTTCATTTATTTATTTGTTTATTTATTTATTACATTTTTTCCCTTTTATATATATATATATTTGACATTAATTGTGGTCCCCATTTTCCACCACCATTTCACCAGTGCACCATCACCTCAGTCCCTGTGCTCTTTCTGCCTTCATCCCATTCCCTTCCTCTCCACACACACAGTGTTTCTGATCTGTCCTGATCTTTTTGTTTTTGTTGTGTTGTGTTGGGGTTTTTTATTGTTGTGTGTGGTACTTATATGTCTTCTCAGTTTTAAGTGAAAGGAAACACTCCTCTCTCCTTACCTCACTCACTGGCATTAATAAGATATGGTATGTCCTGATGTGAAATAAATGTGCTGTGAACTGAAAAGCTGAGGGGGAACAGCATTGTGATTCTCATCCAAAGACCTCATCTTTTCTGGCTATGCTGACCCAATATTCTCATGCTTTGAGCCTATGAAAGGAAAGATGTGTAGGAGGGGGAGGGTACAGAAAAATAAAAAGGTGTTAATTTGTGAATAAAAAGATGTGGCGAAGAGTGAAAAGGCCTCCCTGGTGGCACAAGAGGCTGGGCACACACTGTGGGGCTTCTGCAGTCACTGTAGCAAAAGTTCGATCCCCACCAGGGAGGGAACCCACAAGGCACCGCAGACCTCTCCTGCCTCGCCTGCTGCTGAAATATACTGCTGATCTGCCTGTTTTTCTTCCCACTGTGTCTCTGGTGAAATCCTCTCACCCACCCCGTATTCCTCTGGCCTGTACCCCAGCTCTTGTATGCATAAACAAATAAAATCTTAAAAAAAAAAAAAGACGTGTTAAAGTGATGTCACCAAGGTGGAAGTGCTCTGATGGTTTTCAAAATGTCATCATAAAGCCCAAAGATGTGAAAAAAGTCATCATATTAGAAAATTTATTTTGTAATTATTTCATGTTAACAAGATCATTATTTTTCTTTCTACATATGAACATTTCAATTCTTCATAAATAGTTCACTGATGAGTATAGGTAAATTCTCCATGTACTATCAGCATAATGTTTTTTCATCTTCTCTGTTCATAAAATTCCTTTTCTCAGAGCTGAATTGAACACACTGATGGTAAAACTGTAGAAAAACCCCTATCATTTTTATTTAATCACCACAAAATTTTTTGTTTCGTTTTTAGGAAGGGCCATTAACAACTGCCTGGGTGAAGAAGAATCTATGATCCAGCAATGCAGAATAATTTTCTATGGAGGTTTCCAACTTCATTATAGGATCCTCCAGCAAATACAACCTTGTGAATTGGTGCAGACACTAACGTGATAGAAAACGACAAATCTAATTATGTTATCTTCAGGCAAGTATCTAAAATTTTACAGTGCAGCTGTTTAAAGATTTAAACACTTATTTCCCTTCCAGAATTAAGAGGGTGGTAGCACTTTCAGAAGTAAACATAATGAACACCATATGTAATCCAGTGATCACTGTTTTAAACTGCTACATTTAACACAATTATTATCACAGGTTTTTCCTCCAACATTAATTCTTTAATTCTTGTAAAAATGTCAACTCTAAAGAATTCTGCTCTCCAGGCTTCCAAATTTTGTAATTTCATTTGTTTTATAGAGTCCTTTGCAAAATAAAAATAATGCAACACAACTAAATTTAATGTACTCCAGCTGTGTTGCAAGTTATTGTTCTGAGGGTCATGAGTTCAGTGGGCAAAAGCAAGCAGCAGCAGAACACTGGAACAAACTGGGGTCAGATAGTCCAGAGGTCATGCCCCTGGGCGGGAGTTGATGGAGCGGGAAGCACACAGCAGAAGAGGAGGAACATGCCTCATATGATTCTAAAGCAGGGCTCTTTGAATAGGGCTCTTGACTCCCAATGTGAGTGGGGTTCAGGAGGATGTGGTATAAGGGGAAGAATGTCAGCTGTGGATGTGGCACCTCTGCTATGACCATTCCCCCTTTTCTGGTCCTCATTGATCATCGTCACTAATGTGAGTACTTATGTTTGGAATTGCATGAATTAAACGGATTAATATTTAGGAAATGCTTAATACAGAGATGGGCATACTAGATAAGAGCTAAGTTTATTAACCAGAACTTGCAACTATTTTTTCCCTGGTCCCTAAATCCAAATGCAGGTGATAATTAAGAAGTCACATCCAGGGGAATCAGACACTAGTTCAAGTATAGAAATGTTTCCTGGGGGTTTATATCAACAAATTGGCATTCCAAAGGTTGGAGGAACTTTTTTTATATGAAAGTCTTTTCATAATCCTGGTGACTTGCTGGCTGGAGCTAATAGAATTCAGAACTGAAAGGGCTGTTCCAGTGTCAACCAAAAGGTAAATTGAAAGTGAGAGTTACCTGGTGCACCAAGGGGATTGTAATAAGCATTTTGAAATCAAGTCTAGCCCCTGCACCTCCCTTTACTGCACTTCATTTCTGAATAAATACCATTTATTTCCTCCCTTGTTTGCTTCCAATGAGGCAGTCAGAATACCAGGTATTAGAGAGTTTGGCATGTTGACATGGGGTCTGGGAAGACGTCACAGAGTGGACTCCGGAAAGCTCCAACACCACTATGACCATTCTTCGTCTCTTGAAGTTCATGCTCCCCTTTCCCCCTAATATTGAATCACACAGATTCCACTCATTTCCAATTTCTTGAAATCAGCACTACCACCCCTACCCTAACCATTTCAGTGAGGGTGTTTCATAGGTTTATAACAGTGAAAGTTTCATGTCGCATTATTTATCCCATCCAAGTTCCTGTGGCCTTCTAAATTATTTTTTAATTTGGATGGCTTCTACTTCTGTGTGAAGGATTCATATTTCTGTCGTTCAGACCCTCCCCGGAACTAGTCTTTCATGACTACCTGCACTGATATCACTGCTTTGAACCCAACTGACATGTTTTTCTATGCTACTTCCTAATTAGTGGAAGTAATCAGGTGCACATCCCTATGATACCCATGTCTTATGTGCCATATGAATTCCGCCTAAGGGTGAGGATCCTGCAAATACCTTTATTTTTTTTTAAGATTTATTAATTTTTCATATGAGAGCTGGGGTACAGGCCAGAGTCACAGGAGGTGAGAGGATTCACCAGAGAGACAGTGGGGAGCAGAACAGGCAGATCGACTGAAGCACACTGCTGAGGGGTGCAGCGGGCGAGGCAGGAGAGGTCTGCTGCACCATGTGGGTCCTCCCTGGCCGGGGATCGATCTGGCACTGCTGTGCCATGGGTGCTTCACAGTGTGGTGTTCAACCCGCTGTGCCACCAGGGAGGCCCATCCTGCAAATACCTTTAAAAACCAACTCATATTTGACATATAAAATTGAGTTATTTCAAGTATACAACATAAAAATTGGACATTTGTGAAATGAGTATGAAATAAGTCTAGATATCTATCATCCATTGCCTTACATAGTTACATTTTATGTGTGTGATGAGTACAAAATACTGCTTTTAAACATCCATTTCCTTACTTCTCATTTTCATTTGATTAAATATTTAACAACATGCTTTCTATGAAAATGACACCATATAGTTTGCAAGATATATCTATCTTTCCCAAATTCCCAAAATCCAATTAACTAAAATATGGCAATTACATAGCTTCCTTAAATCTTTTACAATGAACGAGAATGTTAAGGAGGCTAACTATAATTGTGTTTCAGTCATAAAAATAGACTTGTTCTAAAGTAGAGAAGATAAAATGTTCCTGAGTGTTAATAACTATATAAGGAAATGCAGGAATTTCAATAGCAACAGTAATTCATCATAGATGTGTAAGAGGATAGGGATGCAGAGCCTCAGACTATTGGGGGGTATCTGACAACTTACTGCACTCCTTGGCCCTTAGTAAGATCTCCTTTTGTTCATTTAGTTATTCATATATCCTTTCAGTCATTTATTCATTTGTGTCTTTCACCAAATGTTATTTTAGTCCAAACTACTTCAGAAACATTGCTAGGCAAGAGTGAACACAATAGATATCTTTCATGCTCCCACAGAGCTTATGTTAAAATAATGTCAGTGTTATGTACTTAGTGTTATAACTCAGTGGAATGTACAAATATCATGGGAGAACAAACAAGGATATCAAATCAAATCTGCTGGTCCTAAAGCAGGAAGGATGGAAGATACTGAAGGTCCATAAGGAAATCAAGGTATCTCACTGCATGTGGGGTATTTAGGTCAGGGAAAAGCAGAGCAAATTCTTATGCCAATTTGCTTTGAATGAATATCATCCAGCTCCAGAGAGTTGCTGCTGTTTCTACCCAAACGTCTACCCAAAATGGGGGTGGGAGGAGCACAGACGGTCATCTATTCAACCATTCAACCCTCTATTCAACTCATTGCCCTAGAATTTTTTCCTCTAGAATCAAACCACAGAATTAGTTCTTCCAGAATTAAATCACACTCTCTTTAAGAGCAAACCTCTTTTTTTAAAAAAAGATTTATTTATTTATGCATACAAAATAGTACAGGCAGAAGTGCAGGGGGTGAGAAGATTCACTAGAGACAGTAGACAGCAGAACAGGCAGATTGACTGAAATATACTGCTGAGGGGAGAAGTAGGTGAGGCAAGAGAGGTCTGCTGCACCATGTGGGTCAGCTCCCTGGTTGGGGATCAAACTCATGCTGCAGTGGCTGTGGATACTTCCTAGTGCAGTGCTTAATCCCTTGTGCCACCAGGGAGGCACAAGAGCAGCCTCCTTGCATTTCTATGCTCAAGAGAATTCAGCTTTAAGGTCAGTATAATCTGGTCATTATGATTGATTCATTTGAAATTTTAAAAGGTCTCTACTAGTTCATCAATTCTGACCACACTGTACCATTTCATGCAGCAGAGAGAGAGTTCCTAGACACCAAATGATACATTTCTCATATATATCATGTTTGTTATACTTTTCATTTTATCACTTTTACTATGAGAACAGTTAATTTCTAAAGATAGGACATATTTCTATTTCCTCACCTAGAGCTAAAAGGACATTTTCTCCCATTACAGAAATATTTAAGATTTCATATTTGCACAATATAGATACTAAATGGCAACTGTGCAAATCAGAAAACCTATAAAATTATAACAGTCCCAAATTA
This sequence comes from Galemys pyrenaicus, assembly GCA_019455555.1. Taxonomy (NCBI): domain Eukaryota; kingdom Metazoa; phylum Chordata; class Mammalia; order Eulipotyphla; family Talpidae; genus Galemys; species Galemys pyrenaicus. The sequence continues at coordinate 178,014 of JAGFMF010011999.1, forward strand.
GAGCAGCACCCACATCCTGGAAAGGCACTCTCTGGCCTTACAGCCTGCCACATGCACTCCTCCAGTCTTGTCTCCCAACTTGTCAGATAGCTTCGACAAATGAAAGATGTTAGTCATCAGCATGGAATAAAAGACTGGGGCCTTTCTTACTTATTGAAGTTGTTTGTAACGTAGGAAATAAGAGCAAAAAAAAAAATCTTAAAATTGGTCAGTTGCAATGTACAAAATATATTTCATAGCAGAAAAATCACTCCTGAACAATCATCCTTTAGATTAAGTTTTAACACAATGGTGATTTTTTAACAATCAGAAACCCCTGCTGACAGGTCTTAACTCTATTGGTGACAGCAGATACCACTAAAATACTGTTTTGTCTTTGAGTCTCATAGTGTATCATAAACCAAATAATTATGATTGGTTAAAAGCCTCTTCCCAGAGAGAGCTCCAGATCCACAGCAGGAAGCAGATTATCTGAGAAGAATACAAAGTAATTGGGGTTTTATTTGACAAGTACAGCAGTGAATATATTCATGAAAGTCTGCATGAGTGATACAAAATTGATCTCATGCCCTGACAAGAAAAAGAATAAAAATCCACACAAACTATAAATAGCAGGCATAAGAATGGTTTCTTTGAGCACCTGGAAGTTTCTCAAAGGCATTTGACCAAGACCACAAGCTTTCGATGGTACTGAGACCAACTGATGTGTCACGGCAGGGAAGAAGACAGACTTAGCCTGATCTTGGACCCCTTTTACTACGCTCTTGGACAATCATCTAACAGGAGGTCATGGTTCTCTAGGTGGGTTGTCAGAAAATATGGAGCTTGTGGCCGCTGTCCATCCTGGTGGTGGGTCCACACCTGAGAATGTTCTCTGAGTAAGTTGTTGCCATATTTGACAGATAAAAATATAACTTACCCAGTTTAATATACCTTTCAGTATATGTCAAATATTATGTAGGAAATGTTCATATTAAGCAATTTTTTCTATCTGAAATTCAAAATTCAAAATATCTGTCAGTCTTACTTCTGGGTCCTCTAAGAACACCATGATCACAATAAGCCAATGAAACAAACCACTCCCAAAGCTAACTTCAGGTAAAGCCAGTCTTCAAGGTCAAGGGCAGCTATCTGCCTCTCTCCTAATGAGAGGCATTATCCCCTTTGCCTGCTTCACCAAGTCAATACAACCAGAGGACCAGGTCTCTGGTAATGACTCTCCATTCTTCCCTGGGTTGTTATCAGGAATCCTAGACATCCAGTTACCTTTCCTGCTCAGAACATAAGCACAGGAAAAGACACTTTCTAATCCTGTTTACTGAGGCCTATTTAGAAATCTGTCCAGGTTCATGTAAGTTTTGTCCATTGATTTAAAGGTTGTAATCACACCTACTTCCCTCTTCTTCTTCCTTCTCCTCCTGTTCCTACTTTCTTTCTCTTTCCAATCCTCTTGTTTCTCCTCCTTCTCCTCTCCTTCTTTCCCTCTCTCTCACCCCACCTTCCTGCCCCTTTCTCAGCTGATCCATGAGTGTCCACATCTGACCTACCTGAGATGTGATGATCTCTGTCATCAGTCTCCAGACTTTTCTGGAAGCCAGGAAGCATCAATGGTTGCAATGGGGGATTCTGACCTCCTGTCAGTTCATGTTTCTGTTGTGGGCAGACTGTGCCTGACCCCGTTCCTGACAATGTTGAGAGAGACACTCTCGTAGTTCTCTTTACTCCTATCTGGACCCTGATGGAAGGAATTCCCCCAGGTTACCAGTGGCAAAGAGAAAGACACGAGGGTCAAACGTCAAAAACTCAGAATCAGAAAGGATGCAGAGAAGTGAGAAAAAACTAAGCTAATTATAAATACAACATAAAGGATGAGAAATAAAATTGTTAAAAAACAAACCTCTTGGCCTCCCTGGTAGGGCAAGGGGTTGAGCACTGCACTGTGGAGTTTCTGCAGCCAATGCAGTATGAGTTCAATCCTGGCCAGGGAGGGGACCCACAAGGTGCGGCAGACCTCTCTTGTCTTGTCTGCTGCTCCCCTCAACAGTGTATTTCAGTGGATCTGCCTGTTCTGCTCCCCACTCTGTCCCTGGTGAATCCTCTCACCTCACGTGACTCTGGCCTGTAATTAATGCTATGTTATATTATAATTTGAAAACATAAGTCCTTCCTTCACATCCTTCTACATAAATTTCACAATATTACTAGAAAAGAAAACTATTTCACAAGTAATTTGGACAATTAAAGAAAAACTCATTAACTTCAAGTTTCAAAATTTTGAAAGAGAAGTCCTCCAAATAAATCAGACTTTCTACCCTGTGCAAGGGTCACTGAGCACAGAATTTAGGCCTGTGTCAAGAACTCTTCGAACTATAGTTTTCAGACAAGACTTTACTTCTGTATCCTGAACCAAGCTGAAGGGAACCAGAGGCACCATGCCTACCCCAGTTTGACTTTCTGTCCCTGTGGGGAGTAAGAGGATTCACCAGAGACAAAGTGGGGGAACAGAACAGGTAGATAGAGTTCATATCCTATTTCCACACTGTAATTGCTGAAGTTTGATTTAAGGGTAGCTAAGTGATGTTTTCAATCATCTGATGTTTTAAGCTTCACAGTTTTGGAACATGTGCCACAAAACCAATGGTGATTAACCCATTGGAAAGACAATGATATGGCAAAGGCCTCAGTTGCCCATGGTGGCCCTCAGTTTGGTATGTGAAAAAGCCAGACATGAGTCTGGTTTTAATTTCTATCATTTTTCACTTAGTCTTTCTGCAGAAAATGTTGTAACCAAAACAGTTCTAGGGAATATCTTTTCTACATTAGGAGATAAAATTTTATAAGTAGGAAAAAATATTTTCTTGCATAATGTCCTCTTTAAGCATGCTTTATAGTCAGACAACTCACAGTCCCTAAATGCATTTTATTCCACTGTTCACAATCTCTAAGTGATTGGGTGGTCAATCAGGTATGACCACTGTTTACTTCAAACTTAGAGCCAGTAAAAATGTGAAAAGGACACTAGTTCAACACTCTTCACAAATAATCTTTATTTTCATCTGGGGAAACACCAAACATTTTAATTTTTAAAAAAGATTTTTTTAAGCCTACAAGAACTGGGGTGCAAAGAAGAGGTGTGGGGGCTAAGAGGAGTCACCAGAGACAAAGTGAGGGAAAGAACAGGCAGACTGGCTGAAATACACTGTTGAGGAGAGCAGTGGGGGAGATAGAAGAGGTCTGCTGTGCCATGTGAGTCACCTCCCTGACCAGGGATTGAACTCATGCTGTAGTGGCTGTGGATAGCTTCATTATGCTGAGACTTAACTCCTTACACCACCAGGGAGGCCCTATTTTAGATTAATTTTAATATTTTGTTTAAACTGCATGCTTTAATACCTCAGGAAAGAAAAGTCTCTAAAGACAATTTAGATATATGAAAACATGGACATCTTATTTTTCTCTCTAATGTATTTATAATATTTTTATTATAAATAAAGCTGTGGGTCTTCATGAGAAGACGAGGAGTTTTGCTACATTTTTAATTCCACGCAGTATAATGATATGATGCAGCATATTCATTTCCAAATTAGAATTTTCAACACAAATGGAATGAAAATAGACACACAGCAAAGAAATAAAACTCACACTTATACAGTTAATCTATGACAAAGAAGTCAAAAACTGACCATGGAAAAAGGAAAGTCTCTTCAACAAAAGGTATTGGAAAAACTAGACAGTCACTTGCAAAGAATGAAACTATATAACAGTCTCACACCATACACAAAAATTAACTCGAAATATATTAAAAACTTGCATATAAGATCTGAAGTTATAAAATACATACTAGAAGACAGAGGCAAAACATTCCAGACACTGGCTCCAACAATGACATTGGTTATTTGATTCTAAAGTATATGGCCGGGGCCTCCCTGGTGGTGCAATGTGTTAAGCAATGCACTATGAAGCAGACCACAGCCACTGTAGCACAAGTTCGATCCCTGCCCCTAGCTGGGAAGGTGACCCACATGGTGTGGCAGACCTCTCCTGCCTCACCCACTGCTCCCCTTAGCAGGGTATTTTGGTTGATCTGTCTGTTCTGTTCCCCATTCTTCTGTCTCTGGTGAATCCTCTTACTCCCCACCTCTGGTCTGTACCCCAGCTCTTGTATGCATAAATAAACCTTTAAAAAATAAAATAAAGTATATGGTCACAAAAGCAGACAAATGGGACTACATATCAAATCAATAAATTTCCACTCAACAAAAGAAATATTATGTAGAAAGGACACTCTACCAAAAGGGAGAAAATGTTTCCACAGCCCTGTGGATTTCAGAAATTTCAAACCCCTTGGTCTTGGGATGTTGTCTTAGTGCCCAAAGTTCCTGTTGGTCAAGCTAAAATGCAGTCGGGCAGGGGACCTCTCACCAGGACAAAAGTCTTAGTATGAGGAAATACTGGAAAAATTAGTATCTGCTGAAAACAGCAGGTAGATATTATGGCCAGAATAGCATAACAAACTAGACCACCTTCATAGAAAGTGTAAACAGGAACCAGACATAGGATGTTTTGATCAGCTGCAGGAATGGGGGTCCCCATTAATCAGCCCATATTCACACTCCCCCTAGCTTGTGACAATAACGTGAAAAAAAGCGCACTATCACTGTCATCAGAGAAACACAAGTCAAAGGTATGACAAAATACCATCTCACATCTATGACAATGGTCCGGAAACAACAGATGTTGGTGAAAGTGAGAGAAAAAGGAATCTTGGCACAAGATTAGTGGGTATGTAGACTGGACTAGTCTCTATTAAAATCACATCAAGGTGTCTCGAAATATTAAAAATAGATCTACCATATGGTCAAACAATTCTACTCCTAGATATCTACGCAAAAAGTGTAAAAACATTAATTTGAATGGGTATATGTTCATTACAGCGCTGTTTGTAATAGTCAAGATATGGAAACAGCGCATGCTCAATGGCAGAAGAATGGATTAAGATGTGGTATATACACACACACACAATGAGATACTACTTAGCTGTAATAGAAGATGACATCTTTCATTTGCAAAAGTTTGATGGAAGTTAAGATGATTATGCTAAATAAGTCAGAAAAAGATACTAGATGATTTCACTCATATGTGGAACATAAAGAAACAAATCAAAGGAACAAATAACAATAAATCAAAGCAAACTCTAGAAATCTGACAGTAGATTTTAGACTATCAGAGGGTCAGGGAAGAAAGGAAAGGAGGCCTAATGGACCATGGTAGAGGATTTGGGTGCTTTTGATGGTGGGTGTTATGTGGTAATGTATCTGAAAATAGAATGATATTATTGGCCTAAATCATATGCTGAAAACCAACCTTACCACAATAAAAAAATACAATATAATAACATTAACTTATTTTAAGAAGAATGGCAGTTTTTGTCCTAAATCAAAGTTGCCATAATTCTTAGTTCTTTGGTATTTCCAAAATAAAGTCTCTTAATATAAAGCAGTCACATGGTATTTGGTTTTCTCCATGTAACTTATTTCACTAGGCATAATATTTTCTTAGAATGTTTTCGCAAATGGCAAGATTTCAATCTTTATTTTTTTAAATATCAGAATCATATTTCATTGTGTATCTATACAATCTTTTTTATTCATTCAATTGAAAATGTGCACTTAGATTGTAGAGTTCAGATTTTAAGATGATTTAAAATCTCTGGGTATGACTCATCCAGTTCCTGGAAGTCAATTTTAACTACATTTCATTTTTATTACAATAAAATAGGAAAAAATTCTAGAAAAGTACTTGGCCCATATGAAGAATACTATGGAGAGGCATGATGAGAGAGGTTAATTAGAAAACAAGTTAGGTGGGAAGGATGGTGAATGTTGAAGAGTAGTCACTTACCAGATGCATTTTAGTGCAGACAATATGACCATTGGTCAGAGGCACATGTCAGGGGAGGAAGGTATAGCGAATTGGAACCCTCATCCCCAATCCATACTGATGACTTGTTGATTCAGATACCATTCTATAACTTTCTTCCTCTTTAACAAATCCCCAAATGTTTCCTTTAGCTCCAGATGCACAGAACCTATTTGATTCCAATGTTCATATAAGGGAAAAATAAGGAGACGGTGTTCTGCAAATTATTCCTGGCACCTTATTTTGTTCTATTCCAAAGTAATAAGTTTACAGCAGCAATAGAACAAGACCTCATCTTAGCTGGGCAGGAAATGAAAAAGAATGGAGATGAGAAAGTTAATGAAAGTCATTTCAAGGGACTGTAAAAGCTCACTGACTTTAGAATCAAATGTGTTGGAATCTTTACAAGATATAATATTGAATCAACATCTCATATTTTCTGAGTTTCAATTCTTCTTACAAAATAATAGCAATACCACCTATTGTATAGCAAGGTGTTTTAATTGTTGTGTGTGAAAACTCAAGCAGGTGTATGGTACTTAGAGACCCTCTCCCATGCTGAAATATGTCTGCCTTCTTCCCCCCAGGTGAATAAAATATGTACATCACAACAGTATATAATACATGTGTGTGGGATACAATATTGTATCAGACAGTGTTCTCTAGAATTTTAGATGTTTCAAACTGTCAATGGCATTTAGAAGAACATCTGTTTCTGAAAATAGAAGCTTGTGATATGTTCTCTATAGTGGTTTTTCCTAGAAAGCTATATTATATAGATTATAATTTTTATATATATACCCCATATATCCTGTGCCTCCATACATTCATAGCTTACCTCATTATCAATAAGAATGATGTATTTGTTATAACTGATGAACCATTATAAGTGATGATACATTATTATCACCCAGAATGAACAGTTTACATTAAAGTTAACTCTTGTACATTGTTTTTAGTTCCAGACTAATGGAACCACCATTATAATTTCATGTAGAACAGTTTCCTAAAATAACTCTGTGTTCCACTTATTCATTCCTCTCCATACCCACGCTTCTAAAAAACACTGATCTTTCTACTGTTTCTATAGTTTTGCTTTTGTCAGAATGTCATATAGCATGGAACTTTTTGCAATTGACTTTCATTTAGCAATAATTTAGAGTTCACCCATGTTTATTTACATCTCAATAGATCACCTGTGTTTAGCACTAACATTCCTTGTCTAGATGTACCAACATTTGTTTTTCTATTTACCTATTTAAGGGCATTAATTTGATATCTATAATAAAGTTGCCATAAATGTGCAGACTTTTTGTGTAGACAGAAATTTAAGCTCCTTTGGATAAATATCAAGAAGTTTCCTTGCTGAATTATATGCTAAGATGTCTAAATGTGTAAGAAACAGCCAAGTTGTCTTCTAAAGTGGAATGCATTTCCACCAGCATGGAGAGTTCCAATTCTTCCATAGCTTCACCAGAAAGCTGTTGTCCTCATTCTGTACTTTGCCATTCTTAAGTGTATGTGATGGTATTTCATTGTGGTTTTGATTTATATTTTACTGGTCATACCCTGGCTATTACCATCAATGCCTCTGCTTATTACCATTAATATGTCTGTTTTGCAAAGCAACTACCCACCAACTGGGAGAAAATCTTTACACACAACATTACTGACAAGGGACTTATCACACAGATCCACAAAGAACTAACCAGACTAAACAGAAACAAGGAAAACAACCCAGTCAAAAAATGGGCAAAAGAGCTAAAAAGGTAATTCTCCAAAGAAGAAAGGCAAATGGCCAACAGGCATATGAAAAAATGCTCAACTTCTCTTGTCATCAGAGAAATGCCAATCAAAACCACTATGAGAATCCACCTCACCCCAGTGAGAATGGCACATATCAAAAAAAGTAGCAACAACAAATGTTGGTGTGGATGTGGAGAAAAAGGAACTCTCTTACACTGCTGGTGGGAATGCAAGATGGTCCAACCATGATGGAAAGCAGTATGGCGGTTCCTCAATCTACTAAGA
>JAGFMF010011999.1:186172-243242 GCA_019455555.1 Galemys pyrenaicus
GGGGGAGGGTTGAGGGAAGATGGGAGCATGAGGGACTGAGGTGATGGTGCACTGGTGAGATGGTGATGGGGAATACATGGGGATTACAATATGGCAAGTATATGTCAATTTTAAAATATTTTATATTAATAAAAAAAAGAAATATAAAAAAACAAGTAAAAAATGTATCTGTTTTGTTGAGGTGTCTGTTAAGGTCTTTGGCTTATATTTTAGTCAAGTTGTTGGTTTTCTTACTGTTGAGTTTTAAGTGTTTTTTCCATGTTGGATAAAAATGCTGTTCAGGGCCTCCCTGGTGGCACAGTGGGTTAATCAACGCACTATGAAGCAAACCACAGCCACTGCAGCACGAGTTCGATCCCTGCTGCCGGCCAGGGAGGGGACCCACATGGCGCGGCAGACCTCTTCTGCTGTGCCCGCTGCTCCTCTCAGCAGTGTGCTTCTGTTGATCTGCCTGTTCTGCTCCCTGCTCTCTGTGGTGAGTCCTCTCACCCTCCACACCTCTGGCCTGTACCCCGTGCTTGTATGCATAAAATAAATAAATCTTTAAAAAAAAATGCTGTTCAGTTATGTCTTTTACAAATATTTCCTCCCAGTCTGTGTTTTGTCTTATTCTCTTGACTTCTATTGCTTATATAAAATGTCAGTTTTGTTTATAATTGAAATTATAATTTCAAGATATGCTAGAAATAGATTGCTAGCTAATGTGACACATTAGCTTTGTGTATCTGGTGTGCATGCCAGTGTGTGTGTGTGTGAGTATACTTGTATTAGAAAGGCAATTCTGGGGGCCTCCCTGGTGGTGCAGTGGGTTGAGCACCACACTGTGAAGTATCCCCTGCACAGCAGCACCAGTTTGATCCTGAGCCAGGGAGGGGACCCACATAGTGCAGCAGACCTCTCCTGTCTCCCCGCTGCCCCCCTCAGCAGTGTATTACAGTGGATCTGCCTGTTCTGCTCCCTGCTCTGTTCTCTGGTGAATCCTCTCACCTCCCATGACTCTGGCCTGTACCCCAGTTCTTACATGCATAAACAAATAAATCTTAAAAAAGAAAATGCCAAAAGGCAAAAGAAAACTATCAGATGGTTTCATTTATAGGAGGGATAGAAGGGAGCCAAATAAGGGATCAAGGAAAAGAACATAACAAGAAAAATCAAATCACAGCACAACATAAAGAGACAAAGACAAATCAGAGACACTCTGAGAAGGGAGAGGCGGAGGGGGAGGGGGAGGAGAAAAGAGGAAGGGAAAGTGATAAGGGCAGAAAGAACACAAGGGACTGAGGTGATGGTGCACTGGTGAATTGGTGGTGGCAATTCCATGGGGACTATAAATCATGTCAAATATACATGAATAAGAAGAAGGGGGAAAAAACTAGCCAATTATTTTACCAGGAAAAAAAAAATGAAATCTTCAATCAAAAATAAAAAATCTTCAGTTTCAGACATCTCCATAGTGTTCAGTAACTCACAGGTTCTGCTCTTCACTAAATTCTAAGTTGTTAATATATTCAGACAGTTTTTAAAATTTGTTTTGCTACTTAAGTCAAACACCTATGCAAGTCCTCCATACATAGTCAATTATATTATTTTTTCTCTTAGGAATCTATCTGCTGTTCATTTGATTTTGCTCATCCACCCTGAAATACACAGGAGTGTAGGGGAAATTTTCTCTCTTCTCTGACATTCTCTTATCAAAGGTAATAAAATGATTTTAGATTCATGTCATGTTTGGTCCAAAGCAAGGCTTGAAATCCTGTCACAAGTCTAAAGCACCTTCTGGTGGAGACCCATAGAAAAAGGTCAGAAAAATCTGGGAGGAATAAAGCAAAATTAAAACCAAGATAAGAGCTGCCATTGTTAAGCTCCCCATGGCTCTCTCACCCACATCTGTTCCAACCAGTCCAGGATGGAGAAGCAAGCGCAGTTTCTTCACATGTCTCTCTGCTCCATGTGCCTTCTCCAGGTCTCCTTGCTGCTCTCCGCCCTGCTTCCTTCCTTTTCCAGTCTCCTCTCCAGCTCCATCTCCTCCCTGTTCAGCTGTACCTCCTTTGGTTGGAACAGGGTATCTGGAAACTCCCCTTTTCCTGGCGTCCCCCATGTTACACTATGAACCAATTTGTTAATCAGATTTACTCAATGGGAAGCTGAAAATAAGATTAAAATCATAGGAACCCAAAAAGAGTCCCTTTAAGAAAGAATGTGCTGAAAAAGACAAAACCATATATGATTTTCAGGCTATCTTTTTTGTTGAAAAGTTGGGGTTCATGAAACTATTTTTATATGTAATTGTGGTGCCAACAAGGGGCACAGAGCAAGTTCTCGATGATTTGGGCAGACAGGGCAAAGGAGGAGTCCTTGGAGCCCTCAGTGACTTTTTACGCTTTTATTATCAGAGATGACCACGTACACGGCAGGCAGGGGCGCATCTCACTCTCTCGGCTGCTTTGCTGCTTCTCCCTCTGCCTCTATCTCTCTCCTGCTCTGCTGCTCTCATTCTGCTGGTGTCCTTGTGATGCTGCCCTTCTATGCCGGTATCCAAACCCAGGTGCACCCACTTGCGCATGCCCACTTAGGCACGCGTGCAGGACCTCAGGTGTCCATCATCACACCAATGGCGGGAAGGCGGAAAAGCCTGGTATCTTTTCTCTGACCCTACAGTAATCTTTCAAGAAGATATAAAAGCACAATCAGATTAATGTATCTGATTAGAATAAAGCCCATTTTGTAGCTTTTATTCGTGGTCAACTTACCATAATGAAAGAATCAAGGAAGTCATATTGCTAAAATAACTTATCCGCTCCAGGGGACAAAAGATCCAAGACAAATAATTGCAGATAAGATTTTACCAATAAGATGAAGTTAATGCAACTGGGCCACATTCTTAACAGTATTTAAAATTAAAATTGTCATTAGCACAGGCAAGCTTGAAATTCTTTAGATTGTAAAAGAAACACTATTTACATGATTTTGTAAAACATCCTGATTATCATATACAATTCAACTCAATTCTATGCCATACAAAAAGAGCATCACCAACCAAACCTCATTTAAATATGTGTATTGTTTTGTCAAAAGAAACAGATTCAGAGGTCTGGATGCAACTCACACTAGAAGACCCCTGAACACTGACACAAATGTGTGTTGTCTTTATGTTACAGGGCAGGGAGAGGGGCATACCAGAACCTACAAACCTGCCCTCTCTAAATGGGCAGCATTTTCCACATCAAGACAAACATATAAGGCCTTTAATGGAAAGGAACTTTAATACAATTAGGGAACAATACAGAAAAGACAAAGAACATAGTTACTAAGTCAAGCATCCAAAGTTACCCATCCCCTTGAGGGTAAAACTCCAGCCAAATAGGATTGGCCCAAAGGAAGACCCAAAAGCCTGCCACACGTCTAAAGGACCTTTCAGTGGAGACCTATAGAAAAGGGTCAGACAAATCTGGGAGGAAAAGAGCAAAATAAAAATCAAGATGAAAGCTGCCATTCTTAAGCTCCCCATGGGTCTCTCACCACATCTGTTCCAACCAATCCAAGACCAAGAAGCAAGCACAGTTCCTTTACATGTCCCTCTGTTCCACATGCCTCCTCTAGGTCTCCTTGATGCTCTCCATCCCACTTCTTTTTTCCTGCCTTCCTCTGTCTTCTCCTATCTTCTGTCCCCAATCTCCTCTCTAGCATCTTCTTATCCCTTCTCAGTTCCACCCTACTTAGAGCAGGACCGGGATCCTGGAACTTCCCCTTTTCCTGGGGACCACCCTGTTACATTTATCTTGCCAGTGGAATTTGCTAGAACAGACCTGGCTATTGAATGAGTGGGTCCACCCCTGCACATCCCCAGGTTGCTTCCTAAGCACCTAGTTCTCACATTCCTGGTGGCAGCCGCAATGCTCTGCAACAGATGAGCTCTGTTACCTAGAGTTAAAGCAGAACATTACAATTGAGGGAAATATCAGCAATATAGGTGGGCACGTGAGTTCTGAACTGTTTCTGTGCTCATCATATATCTTTTTCCTGATGAAAGAGAATGGCCCAAGACATGGGCAGTTGGACCCAGACTCTCCTCTTGGAACATCTGTAAGCCTTGGGTGCCTCCATCTCCAGCCACCTCAGTTGCATACCCGCTGGGGGTTGGTGTGGCCTGACCCTTCAGGCTCAAACCACCTCATATTACCAGCTGGGGTTGGGTGTCACCTTGCTCAGACTCCAGCCTTTTCAGCTGTGCTCCACCAGCTGGGGGTGGGTGTTGCCCAGCTCTCACCTTGCTCCCTCAATCTCTAGATGCTTCAGCTCTCTGGTCCTGGCTGGGGGTGGGCGTGGCCCACTCCCTCAGGCCTGGGTTGCTAAACAAATAGCTGTAGCTCTGGTTGTTTCAGTTGGGGACATTAAAAATAGATATACTAATTCATAGACCTTATCAACGCCCTTGACCTGAACTGTACTCCCAGCTGGGTCCTAACCCTGCACTGGCCCCTAACGCTTACCCTAGGCCCCAAGCTGATACGTCAGCCCTAGTCTGTAGCCAGGGCCCTGAGCTGTTCCCCAACCGGTCCCCACCCTCTCTGCCCAACACGTCCCAACAACTTAGCTACACCCTCCCCTTGGTGCCTGCGCTAAGCTGCACCCTAACCCTAGGCTCAAATCCTTGCCCGGACCCAAATTTTTAGAGGAACCCTAACTCGTACCCTAAAGCTCCACGTTCTCACGCTGAACCACTCCGCTCCCCAGACTGTGTCCACCAACTGACTTTCGCCCTCACCAGGGGCCAAAGCCCAACCCTAGCCCATTGCCTAACATTCACTCCTGACCCACCACTAACCCGCACTAATTGTGCAGAAAAGGTATATTCAGGGCGCCACTCAGCTTGAACATGGGTCTGAGGGTTCAGACTTGGGCCACAGCTATCTCTGGAAAGATCCTAACCCTAGCCCATACCCTCAACTTAACCAAAGCCCCAGGCGGGCCCTCAACAAGCCCGGTCCCCTAGTCCCGAACCCTAGTCCAGACCCAAACTTTTAGAAGAACCCTAAACCTACCACACCTCTCACCCTAGCCCACCCCTACACCCCAGACAATACCCTCCAACTGATTCTCGCCCTCACGAGGAGCCAAAGCTAAACCCTAGCCCCTTGCCTAGCTCTCCTCCCTGCCCTACCGCTAACCCACACTCACACTCAGGGTAACTTTTCATTCACTGGGTATGGTTTTTCTCAAGCTGAGGTTATTCTAGTCCCTCTCATCTCCTAGTATGTTGGTGAAAACACAGGCTTCATAACAAGCACATCAGTCCTTGAACATTAGATTTCCTGAACAAATACTCTGCCCTGAATATACCTTTCCTGCACAATTAGTAAATCAGCTTACAAACATTGAGTTATCTCACTTATTGAATTGCATTCTAATTGGTTATTTTAGTTCCATATACTTTTAATTACCAAATTCACTTCTAGAATAGGTACATTAAGACATTAAAAATAGATATACTAATTCATAGACCTTATCAAACTATCCACTATAGAATTTTTTGAATAATATTATGAGGCATGAATATTTTTCAGAGTAATTGGATATGAAATTTCATCAAACATTTTACTAAACAAGATGTTATGTTAAAGTGCCAAACATTTAATAAAATTATGACTAAAACCAGAAAATTTAGTATTTTCCTGCTACTTAGAAGTTAATAAAACACTTTAAAAGAACCATTTAAGGACAAAATATCTGTACAGCAAGACTGCAAATTATGAAAGCATCCTCATTCCAAATCTTTGATGGGGGTGAGAAGGGGAATGGATTGTGAGGCAGAAGACCCCATCTACATAAAGTATAGGAGAAATACAGTGACCAAATGCATCTCCAGTGCACTGAGCATCAGCCTATTAGGAGATATCTTGCTTCATCTTGTTATAGCTGGGACTCAAGGCAGGAAGACAACAAAATGTTTACTCCAAGAGTACAAGAGGGAAAGAGACAAGCTGGAAGGGAGGAAAACAGAGAAATGCAGTGTTTGTGAACTTTAAGAACCAAAAAAAAATATTAACTCTTTTAAAATCTAATATAATTTACCATTTGACAATACCCTCAGTGTTGGAAACACTTCTTCTCATAGAACTTATGGGAGAAAGAAATACAGAGAGGATTCATTAATAACACCCTCAAATAATAGGAATTTCATTTTATGTAGTAATAAAATATTTTTAATTAAAAAAAGCAAAACACCTACTTCTACTTTAAGTTTTTTCAGGTTATTTATAAATAGGAAAAAAAGTTGTGTTTTTTTAAACAAATCATGCATTTAAAGGGGGAAATATGTATTTCCTGATTATGAGGGATGTTGAACACTTTTTCATGTGCTTGATGGCCATTTGCATTTCCTCTTTGGAGAAGTGTCTGGAGAAAGCACCTTACATTAATAAGAATGGCACATATCAAAAAAAAACCTGATAATAACAAATGCTGGCAAGGATGTATTGAAAAAGAAACCCTACTACACTGCTGGTGGAAAGGCAAACTTGTCCAACCACTATGGAAAGCTGTATGGAAGTTCTTCAATCTACTAAAAATGGAACTACTATATGACCCAGCAATTCCACTCCTAGAGATTTACCCAAAGGACACAGAAATATCAATTCAGAAGAATATCTGTATCCTTATGTTTGTTGCAGTACTATTTACAATAGGTAAGACTTGAAATCAACCCAAATGCCCAAAAGTAGATGACTGGATCAAAAAGATGTGGTGCACATACACAATGGAATACTATTCAACAATCAAAAAGATAAACTAATGTCATTCACAGCAACATGGATGGAGCTAGAAGGGATTATGCTCAGTGAAATAAGTCATAGGGAAAAAATTGGGTGGCTTCACCTATAGGAGGAATATAGGGGATCAAGGGAAAAAATGGTAACAACAATAACCAAAGGGGGGAAAAATACAACAGAGCAAAGCAGAAATAACAGACAACTACAAATCAGAGACAGGCTGCAGGGGAGGGGGAGGCAGAGGGATCAAAACAAGGGCAGGAAGAGCACAAGGGACTATGGTGATGGTGCATGAGTGAACTGGTGGTGGAAATACTTTGGGGACTGCACCTGGGAAAAGAAAACATACATTGTAATAGATAGATAGATAGATAGATAGATAGACAGATAGATAGAAATGAAAAAAATAAATGGAAATAATTGATCATGTGAAGGAACTGGTGGTAACTCTGGTCTTTCCGCTGTTACTGAGGCCTAATGGCTGAGCAGACCAAACACAATTATAGACAGTGGCTTGGCAGAGATCATAAAACCATGCTGGTGTTGGCCTGCTTTTTCCCAGCAAGCAGAGCAGTTTACCTGCAAGCAGATTTGGCCAGGGTCCCTCTAACCATTACGAACATTCTGTGTCCTTATTTAAATGTGGGTCCATGATAGCCTGTGCAGGGTACACATGAGTTTATTTTACCAAGTGGAGCTAATAAAACCCAAGGAAGGTTCGAGCTGGCCTTCACCTCTGGAAGGTGTTGTGTCATAGGGGCTGCATATGGGGACATCAGTGGTCTATGACCAGGACTGAAGCAAACACAGAACATGGCCTGGTCCAAGCCAAGAAGCAGATTTTGAAATTGAATAGGCAAGGGGCACTTTGGGCTAATACTCTCAGTTCTCTGGCTTTGCGGTGCATTTGGTGTCGTCACTGAGAAAACATGAGATGCAGGGCTCCCTGGTGGTGCAGTGGGTTGAGCGCCACACTGTGAAGCATCTGCCGCACAGCAGCGCCAGTTCGATCCCCAGCCAGGGAATGGACCCACATGGTGCAGCAGACCTCCCCTGCCTCGCCCGCTGCTCCCCTTAGCAGTGTATTTCGGTCAATCTGCCTGTTCTGCTCCCACTCTGTCTCTGGGGATTCCTCTCACCTCCCACGACTCAAGCCTGTACCCCAGCTCTTGTATGCATAAATAAATAAATCTTTAAAAAAAAAACAAAACATGAGATGCAGAGGATGACTTAAATGCAATAACAGCTGGAACCATGGCGGCATGTGGTATAAGTCTATGGGTGGTCTTCAAGAAGGGGGTCTAGCAGGACTAGCAATTACGAGCCTCTATCACTAGGGAATAACTGGGAGTGCATGAAAGACTCCCTGTTCCAACAGTCATTTTTAAGGCAATGCCAACTCATGAAAGAAGAACACTTCGGTAGTGATCTAGGTCCATTTATAAATCAGCCTGGAGTTTCTCGATCTTCTACCTACAATTAGCTTGAAAAATTGAAGATTCTCATTTGCTGTGACAATCATGGACTGGGACCGGCATTCCAGCCATTAGTGAGTTGAAGCCAAAACCCATTGGTGGCTGAGTAATGTGGCTTCTATGGAGAGTATGTGCCTGTTATCTTCTATACCCTGTGCTAGAAAAACACTTACTCCCAGAAGTTCAGGTTATGTTATCAAATCTATAACCATATTTGTTCATTTAATGATCTAAAACTAACGATGCCCTGTATTCCCAAGAAAAGGTAAAAATAGAACCAAAGTCCTAACTCCAACATAAGAAAAAAAAGAAAAATCGGTGCCAAAGAATAATATTAGTGCATGGAATCAGCAATAACTAACTATAGCCTAAAGTATAGCCTGGTTTTAATTAAGTTTAAATTAGCTTTACATGAAAACAAATTGGTTTTGGTTTTGAATCTATAAGATCAAAGTGATAACATAAATATCAGAAAGAAATATTTTTTAAATCTCAAGCCTGAAAACTCATGAAATGAAACAGAAATTGTAAATTACCAATTAATTTAAATTGCAGGCTATTTATGCTCATTTGATTTTGTGACATGTTTTAACAGGCACTTTTAAATATTAAAGACTATCAGTTGGGTATGTAATGAAAATTAATACCAATTCAAGAGAGTCATTTGAAAGATACAAGTTTTTTTCCTAGCTTTGAAAATTCAGTTCTGCTAAACAAATAGGAAACTCTATATATTATTACTTATTGTAATAAATTTGATAATTTATTATCAACTATCTTATTGCTAATGATAATAAACCTATTCTCTGTGTTTTTGTATATTCATCATCCTATCAAAATTAGAACATGTTTTAATTCAAGTAAAACATCCCCCAACTTCCCATTTTTCTTTCATCATCATTCATATTTTCACATCCAAATATTAGAACTAATCACTGCCACATTTTAGCACATTCTTAATACAAATTAGGTGTACTCTAAATAAGTGCCTAATAAATCACTTTTTATAACATATTAATTTTCCTAAATATCATGATGCAGATATCTAAAACAGAATTTCAGTCTAAAAAGATTCTCTCTTTTCTAGTCTCAAGGCTCATATTGCACATTATTTTTTTATTATTTTTTTTAAAGATTTGTTTATGTGTACAAAAGCTGGAGTACAGGCCAGAGGTGCAGGAGGTGAGAGGATTCACCAGAGACAGAATAGGGGGCAGAACAGGCAGATCTACTGAACACAGTGCTGAAGGGAGCAGCAGGCAGGGCAGGAGAGGCCTGCTGCACCATGTGGGTCCCCTCCCTGGCCAGGGATCAAACTTCCTCTGCTGTGCCGCAGATGCTGCACATGCGGCCCTCAACCCGCTGTGCCACCAGGGAGGCCCTTAAAAGTAAGTGCAGTATCACAGGATCCCTGGACATTCCATTTGCTAGAGGATGGGATGGACGTGCAGTTGGGAAATGGCCTTTATCCATGTAGGTGTGAGTAGTGACTATTAGAGCTTTATTGTATGACTCATGTCATACTCATCAGTGACTTTGCTATCATGAGAACTGAATTTTGGGTTTCCTCTATTGTTTTGATTAGATCTTTCTTTTTTCTATTCTATTTTCTTTTTCTATTTGAATTTAAAGTCACAACAGGTATCCCCATTCCTCCCCCACAATTCTTAGATCTACGTTGATACTAAAGTTCACATAAAGGGAGGAAAGTCTGCAATTTGAAAAGTCCTAGGGCTAACTCTCACAATTCACATATGAAGTAGGGAAAGCCAAAGGTGTCTGAAATCTGTGTCCACAGTGTGGCCTTGCTTGACCTTGGCTCCTGCAACACCGGTGCCCTTTCTCAAAGGAGCATGTGAACCCTGGACCAGATCTCATCTATGTGGTCGGCACATGGTAGGAATCATTTCTGATGCTCCGTTTCCTACTAGACGTGCTATTGTGAGTATTTAATACGTGTATATGTATAAAAGTCAGCCACAGTACATGGAACAAAAAAAATGGTTGTTGAGATTATATATTTCAAATTTATATAATTCACATATATAATCCATATATGAAGTATGTAATTGAAATTATATGGACATTTATTTAATGAAAACAAAAGTTTTCATTCCTGGTATTCCTATGTTCTTATAGATTAAATAAATGATATTATTAGTGATATAAATATTTTACACATTAGCATCGAACTCCAGCAGTCACCATGGAGGAAGATTCAGTTACCATCTGTCTTGATTTGGTTTTAAGCAGAATCACTCCCAGACACTAGGTTCAAAGATAAAATTGCCGGGCCTCCCTGGTGGTGCAGGGGGTTAAGCACCGCACTATGGGGCATCCTCAGCCACTGCAGCCTGAGTTCCATCCCAGGCCAGGGAGGGGACCCACATGGCACAGCAGACCTCTTCAGTCTCCTGCTGCTCCCCTCAGCAGTGTATTTCAGTAGATCCACCTGTTCTGCTCCCCACTCTGTCTCTGGTGAATCCTCTCACCTCTCATGACTCTAGTCTGTATGCCAGTTCTTACATGCATAAATAAATAAGTCTTTTTGAAAAAGATAAAATTGCCAAAATGAATAAATTTTATTTTTTTAAAACATTTTTTTATTTATGCATACAAGAACAGTGGTACAGGCCAGAGTCATGGGAGGTGAGAGGATTCACCAGAGACAGAGTGGGGAGCAGAACAGGTAGATGGACCAAAATTCACTGCTGAGGGAGCAGCGGGCGAGGCAGGAGAGGACTGCTGTACCACGTGGGTCCCCTCCCAGGCCAGGGATCGGACACTCGCTGCTGTGCTGCAGATGCTTCATAGTGCAGCGCTCAACCCGCTGCGCCACCAGGGAGACCCAAAACGAATGAATTTAAAAAACTCTCTCCTTCATTACAATGTTTCCTATCCATTGTCTCGCCCCACCCCCAAGTTCCAATCCTAAACATATGAATCTGACCCTATACCTTGTCTTTGTTAGTAGTTTCTTTTACCTACCATCTGTCTTCCTTGATGCCATGGAAAATATGAATTTAGTTCTCTTAAGAATTAGAAGTTGAGGCCTCCCTGGTGGCACAACGGGTTGAACACCACACTGTGAAGCATCCTCTGCACAGCAGCATGAATTCAATCCCTGGCCAGGGAGGGGACCCACATGGCACAGCAGACCTCTCCTGCCTCGCCTGCTGCTCCCCTTAGCAGTGTATTTCAGTTGATCTGCCTGTTCTGCTCCCCACTCTGTCTCTGGTGAATCCTCTCACCTCCTGCAACTATGGCCTGCACCACAGCTTTGTATACATAAATAAAAATTTTAAAATCTTTTTTTTTTTTTAAATTTAAAAATCTTTAAAAAAAAAGAGAAAGAATTAGAAGTCAAGTAACGCAGAGTGCCAAATTAGAAAAGAAAAATTTCACAATGTAAGAAAGAGGGCAGAAGTAATATTTGGAACCACTGTGTTTTAAGAATAATACTTCCCTTTATTGGCTGTCAGCTAATTAGCTGACAGTGCTCTTAGGACATGAAAAATATTGAGAATCTTGAATGGTTACTATAATCATCCCCCTTTGAAATGGGGAAATTTTAAAATTTATGTAGTCTCTCAAAATCTGCACCACACACAGCTGGCGTGTGCACGCACAGTGCCCTACCGAGACTACATGTGTCCAAACCTAAACCCATCAACCTTGTAAGGCATGGTCCCAGAAACATGGGATTTGGGGCAAAAAAACTGAAAATTAATTATAATATGTGACATGAGCATAAATTAATAGGAAGAACATAAAACCAAACCACAACATTGGCTAGGACATTTTGAGGGTAAGAGGAAGGGGGGTTACAGAGGTGTAAGTGTTTGTACAGATGATACATCCTAATGTATGTCATCAAAATTCCATCTCTGTGATTCTGATGAGCCACACCACAGAAGTGACTTCAGCCTTTCTTTGACAGAACAGATACCAGCCTAGTAAAAACACATGCACTGGTTCACTTGGGACAATAGCCAGGGCATTCCTGACAGTGAACAAATAAGCTCTGTTCTCTAACTCATGGGTTTCTCCACATAAACCAGTAACTACATTTTTTTTTATACAACAAAGTTATTGTTAGTCACTTTTTTTTTTAAGATTTGTTTATGCACACAAGAGTTCGGGTACAGGCCAGAGTCATGGGAGGTGAAAGGATTCACCAGAGACAGAGTGGGGAGCAGAACAGGAAGATCCACTGAAATACATTGCTGAGGGGAGCAGCAGGTGAGGCAGGAGAGGTCTGCTGTGCTATGTGGGTCCCCTCCCTGGCCAGGGATCGAGCTCATGCTGCATTGGCTGTAGGTTGCTTCATAGTGCTGTGCCTTGACCCCTTGCACCACCAGCGAGGCCCAGATTTTCTTAGGTCCTCAAAAACTGTATCCACATCATTTTTCCCTGTCTCCTGGTTCTGATAATACAGTAAAACACACTGTGATTGGTAATTACATGTGTCAACTTGACTAACCAAATATTTGGTTAAACATTACTCTGGGGGGGGTGTTTCTATGTGAATTTAATATTTCCACCATTCGAATGAATAGAAGAAATTGCCCTCCCCAACATGGGTGAAACTTATCTAATCTGCTAAAGACCTGAAGAAAATAAAAGGTGAAAAATGACTGCTCTTCCTTTGCCTGACTGTTTTGGAGCTGAGACATAAATCATTTTTTGTTTTCTGACTTGGACTCAGACTGAAATTGACACCAAAGAGTCTCCCTTCCTAACTCCTTTGGGGGACTGACTCCCTGAGATGTTCAGTTTGCAGAACATGAGTCTTCTCAACCTCCAAAATTGTAACAGTGTTAGTTCCCTGTCCCTACCCTAAGGAAGAACTGGGCAGAGAGGGGGAAGCTCTTGTGTGAAAGTGACCTGAAAAAAGGACTGAAGGGGCAGCAGAAGAGCAGGGCCTGTCTGGTAGCCTAAGGGTTAAGTCTCAGCACTATCACTGCCAAGGCCTGAGTTCGATCCCCAGCCAGAGAGCTGACCCACATGGACAGTAGAGCTCTTCTGTCTCACCCGTTGCGCCCCTCAGCAGTATATCTCAGAAGCCTGCTCTGTCCCCAACTCTGTCTCTGGTGATTCCTCTCAGCCCTGCAACTCTGGCCTACACCCCAGTTCTTCTGTGAAAAAATAAATACAATCTTTTTTTAAATTAAAAAAAAAAAGCAGCAAGATGGAGGAAGAAGACTGGAAGAGGCACATGGAACAGAAAGACAACTGAAGAAGCTTCTTGACGTTGGATTTCTTGAACTTGGCAGACATGAAAGATGTGAGTGAGAGACCTGTGGGAAGGCTGACAACAGCAACCTTTATCTTAATCTTGATTTTGTTCTTTTCCTTCTAGACTTGCCTGACCCTTTTTCCCCCTTCCGATGGGTCCACCAGAAGATGCCTTAGACTTATGGCAAGCTCTCTGACCTCAGTGGCTTTGGGCCAACCCTGTTTGACTGGGCATTTGCCCACAAGGGGATGGGTAACTTTGAGTACTTGATTTGGATATGGTATTCTTCTTCTTTCTCTTCTCTTCTTGCACATTAATTAATGCATACTAATTGTTCTTTTCCATAAAAGGTTTTATGCACTAGAGTATGTTGTATCTTTGGGGGGCAGATGACAGAACCCATTTAGAGAGCGCAGGTTTGGAGATCCTGGAGTTCCCCCTCCTTCTACCCTGTAACATAATGGGAGCCAACTTCTTATACTAAATATCATACATGAAATAGAAATTAAAAATAGAGCCATTATATGCCAATAAATACTGTCATGTGTCAATTAGTAATGCCTCAATAAATCACAAAGTACATACGGTATGGTAGCCCCAGTAGATTATACCATTTAAGTTTATTTAATTAGTGTGTGATGTTCACTCAGCAAAATTGCCTAGTGGCACATTTTTTGTGAAGCAAACCTATCATTACCTGACACATAGCTATATAAATGTGTGAGTAAATGTATAAACAAATGTCTGAATGTGCAAATAAAAAAGTTGGCATTGATTTTTCACAAGCATCATACAGAAAGTATAATACATATATAATATAATATAGTTACATATATGCACTAGATATATTTATATATATGTATCAATATGTATCAGTATTTCAGTATACTTCAGATTACGCTTGTTTTTTTGTTTACATATATATAAATAAAACTATTTTATAACTATATAAACACACACATATCTATTGCCCTTCCTTTATTTCTCTGGAGCATCCAGACTAACACACACGTAAAGTACTTTCTCACTATTGTGTTCCGTTTTCAGTATAGCTCTGTCTTCCAAACTTCACTTTTTGTTTGGTTTTCTTATTTTTTTTAATTAATTTATTTACATATATTGGACCTCAACTGTAGTCCCCCTGGAATTCCCACCACCATTTCACCAGTGCACCATCACCTCAGTCCCTTGTGCTCTTTCTGCCTTCATCCCAGTCCCTCTGCCCCGCTGCCAAGTGCCTTTGATTTGTCTTTGTCTTTTTGTTCCTGCTATGTTGTGTGGTTTTTTAATTGTTATGGTTCTTTTCCTCGAGCTCTTTTTTGTTCCTTTATATTCCTCCTAAAAGTGAGAACATCCGTTATTTTTCTCTTGCCTTCTGACTTATTTCACTCAGCATAATCCCTTCTAGCTCCATCCATGTTTCTACAAATAACTCTAGCTTATCTTTTTTGATTGCTGAATAGTATTCCATTGTGTGTATGAACCACATCTTCTTGATCCAGTCATCTATTTTGGGGCATTTGGGTAGTTTCCAGGTCTTTCCAGGTCTTATAAATAGTGCTGCAATAAACATAGGGGTACAGGTATTCTTTTGGATCGGTGTTTTTGTGTCCTTTGGATAGATACCCAGGAGTGGAATTGCTGGGTCTATTTTTAGTAGCCTGAGGAACTTCCATATGACTTTCCAGAGTGGTTGGATTTACTTGCATTCCCACCAGCAGTGTAGTAGAGTTCCTTTTTCTCCACATCCTCGCCAACTTTTGTTGTCGGTTTTTTTGATATGTGCCATTCTTACTGGTGTAAGGTAGTATCTCATTGTGGTTTTAATTTGCATTTCCCTGATTATGAGGGATGGTGAGCATTTTCTCATGTGCCTGTTGACCAATTGTGTCTCCTCTTTGGAGAAGTGTCTTTTAACTTCTTCTGCCCACTTTTTGACTGTATTGTTTGCTTTGTTTTTCTTAAGTCTTGTGAGTTCTTTGTATATCTTTGTGAAAAGTCCCTTATCAGTTGTGTGGAGTGCAAAAATTTTTCCTAATCAGTGGGGTGTCTCTTTGTTTTGGTTAATGTTTCTTTTGTTGTACAGAGCTTTTAAATTTGATGTAGTCCCAACTGTTATTTTCTCTTTCGTTTTTATTGCTTTGGGGGATGCATCTTTAAAGGCGGTACTGAGATGTATGTCTTATAACATTTTACCTATGTTTTCTTCTATATATTTTATGGTTTCATGTCTTACATTCAGTTCTTTTATGCATTTTGAGTTGATTTTGGTACATGGTGTGAGGTAGTGGTCTAGTTTCATTTTTTTGCCTGTAGCAATCCAGCCAAACTTCACTTTTACTGAGATTTGCTTTTTCTGTGGTGTTTGCTAGAAATTTTTCCACCTTTCATTTACACGTTCATGTATTTGCTCACTCACTCCCTCACTGAGTATTTAAGTGTTTGATCCAGAACCACATCTTGATTACTGTTGAGAGCAGAAAGGAAAGGTAGCCACCCTCCCTCCAGGAACAGACAAGTCTCCAGGGGAAGCTGAGCCACACTGCTTCGGGCTTGCTCCAGCGCGGAAATGTTACAGAAATTACTCTGGCCCATAACCCAGGCTGTGGGAGGATAAACCAGGTGGCACTCAAGGATTTCTGGAGACCAGGCGCTTTATCCTAGATTCATATGCATATGGACCCAGACACAGACCTTTCTACGAAAATCTGGGCCCCAAACAAAGGCTGGGAGCTCCTTTTATACTCCACTATCTCTATATTGCTACATGGGTAAAAAAACAACAACATACAAACCATATGTTTGAAGGCTAGTTCCCAGAGGAAAGGGGGAGTTTTGCAGGGAGGTAATTACAGGGACACAGACCAGCCAGACCTGTTATAAGCAGCTCTGCCTAGGAGTGCTGAGACTGGGCCATGGATCTGACTTGCTAACTGCACCTGCACTGGTATGTTAATTCCACTTAGGCTAAACTCTGTGACTGGGGAGGCATCTCCAGTCCATTGTCCAGCAATATTTCTTCTACAGAGGGGCAGACCGGACAGAAGGCAGACACACCATGGTGTGTGTGTGTTGCAGGGCCCGGAGGGCCCTGGAAGTCCTAGGGAAAGCCCCCTCCCTCTATTAGTCACGGTGCCCTTTTCTTGCTCCCTTCCCTAATTCTCTAATTCAGTCTTTGTTCTTGTGTTATCCCATTTTAGTCCAAAATAACAGAAAACCTTAAAAAGAAATCATGTCACTAAAAGGTGACTCTTTCATAGCCCCAGTAGGGAAGGACAAATCTGGGTGCCAAGCACTTTGATTGACTTTATGCCGAACATCAAATTAAACAGAGAAATGGTGACACATTTCTCTGCTCACCTCTTGTTAACACAATATGAACACACCCAAAGAGTATCTCTTTTTCCTTTTAGCTAAATAAATGCCAAGGGAATTTCCATGAGAGCCCAATTGTCATCCCAGCTTGGTCCTGATGGTTTGAGGAAAACTTAGAGCTAGGTCTGATTTGTTTCCTTGCCTATCACCTCTGAAGTGTGTTTCTTCTCAGTCCACTAAAAAATGAAATGCTATCAATGAAATGCTCTGGAAAAGAAAATACAATAGTGTAGGATCAGAGAAAACTGTCAGGTCTTTCCACCCTTCCGCCATTGGTATAATGATGGACACCTGCGGTGCTGCACGAATGCCTAAGTGGGCATGCACAAATAGGTGCACTTGGGTTTGGACACAGGCGTATAAGGGCAGTGTCATGAGGACACCAGTACCAGCGAAAGCAGCAGCAGTGGGAGGAAGAGGATGCCAGCAGTAGAAGCAGAGAGAAGCAGCAGCAAAGCAACTGAGAGGGTGAGATGCGCTGGGGCCTGGCACCCATGCCTGCCGTGTACCTGGTCGTCTCTGAGAGAATGGGGTCACCTCTGACAATAAAGCATTAAAGCCACCGAGGGCTCCAAGACTCCTTCCTGTACCCTGTCTGCTAGAACCATCTAGAACTTTCTCTGTGCCCCTTCCTGCTGCTACATTAGTCTCCTTATAGGTATTGAAATTGTTATTTTTCCATGTCAATTTATGAGCAAATTGTTGGTTACTCTGTGTACGGTCAGAGAAAAGTGTCAAGATTTTCCACCCTCCCGCCATTGGTGTGATGATGGACACCTGATGTCTTGCATACATGCCTAAGTGGGCATGCACAAGTGGGTGTACCCGGGCTGAGACGTGTGTATAAGGGGTGGCACCACAAGGACGCCAGGAGCAGAGAAGAGAGGGTAAGGGAGAGAAAGGCAGAAGCAGCAGTGGTGGTGGCGGAGACACAAGAGGCTAGAGAGCCCAGACAGTGAAGATGCGCTGGGGGCCAGGAGGCTGGCAGGCTGATATAATGATGCAATAAAAGCCTGAAAAAGCCACCGAGGGCTCCAGGACTCCTCACTGACCCATCTTCTCAGGATCATAGATAACTTACTCTATATCTTCCTGCCACTACACTCTGACACTGCAGTAAACCAACAGAACCTTCCAGTAGAGCCAAGTAACTTAGGTTGGACTATTTCTACCCATAACAAGACCTCAGATAGTGCTTCTACCAGTTTTCTGGGTCATGATCCTCAAGATGCACTCATGGAGCAGGCAGAAAGCCCACCAAGCTGTGGCCAATGAGCCCCTCTGTTCCGCAGACCTGTCTTGGAGCCCTCGGTGGCTTTTCATGCTTTTATTAGTAGAGGTGGCCAGGTACATGGCAGGCATGGATGCCGGGGGGGCCAGGAGACTAGCAGGCCTCCCTGCCCCTGGCGCATCTCACCCTCTCGGCTATTGCTTCTCTCTTTCACTGCTGCTCTCGTCAGTACTGTCGGTCCTGGCGTCCTCATGACGCCACCCATTTATGCCCATGTCCAACTCAGGTGCACCCATTTGCGCATGCCCATCCTGGAATGCTCGCAGCACCGCAGGTGTCCATCATCACAGTGGTGGGAGGGTGGAAAGACCTGATTTCTCTAACCGTACAAAGGGGAAATAAAGTAATGAATAACACAAGGAGAAGAGAGGGACACAAATCCGTAAACGTGTCTGTAGGGTAAATGGAAAAGTCATCAGGTTTTTTCGCACTCCTGCCATGTCAATGATGTCACTGATGTCGATGATGCACACCTGCAGTCCTGCGCAAGTGGGTGCACCTGAGTTGTATACACACAGGTTGTATAAGGGCGCCAGGAGAGAGGAAAGAGAAAGTCAGAAGAAGCAGCAGCCTAGAGAGTGAAGATTTGCCAGAGGCTAGGAGACCTGCCAGCCTCCTGGCCCCACGGGACTCCTGCCTGCCATGTACCTGGTCACCTCTGATATAATGGTGTAATAAAAGCCTGAAAAAGCCATTGAGGGCTCCAGGACTCCTCCTTGACCAGTCTGCTCAGATCATAGATAACCTGCCCTGTGCCCTCCTGCTACCACAGGGGGGTAACTCTTTTAAGACTTTAATTTTTTGGTATGTGTGGCAATGTATTATTGTTGAAATTTTGCAAGTACAGGATCACCCCCCAGCCCTATTCAGGTATGAAAACTGTAGAGCACCCACCTCCAAGCCACCCACAGTTCACAACAACAGATCACTGTGCTCCTTTTTTGCTTTGTTCTCACCCTCCGCTGCTGGATGCTTCAGTTCTATAGTCAGCTTTCAAGGCTTGTTTTTTAAGTTTATCTTTGCCTGACCCTGAGTTTATCTCTCTGTGTTCCACATATAATTCACACCATCTGGTATTTGTCTTTCTCTTTCTGATTTATTTCACTTAGCATTTATTCCTTCTAGTTCCATACACGTCACAAAGGGTATGAGTTTATCCTTTTTGGTTGCTGAGTAGTATTCCATTGTGTGTATATATACCACATCTTCTTGATCCACTCATCTGTTTTGGGGCACTTAGGTTGTTCCCATAGTTTGGATATTGTAAATAGTGCTGCAATAAAATTAGGTGTGCACATTTTCTTTCAAAATAGTATTTCTGAATTTTTCAGTTAAATGCCTAGGACTAGAATTAATGGGTCATGTGGCAGATCCATTTTTAATCTGCTGAGTCACCTTCATACTGCTTTTGATTGGGGCTGGACAAGTCTGCAGTCCCACCAAGTGTGGGAGTGCTCCTTTTTCTCCACATCTTTGTCTGCATTTGTTTCTGGTCTTTTTGAGATGGGTCATTCTCACAGGTGTGAGGTGGTATCACATTGTGACCTTGATTTGCATTTCCCTGATGATAATGAGGACGAGCATTTTCTCACAGGCCTGACATGTGTATGTCTTCTTTTGAGAAGTATCTCTAATAGGATGGTTCCCCTAAAAACGGGGAGGTTCCAGTTTCCCTGCTCCACCCAAGGGAGGATGAAGCTGAGAGGCGAGAGAAGAAGCTGGAGAGGAGACAGAAAAGAAAGGAGGAAAAATGGACAGCCAGAAACAGACCTGGAGGAAGCATGTGGAGCAGAGAGACATGTAAAAGAGCTACACTTGCTCCTTGGTCCTGGGATGGTTTAAAAAATATGGGTGAGAGACACATGGAGAGGTTAACAATGGCAGCTTTTATTTATTTTTATTTATTTATTTTTTTAAGATTTATTCATTTATGCACACAAGAGCTGGGGTACTGGCCAGAGTCGCGGGAGGTGAGAGGATTCACCAGACAGCAGAGAGAAGAACAGGCAGTGGACTGAAATACACTGCTGAGGGGAGCAGCAGGCCAGGCAGGAGAGGTCTGCTGTGTCATGTGGGTCCCCTCCCTGGCCAGCAGCAGGGATCAAACTTGTGCTGCAGTGGCTGCGTTTTGCTTCATAGTGCGTTGCTTAACCCACTGCGCCACCAGGGAAGCCCATGGCAGCTTTTATATTGATTTTGATTTTTCTGTTTTCCTCTCAGCCTTGTCTGGTTGTTTCTGACCCCTTTTTATAGTCCCTGCCAGAAGGTGTTTTAGGTTTGTGGCAGGCTTTTGAGCCTTGCTTTGGGCCAACCCTGTTTGGCTGGACATTACCCACAAGGAGGTTGAAAACTTTGGAAACTTGATTTGGAAACTATATTCTTCCCCTTTTCTATATTACACACCAGTTGTGCTTAAGTCCTTTTCTATTGAAGGTCTTATGCACTATAAAGTATGCTTTGTCTTCATGTGGTAGATGAAAAAACCTATTTAGAACTGGCAGGTTTGTGGGTTCTGGGGTGCCCTTCTCTCTGCCCTGTAACATACCTATTTAGTTCTTCTGTTGATTTTTTTATTAGCTTCTTCATTTTGTTGTTGTTGAGTTACGAGAGTTCTTTGTAGATCTTTGATGTCAGAGGTATGATATGCAAATATTTTGTTCCCATTCAGTTGGTGTCTTTTTGTTTCCGCTAGTTTCTTTCTCTCTGCAGAAGCTTTTTCATTTAAGGTCACATTTTTCACTGTTTTGGGGTAGGAAAATGCTACTGTGCCAATTGTAAACAGGTTCTTAAAAGTCAGGATATAATTTGTTACAATTTTTCTTTGGTGCTTTGCTCTTTTTAAAGGATGATTCTTCAGTCTATCCATTTAACTTCCATATCCAGCTATTAATCAACTCTCACACTAATTGGTCTCCACAATATTCTAAGACCTGCAGCCTGACTTGTAGTGACTCCTTCACCTGTATTTCTCTCCACACCCTGGACAAACTTCCACAGAATTGTGTCCATTCAACCCTCATTTTTCCTAATTTAAAGCTGTGCTTCCAAATGGCTCCTGTCAGCCTATCTGAATTAAATACCTTCACCTTTATTAGTGCATCTAGTCTCATGAGGTTTGTAATAAACTTCCTTATCAATTCTTTATTTTTCATACATAGTTACACAGTCTAATTCTTTCCTTTCCTGCCTTCTTTTTAAAACAATGTTTTGCACTGACTTTCTATTTATTTCCAAGTTCCTCAGGCATCTTGTAGAGAATTCTGTGCATTATACAAACTATAAATGCTGCTCACAATGTTCTACTACTTCAGGGCTGTGTCATCCTTTTCCCATAATTTGATACATATTTAAGTTTTTAATCATCTTTCATTATATATTGGGTGACTGTAGGAACAAATAAGTTCCCTCAAGTAATGTAATTTGGGTCTGGAGAACAAAGCAGGCATATACAGTAATCACACTTGAGTCACTCCTCGAAAAGCACTTACCGTAAGCACCAACTGCAGATACACGTGACAAAGGTTACTAAAGGGTTTTGTTTTACACAAGAAGGGGAAATAAAGTAGTAATAACACAAGGAGAAGAGAGGGATACAAATCCGTAACTATCCTACCAGATCCTCCAATGGTGCATTGAGAGCTGGCTCTGAATCAAGGGAGATGGCTCCAAAGGAAGAGAGAGCCCAAGGCTCACCTCTCTGGTTTTATAGCCAGCCTGGCTGCTTGACTCCACCCTCAGGGCCCAGTGATTTACTCTTTGATAATCATCTTATCAGATTTGTGGCTCTGGAACGCTGGTGGTCTGGAGTGGGAGTTGGAGTCCACACACCCATCTGTGTAATCCATTAGGGACTACCCTTCCCCCTAAAAAAAACCTTAGGGAATATATGCCTTCTTTCCCTCATTATCCTAAAATTTTACTAGTCTTTCTGTGATTGTTTATTCCTCGATTGTCCTACTTAACTTAGAATCTTTGCCACCTGGAATCTAGTCCAGCTGCAATTTCGTGCCTGGAGTCTACCTTAGTCTACTTTGCATCCATTAGCTCTTCTTTGTGTTTGAATGCCCTGGTCTTCTCTTTAGAAGTTTGCATTTCCCTATCTCCTGGAGCTCTCCTTCCCTTTGTTCCAAGACTTCACTATTCCAGGGTCTCACCTATTCATCTCCCCCAAATCTGTCCATTTCTAACTTGCCCTTAGGCCTCAATATCAAGATCGCCTTGCAGCAGTTCTTGGTCCTGGACTGGTTGGAAAAGATGCAGATGAGAGACCCATGGGGAGGTTAACAATGGCAACTTTTATCTTGGTTTTGATTTTGCTCTTTTCCTTCCAGATTTGTCTGACCCTTTTCTATGGGTGTCCACTGAAAGGTGCTTTAAACTATGGCAGGCTTTGGGTCTTGCTTTGGGCCACTCCTGTCAGGTGAACTTTCACCCATGAGGGGATGGTAACTTTGGATGCTTGGTTTAATAACTATAGTCTTTATCTTTTCTGTATTGCTCATTAATTGGGTTAAAGTTCATTTCCATTGAAGGTCTTATATGTTTGTCTTGATGTGGCAGATGGCAGAGCCTATTTAGAGTGGGCAGGTTTGGGGGTTCTGAAGTCCCCCTCTTGCGCTCCTGTAGCAGATATTGTTACAGGGTAACCCTAATATAAAATGGGTTTCCCACACTTCAGGTACACGTGGCAAAAGTTATTAACAGGTTTTATTTTATGAAAAGGGAATAAAATAGTAATAACATCAAAGGAAAAAGAAAAGGATACAAATTCACAAATACCCTACCAGATCTAAGCAATGGCGCGTTGAGAGCTGGCTCCAAGTCGAATGAGATGGCTCCGAAGGAAGGGGTCTGGCTCCTTAGTAAGAGAGAGAGCCTAAGGCTCACCTCTGGTTTTATAGCTAGCCTGGCTGCTTAACTCCACCCTCAGGTCCCAGTGATTTACTCTTTGATAATCATCTTAATAGATTTGTGGTTTTGGAACACTGATGGTCTGGAGTGGGGGTTGGAGTCCACACACCCATAATCCATTTAGGACCACCTTTCCCCCTAACAATATGACACTCAATATGTTACAGGGTAGGGAGCAGGGCACCTTAGAATTTTTAAAACTGTCCTTTTAAAATGGGTTTTGCTATTTACTGCATTAAGATAAATATATAAGGCTTTTAATGGAAAGGAATTTTAATATAATTAGGGAACATTATAGAAAAAAAATAAAGAACATAGTTAAAGGTCACACAGACCCCTCACCCTAACCCCTCACCCAAACCCCGACCCAGGCCCACAGGGTAGCATTTCCAAACCAAGGTGACTCACATAACTCAATCTCAGAGGAATGTGGCCTGGGGACCTGAACGCAACCTGGGGGCTTCGATATGGATCACCAGCAAGTGACAATTTCTTCCCACCACAACCTTCCACCAGAAGAATCTTCAAAATTTTCTATTCCAAAGTACCCAGCCTATAAAACCCCTGCAACCTGTAACCTGGGCACAACTTCCCCAACCCTCACTCTGGGGATCAGAGAACCTCGCCCGCCCGGGAATGCAATAAAAGTTCCTGCTGGTCAGAAACATGGCCTGGCTCTTTCTTTCTCTCTCCCTCTATCTCTCTCTCCCTTGCTCTCCCGTCCAACCACTCCAAAACCTTTCATACAGTTACTAAATTAAGGATTCAAAGTTACCCATTTCCTTGAGAGTAAAAGTTTAGTTAAATAGGACTGGTTTAAAGTAAGGTTTAAAAGCCTGCTACAAGTTTAAAAGATATTTTAGTGGAGACTCATAGAAAAGGGCTAGATAAATTCGGGAGGAAAAGAGCAAAATTAAAATGAAGATGAAAGCTGCCATTATTAAGCTTCCCACAGGTCTCTCACCCACATCTGTTTTAACTACTTTAAGACTAAAAAAAGCAAGCATAGTTTTTTTACATGTTCCTTTGCTTTACATGCTTTTTTTAGGGTTTTTTTGTTGCTTTTTATCCTGTTGGTTTTTTTTCTTCCCTTCCTTTTGTTTTCTCTACCTTCTGTCTCCTCTCCAGCATCTTCTTATCTCTCTTCAGCTTTACCCCACTTAGGGTGGAACAGGGATTATGGAACTTCCCTTTTCCTGGGGACCACCCTGTTACAAATGTGAACAGGGGCAAAGCCATCCGTGGTCAGTCAGCACCTTGGGGAAATTTGGCTTTCCCATGGCACTGACTATCATAAGCACAAATGTGGTTTTTGGTTTAGGGGTTTTCTAGTGCGTTTATTTCAGATATATGCAGATTTGCTGTTGAAAAGCACTGGCTTGAGCCTTATGTAAACTCTGTACATGTGTAATGTGTTTGTAGTCACCTACTAGAGGTTTGATTTTGTGGAAATTGTTCTGTGTTTTACTTCAAAGATGGTTGTAGGTTGGACCACATGGCCACATCCAAGATGGCGTCTGAGGCCACTTGCAGGCTTCTCTGAAAGTCAGAAGTTCTTGCTCTTTTGATCTCTTACTAAAATTTGTGCTTTCTGTTTGTGACATCCTTTGTTCGCTAAAGTTAAGTTGCTGGGACTTTAGACTTATGTGATCTCTTGCTGCCTTACTGATCTCATTAACATTTCTAAAGACTATAATAGTTTTCCAGTGATATGTTGCTTTGACTTTGACTATTTTCTCATCTCTGCCTGAGGGGTTTTGCAAACCAACAGTGGAACAGTGGTGTTTAAATTAGCAAAGGTATGCCTGTGTGTTAAGGGAAAAGAAGCCTTGAGCAAATGTAACCTTAATAGATTCTTGGAGAAAACTTGAATTTTTGCAAAGTCTGGATCAGAAAAATTAAAATGATTTTGTCTGAGTCCGAAAGGACTTGCTTCTGTGATTTTTGTCTACACAATTTGTTTTGGACACGTTTGCCATTTGAATTCTGGATTTGTTAGATTGCTGGAGTAAGACAAGGTTCTAAGATTCAGCTTCCTATGGAGGGAGGTCTATTGTAGAAAGCACTCTGGTGCATGATGTAGCTGCGCCAGGTTTTCATATTTGTGTTGCTATTTCTTCCTAGTGTGGTGGACTGTGATGCTGAATCTGCACTTTCAGCTTCTGACCCAGTGTGGCTAACAAAGTAAGGCGATGACTCGTTTTAATTGAAAGTTAACTGCTGATATTTGAATTTGCTCTCTCAGGTTCTGTTCCAGGAAACCCAAGGATTGCAAGATTGGTGGTTAACAGAAGATGACTTCCTTTTGCTTAAAATTGTTGATTTTGCTCTTTCAGCTGCAGTATAAGATACTCCAGGATTGACTTCTAATGAAAAGGTTTAAAACACTAAAAAACCTGAAGTGATAAATAAGGCCATGTAACTCTTATAATTAATGAAAACTTTTCCTGTTTCCAAAGTTTTGTGGTGATATTGATACTGTAACTTCAGGTTTTCAGACCTACTCTTCCAGCCAGGAATGGACCCCAGGCTGCAGTGGCAGCGCTGGGTCCCAGCCACTAGACCACCACGGGTTGGTGGTGGTCACAGCAGGAACTCCGCAGACGCTCAGGCAAGCAGGCAAGGAGAGGCAGATTTGTTTAGAAAAAGAAAAAGTTTATTGAGAAGGAAAGGAACAGAAATAAAGTGGGACTCCCAGACCAGTGGAACCAGGCCAGGAAGGGGCAAGAGAGCCGAAGTGGAGCTGAACTTCAGGGACTATGTACCTCCTTTCCCTAGCCACTCCAAAGCTCCACTAGTCTCTTTGTGATTGGTTGTTTCTAGGTGATCTCAGTCACTCTACCACCTTACATCCCACATCACTCCTTTGTTCTTGAAATGTCCTTAGTTTGCTAGTTCCCTTTGGAAGTTTATCCCATCTCAGGATCTTCCCTTATCCCTCTTGCCATCCTTATCTCCAAAATCTAGTTCTTCCGAGGCCCCACCTCTCCCTAAACTGCCTAGTCTTTCCTAACTTGCCCTTACCTGACCTAGGCCTCAGTAGGATGACAGCTGAAATCTGCGAAATCTACCAGCAATATTCGACATTTTTTTGGAATTTGGGATTTTTTTCTGAGCTTATGGAGTAAAACTAAGATATTAGTTACATGAGAAGTTGCATAATTGGTAAAACTGGTACCTATAGACATTGGAAAAAAATAACAGAAACTGGTACTGTTAAAGAAATATGACTGGATAATGGAGATGCCTCCCGAGTCACAGAGTTTAGCCTAAGTGCAATTAACATACCAGTGCAGGCGCAGTTAGCAAGTCAGATTCATGGCCCAGTGTCAGCATTGCTAAACAGAGAGCAGATAAAAAGCTCCTCTGTGGTCTGTGTCCCTTGAAAACTGCCTCCCTGCAAAACTCCCCCTTTCCTCTGGGAACTAGCCTTCAAACATATGGTTTGTCTGTTGTAGCAATATAGAGATAGTGGAGTATAAAAGGAGCTCCCAGCCTTTGTTTGGGGCCCAGATTTTAGGAGAAATTTCCGTGTCTGTGTCCATATGCCTATGAAATAAAGTGCCTGGTCTCATAAATCCTTGAGTACCACCTGGTTCCTCCTTACATAGCCTGGGTTGCGGGCCAGAGTAATTTTTGTAACAGTTCAAAGTGTTTTGAGAAAACGTGATCTGAAATAACTTTTTGGTTAATAGTAACTAATTTGTAATCTAATGGGTTGTTCTGAAATATGTACTTATAAGGTTGTATTGTAATGCCATTTTTTTAAGAGTCCATGGATTTGGAGTTTGGGGTTCTTGGGCTCCCTGTTCAGCAGCATGCCGCGAATTTCCCAGGCAAGTTTCTCCATTACAGGGCAACCCTGAAATAAAATTGGTTCACACCCGTGTGCTCGAAAGGCACTTATAATAAGCCCCAACTGCAGATACATACAACAAAGATTAATAAAGGGTTTTATTTACAAAAGAATGGGAAATAAAATAATAAATAACAGAAGGAGAAGAGAGGGATACAAATCCGTAAATGTCCTACCAGTTTCTCTGAACTGGAACCTAACGGCATGCTAAGAGCTGGCTCTGAACAAAGAAGAGATAACTACAAACGAAGAGAGCTCCCAAGGCCCACATGTCTGGTTTATACCCAGCCTGGCTGCTTATCTCCACCCTCTGGTCCCAGTGATCCACTCTTCGATAATGACCTTATAGGATTTGTGGTTTTAGGATATTGTTGGTCTGGAGTGGAGGTTGGAGTCCATAAACCTACTTGTGTAATCCCTTCAGGACTACCTTTCCCCATAACACCTTCACTGAGGAAGGTCAATGAAGAGAAGCCCCAGCAGGTACAGGCCACGGGCAGGCAGGAGGCTGCTCCCCTGCAGAGGAAAGTGTTAGTGAAGGTGGGCATAGTCAAGGTGGGCAGAAGAATGGTTGCCCCAAGCCAGGGCAGAGACTGCACTGATATAATCTTCTCTTTGGGAGGGGCTCACTCCTTCATGGAGTGGTTTACTGGTTGACTTTGAATCATCTATGTATAATTTGAAAGAGACCAGATTTTACAATGGGCTCCATAGATACTACAGTGGGTTCCGGAGAAGAGCTCAATCTCCATATCTTTACTTTTGGTCTGAGCTCAGAATTTTACAGGGCAGGGAGAGGGGCATGCCAGAACCCACAAACCTGCCCTCTAAATGGGTTCTGCCATACACCCCATCAAGACAAACATACAAGGCCTTTAATGGAAAGGAACTTTAATACAGTTAGGGAACAATACAGAAAGGACAAAAAATATAGTTACTAAGTTAAGAATCCAAAGTTACCCATCCCCTTGAGGGTAAAACTCCAGCCAAATAGGATTGGCCCAAAGCAAGGCTCAAAAGCCTGCCACACGTCTAAAGGACCTTTCAGTGGAGACCCATAGAAAAGGGTCAGACAAATCTGGGAGGAAAAGAACAAAATCAAAATCAAGATGAAAGCTGCCATTATTAAGCTCCCCACGGATCTCTCACCCACATCTGTTCCAACCAGTCCAAGACCAAGAAGCAAGCACAGTTCCTTTACATGTCCCTCTGCTCCACGTGCCTCCTCCAGGTC
Organism: Galemys pyrenaicus; assembly: GCA_019455555.1. Lineage (NCBI taxonomy): Eukaryota > Metazoa > Chordata > Mammalia > Eulipotyphla > Talpidae > Galemys > Galemys pyrenaicus. The sequence continues at coordinate 214,324 of JAGFMF010011999.1, forward strand.
TCTTTGCTGCTCTCCATCCTGCTTCCTTCTTCCTCCCTTCCTTCTGTCCTCTTATCTCCTCTTTTCAACATCTTCTTATCTCTGCTCAGTTCCACCCTACTTAGGGCTGTACCGGTATCCTGGAACTTCCCCTTTTCATGGGGACTGCCCTGTTACAAGAACTCTCCTTATGGCATCTGATACCTGCTTGGGTCTTGTGCTTTGTGATCTGGGCTATGGCGCCTAAGGATCTTGGTTCCTATAGTTGGGTTAATGGCTGTTAATCCCTTCTACCCCCACCTCCAGCTCTGGCATTGTAGAGCCTGGTCTCTAGTCTTATGGTGTTTCCCTATTCTTATCCCCCATCACATTGGGTATAATTTTATCTCTTGTCTGGGTTAATGTTGTTTATATAATATCTTTTAAGTGTCAGGAAAATGGGAGTTTGGGAAAATTTAAGGATTTGGGTGATATAAAACTCTAGTTATGAGATAAACAAAAGGTTATGGTTTGTCAACATTGTACTGTAATAGGGTTGTTTTTAGGAAAGGGGGAAGTTTTAGAATTTTGGTTTTGTTGGCAAAACCCATTCAAAAAAAGCAAGTTTAAGGGTTCTGGGCTGCTCCTCTCCCTGCCCTGTAACAGTACTACTGAACTGAGCCAGTGCGTTCATAGAGATTAAATATGGTTGTCGCTGCTGTTTTCTAAGCTTTATAGCAAAGCTTTCCAGAAATCTAAAGTAAAAATTTGGTAGTCTTGATGCCAGTGATCAGTTGCCGTGATCACAACTGCTGCTGTGGCCGCTCACCCTGGCTATTTATTTTAATTTTTTTATTAATTTATTCATACAAAAGCTGGGTACAGGCCAGAGTCACCAGAGGTGAGAGGATTCACCAGACACAGAGAGGGGAACAGAACAGGCAGATGGGCTGAAGCACACTGCGGAGGGGAGCAGCGGGCGAGACATGAAAAGTCTGCTGTGCCACGTGGGTCAGCTCCCTGGCGGGGTTCGAACTTGTGCTGCTGTGCTGCAGATACTTCACAGGGCGGCACTCAACCCCTTGCGTCACCAGGGAGGTCCACTGTCATCCTGGTTATTATGAGTTCTTGTCTTATGAAGCCATAAAAAGGAACCCATAGATTTCAGATAAGTAAGCGGAGAGAAGCAAACTTTGTCTTAGAAAGCAAAGAAAAATTTATGCAGAAATAAAGGTACAGAGTAAAGAATTCCAGGTGTAAGGTACCTGGAAGGGACAAGGAGAGTGTAGGGTAAAGGTTAATCAGGTTTTTCCACCCTCCCATCACTGTGATGGTGGACACCTGTGGTGCTGCGAGCATTCCAGGGTGGGCATGCGCAAGTGGGCGCACCTGAGTTGGGACACAGGCTTAAATGGGTGGCGTCATGAGGACTCCAGAACTGCGAGGACCAACCGACAGAACCAACAGGACTGAGAGCACCAACGAGCAGCAGCAGTAGAAAGCAGCCAAGAGGGTGAGATGCGCCGGGGCCTGGAAGGCCTGCCAGCCTCCTGGCCCCCTGGCACCCCTGCCTGCCATGTATCTGGCCACCTCTACTAAATAAAGCATAAAAGCCACCTAGGGCTCCAAGACTCTCCTTCCTTGATCCGTCTGCCCAGAACCATCCCGAACCTTGCTCCTGTACTGCTCCTTTCCTGTCGCTACAGAGAGCCAAAATGGGATCTTGCTTTGGGAATATATACCTCCTTTGCCTCATTATTCCCACTGGTCTTTCTGTGATTGGTTAGTTCTCAGTGGTCTCACTTAATCTACCACTGTACTTCGAATCTTCACATTACATCCCTTATCTCTCCTTTGCTTTTTTTTTTTAAAGAGTTATTTATTTATGCACTCAACAGGTAGGCCAGAGTCATGAGAAGTGAAAGGAGTCACTAGACAGAGCTGGAAGTAAAACAGGCAGATCTACTGAAATACACTGCTGAAGGGAGCAGTGGGCAAGGCAGGAGAGGTCTGTTGTGCCATGTGGGTCCCCTCCCTGACTGGGGATTGAACTTGTGCTGCTGTGGATGCTTCACAGTGTGGCGTTCAACGTGCTGCACCACCAGGGAGGCCCCTCCTTTGCTCTTGAATGTGCTTTTTCCCCTAGTCCTAAGGTGTTGACTAGATCCCTTTGGAATTTTGTATTTCCCATCTCCAGATCTTCCCTTATCCCTTTTGTTGCCGTTATCTCCAAAGCTTAACTCCCCACACACACACACCTGTACTGTCCCTGAAGCCACCTAATTATCCTAACTTGCCCTATGATTCAGTCTGTCATTTGGTTGATCAAAGGAAATTTTGTGGAACCTCAGTAGAGCTCCTGAGACACTTCACAAAATTTCTCCCTTTCCTCCTGGGAAAGGCATTAGATGAATTCATCCTATTTGGTTTACCTGGTTGTAGAGGCAGGAAACCATGGGGCAGGTTCTCTGTGATTCAGGAAGATGGGTAACGGAGGAGTCCTGGCACCATCAGTGAATTTTTCAGACTTTTATTAATCTTTCTGCATCATTTGTATTGAGGTTACCAGGTACACAGCTGGAGGGGACTTGAGGGGTGAGAACAGGAGGCTGGCAGGCCTCCCAGCATCCCGGTGAATACTCTCTGGGCTCTCTTCTGCTGCCTCTGCTCTCCTGATACAGCTCCCTGGCATCCCCATGACATCGCCCCAAACTGCCCAGTCTCTCAGCACAGGTGCATCCACCTGCGCATGCCCACACCCTACCCCAGGTGCTGCCATCAGGTAGCGTGCAGGACCGCAGGTGTCCATCATCGACACTGATGGCAGGAGGGTGGATAAACCTGATAACCTTCATTTACCCTACACTGTTGAAATAAAACTGAAAAGGAAACGTTGTCACTTGGGAAAAAAAGAACTTTGGCATGTACAAAAATGTTAACGTTGGTATAAATCCTTTCAGTACCTAATATTGCACATACATTGTAAATTTTGATTGTTGCCCTGATATTATATACTTCAGTCCTTTGGTATCTGCAGAAATTGTTTCTGGAGAAATAGGGGAGAAAAAGACCAACTGATTTCAATTGATGGAACTTTTTTTTAAAGATTTATTTATTTATGCATACAAAAGCTGGGGTACAGGCCAGAGGCATGGGAGGTGAGAGGATTCACCAGAGACAGAGTGGGGAGCAGAACAGGCAGAGATCTACTGAAACACACTGCTGAGGGGAGCAGCGGGCAAGGCAGGAGATGTCTGCTGTGCCATGTGGGTCCCCTCCCTGGCCAGGGATCAAACTAGTGCTGGTGTGACATGGATGCTTCTCTGTGTGGTGCTCAACCTGCTGTGCCACCAGGGAAGCATACTTTTCAGATCTTTAATGAACTTTCTACACCATCTATAGTGAGGCAACCAGCTGCAGGGCAGGCAGGGGGCTAAGAACCAGGAGGCCAGCAAAGACTCACCAGCCTTTACTCTCTGGGCTCTCTGACTGTTTTCTAACCCCTCATTGCTGCCCTTACATGCTCAGTCTCTCAGCTCAGGGTGCCCACTTACGCACACCCACACCTTACTCCAAGTGTCCACCATCAGGCATGTGTACCCTGAGCCCACACTCCCATGTGCCACCTTGTAGGGTTAGAGCAATCAGGTCTTTCCACCCTCCCATCACTGTGATGATGGACACCTGCGGTGCTGCGAGCATTCCAAGGTGGGCATGCGCAAGTGGGTGCACCTGAGTTGGGACACGGGCTTAAATGGGCGGTGTCAGAAGGACGCCAGAACCGACAGTACTGACAAGCAGAGGCAGTAGAAAGCAGCCGAGAGGGTGAGATGCGCCGGGGGCTGGAGGCACCCCTGCCTGCCATGTACCTGGCCACCTCTACTAATAAAAGCATGAAAAGCCACCAAGGGCTCCAAGTCTCCTTCCTTGACCCATCTGCCTAGAACCATCCCGAACCTTGCTCCTGTGCCTCACACACACCTACATTTCTGGCCACTACACACCTACATTCAAGGCTGGCCAGGCAATGCCTGAGCATCTTCATTTACCCTACAACTCAAATTTGGATCCAGAGCAGCAAGGGACTCAGCACACCTTGCTTGTGAGTATAGTCCATCTAGCCATGAGTCAGGCGTCGTAGTTCCATCTTCCACAGCTGTTTTTGGTCGTGGTGATGAGCTGTTTCCTAGAAGACTATAAACATTCTTCTGGGCCTGCCCTCTGAAATACAACATTTGAACTTAAGATACACCAGGGATGTTCTACTTTGCCCTACTTCGTTGCAGGGCTGCCCTCCTATTCCTGCAAGATAAGCAGAAACAGGAAAGCTAGCGGAAAAGGTAGTCCTAAATAAATTACACAAATAAGTTTATAAACTCCAACCCCCACTCCAAACCACCAATAGTCCAAAACCACAAATCCAATAAAATAATTATCAAAAAGCAAATCACTAAAACCTAAGAATAAAGTTAAACAGCCAGGCTGGTTATAAAACCAGAAATAGGAGTCTTAAAATCTCCCTTCATTCAAAACCATCTCTCTTCATTCAAAGCCATCTCCCTTAGTTAGGAACCAGCTCTCAACACGCCATTGGGTTCCAGCTCAGAAAATCTAATAAAATATTTACAAATTTGTATCCCTCTCTTCTTGTGTTATTACTACTTTATTTCCCCTTCTTTTGTAAAATAAAACCCTTTATTAACTTTTTATCGTGTGTGCCTGCAATTAATGCTTATTCTCAGTGCCTTTCAAGCATGCAGATAAAAACCCCATCAAACAAACCCATTTTATATTAGGGTCGCCCTGTAACAAAAGGACCATTGAGACATTTCAGTATGGTTGTAGAAATGTATTTCCACTATGAGACTAACACCTGTAGTGCCAGGACAGCACAGAGCAGGTTCTCAGTGATTCCCAGCAGACAGGTCAAGGAAGACCCAGTGGCTTTTTTAGGGTTCTATTGCTCTTTATATCAGAGGGACCAGATATCACAGCAGTCAGGGGGCCCCAGGGGCCGGGAGGCTTGTAGGCCTCCCAGCCCCCAGTGAATCTCACATTCTGAGCTCTCTAGCCTCTGTTCTCTCTCTCCATCTCTTTCTTCTCCTTGTTCCCTCTCTCTGGTGCTTAAGCTCTCTTTACTCTGCTTCTGCTGGTGACCTTGTGATGCCGCCCTTATATGCCTCGCATCTCAGCCCAGGTGCGCCCACTTGCGCATGCCCACACTCCAGGTGCCGGTATCAGGCATGCGTGCAGGACCACAGGGGTCCCTCATCGACACCAGTGGCAGGACGGCAGAAAAGCCTGATAACCTTTTCACTGAACTTACATACCACAATGGGTCTGAAACAACCTATGAAGTCAAACAGTAAATGTTAAAAATACAGTTTCAATAATTATTTCTTGATGACCATGTTACTGTTTAGACATTCCCTTGTGTGGTGGCAGGAAGGACACAGCAAGTTCTGGATGATACTAGCAGATGGGGTAAAGGAAGGAGTCTTGGAGCCCTCGGTGGCTTTTTATGCTTTATATTTACAGAGGTGGCATCAGGTACACGGCAGGCAGGGGTGCCAGGGGGCCAGGAGACTGACAGGCCTCCCAGCTCCTGGCGCATCTTCACTCTCTTGGCTGCTGCCGCTTCTCTCTCACTGCTTCTCTTGTTCTGCTGGCATCCTGTTCCTCCCGCTGCTGCTGCTGCTCTTCCACTGCTGGCATCCTCATGATGCCACCCTTATACACCGTGTCCAAACCCAGGTGCGCCCACTTGCACATGCCCACCTAGGCATGCGTGCAGCACCGCAGGTGTCCATCATTACACCAATGGCGGGAGGGTGGAAAAGTCTGAAAACTTTTCTCTGACCCTACAATCCACCCCCTCAGGGTTTTCCACCATTCAAATCATACATACATTTTTCTGGGAAAATATGAACATTGCAACCATGACCCATAAAAATAAATACAACACAATATAGAAATACAACCGATTACGGCAATGTAACAGAATACAAATAAACCTAGGCAGGGCTCCAACCTAGGGGCAAAAGACAAGATTATTGGTACCAGCAGATGATCCATCATGTTGCTGTGGAAGACACTGATTATATGAGGCGGGAACCACTCACGGCATCTGCCATGACATGCCGGGAGCCGTCAGGCTTCCTGACCTTCTCTGGCTGTGGTCTCTGCCACAAACCACACACTGCACCCACCCCCAGGATGCTCTCATTCTTGGGATTGGTGATTCTATACTCTTTGGGGGAGGACCCCAATCCTTAGGGTACTCTCTGCTGTCACTCCAACTCTCAGCTTCTGTAGTCTCCAATGTGACACGCAGCCCCTGCACTCAGGCCAACCCTGTGCACACACACACACATGGGTCGGGTATCCATGGATACAAGCTCCGTATGCAGCCTCTCTTGGGTCCCCTCTTTGACTGTGGGCTCCACCACAAGCCACGTTCCCTTCCTGTCCCCCAAGGATGGTTCCTCAGCTCCTCACCCTCACTCTACAAAGAGGGCATCACCCACAGGTGTTTTTAAGAGACTCACTGGCCTTCTTTAACAGACTTAGGCTGCTTACCAGCCATTCAGGGCTTCTAATCCTAGTGCCAGCTTTTGCCTTCTCTAAGTTGGCTTTTTAATACCTCTCCTCTGCTGGCTGCAGAGAACTTGGCGAGGGCTTCCTCCCTCAGCCACATTTGGACTCTTCTCATGCCTGCCCCTTCCTCTACTCTGGATATCACCCCTCTGAGCTGTGGCCCAGGAATGTCGGGCAGTACACAGGCTGCTTTTGGCCATCAAGGCTCACTGGCCATGCCTCTATTCTCATCTCCTGGGGTGTACAAACAATACCATCCACTCCCAGGGTCCATAAACATAATATTAACCTGCCAAATTTTCCCAGCCTTCTGGCGGGATCGTCAGTCCAAGTCCATCAGTCCTTTCCTGGCGTCAGCAATGGGCAAGCTCCAAACTGTGGTCCTCTTCAAGGAGTCTGCTGCCTCAGGGGTCATGAACTGGTCCTCGTGGGCGTCTCCTCCTCCACTTGAGGTCTTGTCCCGCAGCTCCTGGACCTTGTCCACCTCCTGTGCTCCTGCAGCATTTCTGGCTCTTCCCACAGCTCCAGGACTTTGGTCACCTCCTTTGCTGCCATTGCACCTCCAGCATTCACATGCTTGTGGCCTGCCACCTCTCAGTCCCTCCTGCAATCTTTGGAGGGGTCCACACCCATCTGCCTACTTACGCCATTTGTCTTGTAACCACCCCAGACCGGGTAGGTTCATCACTGGTTCAAGCAGTCTCTTTGTCTTAGCCATCTTCATATTATCCATCGTACTCCACCACAACACTTTGACTTTGGTGGCAGTGGCATACTGCTGTACGGCATCCCAGTGACACTAGCCTTATATACCTTGTGCATTAGCCCAGATGCATCCACCTGCACATGCCCACTTAGGCATGCATGCAGCACCGCAGGTGTCCATCATCACACCAATGGCAGGAGGGTGAAAAACCTGGTAGTTTTCTCTGACCCTACACTTGTATGTAAAATAGCTGGTTCTGGTCTATCTTTTCCCAATTTAATTGGTGATTTATATTTGATATTGTTAAACCCAGTGTTGTGGTTTCTCAAACATTCAGATGACTCAGCTTTATCTATGTAGGTGTAAAAACCTCATCTCTCAAAATAAATGACAAATTTAGACTTGAGGTTTAAAGAATTTTCATTCACAGGAGGATGGAAAACTCTGAATCCAGTAGCTCACTTTCAAGCTCTAATAATAACCAATCAAATAGAATTTATTACTGTTAAGACACAATCCATCTACATACTACATGATCTTATCAGTTGATTATAAAGGGAGGTCTTAAGATGGTAGTTCACTTTGGCTCTTTTCAGTCTGCAATTAAAACACTAATTCTTGTTACTAGTCACTTTGATGGCAGCTGTAATGCTTAGCTAACCTTCATAAAACATCTGCTTTTGGATCTTATCTGTCACTGTTAGTGACAGCATCTCCAATTACTTTTGAAACTGCCTTATTGATGCTACAGGTGACTTATTTTTTTAAAGTCTTGTTTATTTATGCATACAAGAACTGGGGTGCATGCCAGAGGTACAGGGGCTGAAAAGATTCACCAGAAACAGTGGGGAACAGAACAGGAAGATCAACTGAAATACACTGCTGAGTGGAGCATGGGCAAGACAGGAGAGGTCTGCACCATATGGGTCAGCTCCCTGGCCGGGGATTGAACTTGTGCTGCAGTGGCTGTGGATAGCTTCATTGTGCTGCAATTAACTCCTTGCACCACCAGGGAGGCCCCTACAGGTGACTCTTGTTAGCTAGCTCTGTGATATCAGTTTATCTAGAGCCATAGGATTAAGACTTAATTAAGCCATAAGGGATTATCCCCATCTCCTAGAAGTTTTCCCCAGATATACTAAAATGGGAGAACATGATTAGACAAGAAAATGTTATTTATAGAGCAGGCAGGCTCTGTCAAAATATTTGGGATGGCTTGATAAGACTGAAACGATAGTGGTTCTGGTGGCCATTTGCTCTTTCTGCATATTTTGCAAGAACAGCAGTATTTGCAAGAATGGTACAAAAATATTTCTACACATTTTGAATAAGAAAAAAAACCACACAATCCTTCACAAGTTGACAATTTGGGTTCCAGAGAGCAGGCCCAGAAGAGTATTCACTGTCCTCAAGATGACATCTCATTGCCTGGGGCAGCACTGAGAAGCAAGGGGTGCTCAGTCTTGTGCAGTTCTGGATCCAAATTCAATTCACCCCATGATTTAACAGAAAGCAGTCCATCAGACTCTACCAACCAGCATTATTTGTATTTGTCTTCCACCCCACAGGTATTACCAAATCCCTTCTCAGAAAGACTGATCTGAGAACAACCTTGCTTCCAGTCACCTCCAAGGTGACCTCACATTAAACCAGTTCTTTTCTCAGAAGCTGGTGGTGTGGTTTTCACTTCTGCACCATCAGTGAGTAGGCCCACTGTGGGGTAAATAGGAAAGTTATCAGACTTTTCCGCCATCCATTAATGTCAATGATGGACACCTAAGTGGGCATGCGCAGTGGGCGCACCTGGGCTTAGACACAAGCGTATAAGGGTGGCATCATGAGGACTACAGCAGAAGAGAGGCAGAGAAGAGAGCAAGAAGATAAGCAGAGGCACGAGAGGCTAGAGAGCCCAGAGAGTGAAGGTGTACCGGCTAGGAAGCCTGCAAGCCTCCTGGCCCCCCAAGTCCCCTGCCTGCCGTGTACATGGTTGCCTCTGATAACAAAAGCCTGAAAAAGCCACCAAGGGCTCCAGGACTCCTCCTTGACCCGTCTGCTCGGGATCATAGATAAGCTACTCTGAACCCTGCTAGCACCACACCCACCTTCACCCACAATACCATCTTGAAAAGCTGAATAAAATCATCTTAACATTACATTTTCAGTATATGCCTGTTTCGTGTAAAACAAAACTAATCAGTATGCTTAGAAAAAAACCCAAAAAACTAAATTTTGTGTGTTCACTGGTTCCAGTTATACTTTACCTGGAAAAAAAATCTAAGATTTTCCTAATGATTAGAAATAAAGTTAAACAAGTACATTCATCTGATCTTTCTTTTTCACTGAACAAAAAAGGTATTAGAAATGCAATGTGTTCAGTGAACTCTTTCACCGAGCAACTGCTATTACAAAAATGTAAATGCAGTCATTGAGAAAAAAATATAGGATTGTTTCTTGATATAGGTAATATAAAAGGGACTATATTTACTTACATACAGTGTCGATAATATATGTGATATATTTTCAGTTTATCAGTTTTGCTTGTGAAGTCTTTCTTAATCAGGTATTATGATACAAATGGTTTTAAAGACCTGTAATTGACAGTCAACAGGACCAATTTGGAAATCTACTCTTGTGAATGATTCTAGTAAACTGCTGTGCCCAGGCTCCATAGGTGAAAAGAAGTGTGAGCTGAATCAGTAGACTGCTTTGTAAAAAAGGTATTATCATGTTGATTTTACATTTTTCTTTTATTTTCCCAATTTGAGCTATTTTATCTAACTTATAAACTGAAGTCATACACAAGTATTTGGAGCCTCAGAAATTATAGCAGCCCCTTGTATGATTAATTAAAGGCACACTTAGATTATGATTCATAAACTTCATCAAAGATACTCTCAAATGTCAAGTGTTTACATGGCAATCTCCTTACAAACTTCTTCAGACTTTTGAAGTATTTAAGGTCATTGTTAATTCAGATCCATTTAAATCATAATTGCAAAATAAAAGCATTAAAGCTTGGAAGGACTGGGCCTCCCTGGTGGCACAGTGGGTTAAGCAACGCACTATGAAGCAAACCGCAGCCACTGCAGCATGAGTTCAATCCCTGCCACCGGCCAGGGAAGGGACCCACAAGGCGCAGCAGACCTCTCCTGCTGTGCCCGCTGCTCCCCTCAGCAGTGTACTTCTGTTGATCTGCCTGTTCTGCTCCCTGCTCTCTGTGGTGAATCCTCTCACCCCCTCCCAAGCCTCTGGCCTGTACCCCAGTGCTTGTATGCATAAATAAATAAATCTTTAAAAAAAAAAGCTTGGAAGGATTATGGGTCCTGAAGCCTTTTTTTAATTTTGTACACACAAACAAGTATAATAGTGTTTGTGGGGTTTTTATTTTGTTGTGTGTGTGTGTGTATGTGTGCGTGTGTGTGTGTGTTTTCAGGCTATTAGAAGAAAAGGTAGATTGCCCCAAGCAAAATGTTACAGCAAAGGTTTCCTAGAGAAGGAAGAAATGACTGGTCAGGAAATGGCTGATCTGGAGAGTGCAAGGTCATGAGCGTGTGCACTGTCAATTACAAATACAAAAAGACTGAAGACTTTTTAAAATATCAGAAGCCAAGCTCTCCTTTCAGGGGTCCCACTCCTGAGACACTCCTGAGATAAACTGGAATGCAAAGCCATGAATTTGGTAAGTGGTATCATTTGCCATTCATGAAAAGAAGAAACCAGTTTTCATAGCTGTTTTTTAAGTTGAAGCCACTCTAAAATTTAACATGGAATGCATTCATGTGTTTAAAAACATATCAGTCCAAAGAGAATAAGAAATTAATATCCCCGAAGACAGTATCTTAACAAATGAGGTAAAAGACCTGCACAAAAAATACTGTAAGAGGGCCTCCCTGGTGGCACAGCTGGTTGAGCACCGCACTGTGAAGCATCCACTGCACAGCAGTGCAAGTTCGATCCCGGCCATGGAGGGGAACCATATGGCGCAGCAGACCTCTCCTGCCTCACCCGCTGCTCCCCTCAGCAGTGAATTTCAGTCCATCTGCCTGTTCTGCTCCCCACTCTGTCTCTGGTGAATCCTCTAACCTCTCATGCCTCTGGCCTGTACCCCAGTTCTTATATGCAGAAACAAATAAAGCTTTAAAAAAAACTGTAAGACATTTTTTAAAAAAAAATAGAGGGCACAAAGAAAGGAAAGATAATCCCTGCTGATGGATTGGAACAATAAACATAGTCAAAATGATCATTCTGCAAAAGCATTATATAGATCCAATATTTTTCCTATCAGTCTATATGACATTTCCTAATAGAGCACTATTGAAATTTGTCTGTACCACAAAAGACCCCAGATAATCAAGGCAATCTTTTTTTCAAAGATTTATTTATTTCTGCATACAAGAACTGGGGTACAGGCCAGAAGTGTGGGGGTGAGAGGATTCCCCAGAGACAGAGCGGGGAACAGAACAGGTGGAATGACTGAAATGCACTGCTGAGGGGAGCAGTGGGTGAGGCAGGAGAGGTCTGCTGTGCCATGTGGGTCCCCTCCCTGGTCAGGGATAGAACTCATGCTGCTGTGGCTCTGGATAGCTTTACAATGGTGTTCCTTAACCCCTTGCGCCACCAAGGAGGCCCCATATGATTATATTTAACCTGTGTCATACCTCCATTCTCTTTCTTCTTCAAGATTACTTTTTCTATTTAGTGTCTTGTGATCCCATTTGAATGTCAGTAGTATTCAGTTCTTTGAAATATACCATTTATATTCTTATTAGGATTGCATATCTATATTAAAAAGCCCAGAAACAACAAGTACTGGTGAGGTAGTGGAGAAAAGGAAACTCTCTTGCACTGCCGTGGGAATGCAAACTGGCCCAGCAACTACAGAAAGCAGCATGGAGGTATCTCAAAACTTAATCTGCCACTTGACCCTCAATTCTACTCCTGGGCATCTATCAAAAAAAAAAAAATCAAAAACACTAATTTTAAAGAAACCTGCAACCCATATTTATTGCAGCACTACTTACTATAGCTAAACTATGAAAATAACCTAAGTGCCCCAGAAAAGATAAGTGGATCAAAATGATGTGCTATAGCTACACAATGGAATACTACTCAGCAATCAAAAAAATAAACTCATGCCATTTGTGGCACCATGGATGAAGTTTGAAAGGATAATCTAAGTGAAATAAGTCAGAAGGAGAAAGATAAATACCCAGATGGTGTTATTAATATGTAGAATATAAAATGACTAATAGATAAAGACAAGCTGAAATACTATCTTTTGATAGCTAACTACAGAACTGAAACACCAAGAGGGGAGGTGTTGGGTAAGGGGAAAGGAAGCACAATGGTCTATGGTAATGGAATATGGGTAGGTTGGTGGTGGGTGCACTCTGTTGGTGATACCTGATGGGGGTACCCCAAAGTTCCTTAGTTAAAAACAATTAAATAAGTTTATTTTTAAATCACTTGGATGGTACAAACTTTTTCACAACTTTTTTTTTGCTCTCTATTTAAAAGGAGAGACATTTAACTCCAATGTCTTAATTACATTTACCTTTTTATGAGTCATTTAAGATATTAGTTAAAATATAGTCTTAATGTTGGCTAAGTGAGGAAATGCTCTATTATATTTTAAATAATGTAAAAGTTATGCTTAAGAAAGATTAATAGACAAAGTGATAACTATGAGATTGTAGTTGTAGAGATTTACTAGGTTAGTATCACCTCAATGGGAAATTGATCTGTCATTTACTGAATTCCCTCTCTATGTTAGATGCTTTGCTTTATCTCCAATTCTGCAAACTAGGCACTGTTATATCCATCTTATAAATGAGGCTGAGAGAGCATCTTCCCAAGGTCACAGTTAACGATCCTTTTTCCTTGGCAGGAAAATATATACCCACTGACCAAAGTTTTAAAGAGTAGCATAAGAATTCTGTCCTGGGGGGCCTTTACCTAGATGGATAATGTGTCAAAATAAATGGAAAAATCCATCCCCAAATTTATGTGTAACCAGAAAGGATTACTGAAACTGGCATTGCTTTTAGGGAGATAAGTATATTTTGCTCACATCTTCTTCCAGTGTTTCAGATTACACAGTTACTGCCTCTGTACTTAACATTCTATGTTACATAGAAAATCAGCTTTGCCAGCCTTCAGCAAAAATTTACTAGGATGCTGAAGGTTTGCTGATGAGATTAGGACGCTAAGAAGGGTAACATCAGCATGATCTGGAAAACTTGCCTTTCAGACTATATTGTGTTTTTTTTTTCCCTTGGTATTTTGAGATTTCTGAAAACTTGAGGTCAGGAGCACAAAAGGAGACATCTCCTATCTCATTTCATCAGAGAGTCTAAATCCCTCTCCTATTCTTTCATTCAAGTCTATTTTGCTTGGTTTAATAAAATTATAAAGCTGGGGGAAGGGGACCTAGCACCTGGTGACCCTCCCAGGTACCTGATGTAGCAAGTGGGAAAGAGCTTCTTCTGGTCACCAGAGCACCCGCTTCCTCCCCGGCTGCCCGTTCACAGCTCCTCCTGTGCCTCCAGAGGGCGGTCACAGCTCTTTCTTCTAGAGAGTTCTGTGGGCCTGGTCTGCAGGCCTGTGTGACTCAGGGACAACCTGGATGAGGACAGATACTTAGGACACATCAGAGTATTTGTGATAGTTAAGGGACTAAGTAAAATGCCATTGGTATATTGGGATATACAGTTTATAATGGGATCTTATTGGACACAAACATTTAAGGGCAGTTCAAAGAAGGGGAGTCTGAGAAGGATGCCCAGCGAGGTGGCCAGAGGGCTCAGTATACCCATGGGGTGTGGAATCATGGAGGCTTAAAAGAAGAGAGAATGCCAAGATAGCCATGGTCTCTGCTATTAGGTGCGGCCTGAAGTTCATAAAGCAGCTTAAATTATCCACTGGATTCATCTTCAGGTAGCCATTAATCACAGCAGTTTCTGTGAAAAAAGAATGGAGGACAGATGAAGTGACCTGAAGTATAAGTAGGAGTGAAGAATTGGAGATAAAATTGTCTCCGCTCTGAGTATTACTTTCTATCTTCTGGGCATGAAGACAGAACGCCTTAGCAAGGTTTTGTTTTTGTTTTTAAAGATTTATTTATGCATACAAGAGCTTGGGGTACAAGTGGTGAGTTACAAGACTTCTGTGTAGCACCCTCCTTCCCCCTACTCACACGGGCAGTATATCAGAACATAAAAAAGGAGTGTGAGGTGAGAGGAGTCACAGAGACAAAGTGGGGAGCAGAACAGGCAGATGGACTGAAATACACTGCTGAGGGGAGCTGCGGACAAGGCAAGAGACGTCTGCTGTGCCATGTGGGTCCCCTCCCTGACTAGAGATTGAATTCACGCTACTGTGCAGTGAATGCTTCACAGTGTGGCGCTCAACCTGCTGCGCCACCAGGGAGACCCCTTCTTAGTAAGGTTTCCATGCTTGCCCATCACCACCTGCCGAGATCCACACCACAGGATGCTGTGGAACACACCCCATCCAGCCATCTTTCACACTCACATTTCCTCATGACGACTCCTTGAAACAACCTTCACCTCCTCTCTTCCACCACAGACCCCATCCTATGGAAAATGAATCCAATCTTTTTTATGTTCTGATATACTGCCCGTGTGAGTAGGGGGAAGGAGGATGCTATACAGAAGTCTTGTAACTTACCACTTAAAAATCTCTAATTTTAACCTTTTTTATTCTTTACCTAATGCATATTTAGTTGTTTTTTTCTTTAAAACTACCTCTTCACCAGAAAATGAGATCTCTGACCTCCAAGAAAATCCGTTTAAGTAACTTCCAGCAGTGGTTTCTCTGGGATTGCTAACGCCCTTACAACCTGCTGCAGTACAGATAAATGTGCTCATTAATCCATGTCCCAGGGGTCCTCATCCTGATGGGGTTCTGCCTTTCCTTCCCACTTCACTATTAAGTCTTGATTTCTACTTGTCTCAAGATCAGAGCTCCATGCACTGAAGTTCCACACTGAACACTCAAGAGACTCATCTCTAATTACTTTTAAAATCACTTTGAGAAATAAGACTCTAAGAATCCTTATATGAAAAAAACCAGTATTCATAAAAGTGGAGATTAATGTAATGTACTTTTTTATCCAGAAGGAAAAGAAGGCTATTTTGTAACATTTGTTTCCATTGTTTTAGTTAAAGAAATAAGATATCAGTTAGAATCCTCTTTAGGTCTCTTCATTTTGGAAATGTGAATATAGTTTTCTGAGTTCTTGATGTTAATACATTTCTTTTTTTTTAAGATTTATTTATTTATGCATACAAGAACTGCGGTACAGGCCAGAGGAGTATGGGGTGAGAAGATTCACCAGAGACAGAGTGGGGAGCAGAACAGGCAGATGGACTGAAACACACTGCTGAGGGGATCAGCAGGGAGACAGGAGGGGTCTGCTGTGCCATGTGGGTCAGCAACTTTGCCAGGGATTGAACTCTTGCTGAAGTGGTTACAGATGCTTCATAGTTCGGTGCTTAACCCCTTGCGCCACCATAGCGGCCCGGTATTAATACATTTCTATATATGTACATATTCATTTATAGTATTTGTTTGTAGTTCTGTTTTAGGTTTTAAATGGAATCGTACTCGATGCAATATTTCACAACATATTCTATTCCCTGACACAACATATTCTATCTTTTTAAGATAAATATTGATCTAGAATATTCATTTGAGAATCACATAATATTTCATCCTGTGAATGGACTAAATTCAATTTGTCCATTCCCTTTTTCTCTTTGGAAGTCTTAGTTGCTAACTCAGAGTTGTGTGGAACTTCTTTCCCGTGTTGGTGGCAAATGGCCCGCTATCCTCCACCCAACAGTTCCATCTAATTCATGGCAACCATTATAACTACAGAATATACTTATTTGGTTACTCATTTTTTTCAAAATACAGGTTTTAGATCCTAGGTCTATAGTTTTATAGGGTTAGTTCCTAGGTCTATAGGCCTATAAGTCTGTACAGGTTTTAGATCCAAGAACTCTACCTGTGGATTTCTTTATATGCTTCCTGCTCTTCATCAGACTATCAGACACAGTTTTTACTTTTATTCTTTGTGGTGCTACTTGCTTTTGACCACCACTTAAGTCCTCTAAACTTTGTAGGAGATATGATTTCTTTTATGCCTCTGTTCATAGAAAGCAATTCTTACTACTGAGAATGAACCTCCAATTCTACATACAATACCATCAAGTATCTCTCCAGAAATGCTGATCCAGAGGTTTTGATACTTGATCTTTCTACCTTTAATATTGTAATTGCAAATACAATAAACATTATAGAAAGAGTGTGGATAGCGTTGCCATAAATGAGGAATTCATTGAAAAAATGGGAATGGGCAATTTTGATGAGCTGAAGAGAATAGAAGACTGGTGTTCAGGATAAAGCATGGTGAAGGCATGAGTCAAGTAATAAGAAGGCTTTCGGGAGAAAGGAGAGAAGTGCCATTAGGAAGGGAAGATGGAAGCAAATCTTGAACAACTTTCTCATTCGCTGTATAGAGCTATCCCCCCTCCCCCACCTCCACTTCAAGGTAGGCTAAACCAGAATGAAAATCATATTCTCATTAAGACACAGAAAAGAACAAGTCAGCTACAAATCCAGGCACAGGTTCTAAGTTAATTAACCTAACCCCTTCCAGAAAATTTAGGGTCAGATCTTCAAGCTAAAAACATTAATAAATGGGTGTTTAAAATAACAGTTTTTATTAAGGAACAGTTTTATAAGAAACAGTGCTGGGGGGAAGCCAGAGGCTGCAAAAGTTGTGAGCAATGGTCAAGGACAGTAAAGGGTGCTATGACTGAGATCCTTGCAGGTTTGCAAACAAATCTGCTGACTAGAGCTTCCCAGCTCTTAGGATTGAAACATACATTCCTTCTGTCCGGAATAAGATAAATGAAACAAAAGGTTGTTAGATTATAGTAGAGGCTAGTTACATGCAGGCGGGCTTGGTGCATATCTCCGTGACCTTGTACTTCTGGGCTGTGCTTTTTGTAGCAAATGACATAAGCTTGTTACTTGTTCTCCTGCTCAATAAAAGCTATGGAGAAATTGGGAGGTTTGCTATTTGCCTAGGTGAGCAATAGCCCTCCATCTCCATACTGACATCTTGTCTGCTGGACTCATCTCTGCTTCGCCGAACACACAACATCAGCACAGTCGCCTCCGGAGGTTACAGTGACAAACAGTACTTGAATTAGTAGATGAAATGTCCCTAGAAGCCCCAAAGATCAGCTTCTAAGATGATGGGTGGATGGGCTAGTCCTCATTGCAGTTTTTCCAGCCAATAGCTCTACCATCCCAACACCATGACTCAGAACTTGTGTATTGTTGCCCTGCTACACATTTCCCTGCTATTCTTGGTCACCTCTCTGGGACTGACACAGCCCAGAGCCAAGGCAACTGGAAGGAATCACAGAGACTGAATGGGGCACTGTGGGCCTGACATTCCACCAAAACTCTCAAAGGGAGAGGTCCCCTAAACCTATGACAAGCACTATACTTCTAGAAAATTGACAACTTCTCCTACCTACAAATAAATTAGATATCTTCTAAGGAAACGATGAAAATAATTGAAGTGACTTTCTTCTGATGTGATTTCAGTAATGATGTTCATATGGTCAGAGACACATGTCCAGATAAGATGAAGCTAGAGCATTGCAGGTTGGGTTGGTCCCAAGAGTTGCTGGAACAGCAGGTCTTCCAATGATACTGGTTGCCCATGGAAGCTGTAAAGGCTTCCTCCTCCCCCCAGCAGTCTTCTCTATTAAAGATGGAACTGGAAGGGATTATGCTTGGCGAAATAAGTCAGAAGGCAAAAGAAAAATACCAGATGGTTCCTCCCCTAGGAGGAATATAAGGAAACCAAATAAGGATCAAGGAAAAGAATAAGAACAACAACAATAATAATAATAACAATAAAGACACAAAAAACCAAAAATGAAAAGACAAGGACAAATTGAGGACACTTGGTTGGGAGGGGGAGGGAGGTTTGAGGGCAGATGGGAATACGGGGGACAGAGGTGATAGTGCACTGGTGATATGGTGATGGGGAATACATGGGGATTACAATTGATGTCAAATGTAAATTAAAGGGAAAAAATAGAATAAAAAATAATAAATTTTTTTAAAAATAATAAAGATGTTGTCTCTGGCCTCAAGCCTCCTCCAGTCTTACCTCACTGGACTATGATAGGAGCTGCTCCAGGCCTCCATCTGGGTGTCCATGGTCCAGCTGCTCATACACAGCTTTTCTTTGGTTCTCTTCCACTAGGGACTGACAAAAATCCCACTGTACTACCCTAAACTTTCCTATCTGGGTTTTATTTACTTATTTTACTTTCTTCATCCTTTATTATAATTTGATTCAATATTTTTTCCCTTTTTTAAATCGAGGCAATACTGGTTTACAACACTGTATATGATTTAGGGAGTAGGTTCACACTTCTTTAGATGTATGTCCCCAACCCAGACTCACCACGAAAGCACCCATAGCCCTTTACCACAGGACACTGGGATCCCCTTCCTACTTTGCCCCTGTCTCCACATTATACCTACAGTAGTCTCAATTCTGAAGTCATAATTCTGGAGTTTGTTTTGGTCTAATTTTGTTAATTCCTTTGTTTTGCTTTTCTGTATTCTACAGTTTTCATCTTTCTCCTTCTTATTCACTTCATTTAACATAATTGCTTCCAGTTCCATCCATGCTGTCACAAATGACAAGAGTTCATTGTTCTTATAGTTGAAAAGCTTCCATCACGTGTATGTGCCACATCTTCTTAATCCATTCTTGTAGTTGGGCACACAATGTTGTTTCCATAACTTGACTATTATAAACAGTGCTGTAATGAACAAAGGGTGCTTATGTCCCTTCCAATTAGTGATTTGCATGTTTCTGGTACATACCTAGGAGTGAAATTGTTGAGTCATGTGGTGGATCTATTTTTAATATTTTGTTTCCCATAAGGACTGAACCCATCTACATTCCCAGCAACAGGATACAAGGGTTCCTTTTCCTCCACACCCTCATCAACACTTGTTGTGTCTGAGTTATTTTTTATATGCATCATTCTCATGGGAGTGAAGTAGTATCTCACTGTGGTTTGAATTTGCATATCTCCGATAAGAAGTGATGTTGAACACTTTCCCTGTAACTGTTGGCCAACTGTATGTCTTCTTTAGAGAAGTGTCTGTTCAGCTCTTCTGCCCTTTTTTGATTTGGGTTATTTGTTTTCTTTCTGTTGAGTCAGATGAGTTATTTGTAGATCTTGAACCAATCTGGGTCTTTATTCTTCAGGATAGTCAATGGTTGTCCACAGACAGGTCCTACTTGGTCAGGAGTACTTGGGTATCAGTATGACCTGAATATTTAACCTGTTTTCCAGAATCCTTAGACATGGTTTTGGCTTCCTGGTCTCTACCTGACTCACCATCTAACCACGCCCATTTAATTCATAGGATGCTCCCACCTGCCCTTTAGGAATTTTAGTTTCCTCTTCCTCCTTCATCCCTGATCCCTGACTTGTTATGTAGTCTACCACGGAATGTCCTCTTGGTTTTCTCATTGTTGCATCTGTTCTGACAGTGTTGCTAAATTAGGACCACAGAGAACAAGGAAATAAATGGTTACGTCAATTAATACAAGGATCTCAAAATATCAGCAAACAAAGGGTTACTTAAGATGGCTCCTTACTCCAACAGGGAGCTTAAAATTCTCAGCTGATTTATCCAACAACAACATTGTCTTACTAAAATATACATTTCATTCCAACCACCTCTATTTAGCTTAAACAATCCATGGGGACATAAAATATATAGAGCATAGTTAGTTATTGCCTTTGTGAACTCAAAGTCACATCAGCCTCTTTTTCATACTAAAATCTCCTAGGGGAGGAATTCATCTACTGTTTCTGAACATGTAATGTATGTGAAAGCATGGTTGCATCTGACCAGGCTCAGCCAACAAGCAGATGACCAGCAACATCCATTGCTTTCAATTCCTAGTCACCAAAACCTCTTTTGGGGCCCTCCCCAGTGACACATTGGGTTGAGCGTCACACTGTGAAGCATCTGCAGGCACAGAAGTGTGAGTTAGATCCCTGGCCAGGGGGCGGACCTCTCCTGTCTCCCTACTGGTCCCCTCAGCAGTGTATTTCGCTTGATCTACCTGTTCTGCTCCCCACTCTGACTCTGGTGAATCCTCTCACGTCCCAATACTCTGGCCTGTACCCCAGCTCTCGTATGCATAAATAAATAAATCTTTTTTAAAAAAAAAAACAAAAACCTCCTTTGTTTCCCTCTTGCTCTCCTCTTCCTTTAAACTTCTCAGCCTTTACCCAGGAGATAGTCTGTGAAGAAATCCACATTCCTTGTGTCCATTATCTGTAGATAATAAAATTATTTTTTTGATTAAACTTAAGTCTTGTCTGTTTGGAGCATGTCCAAACATGGAGTGATTACCAAACTACTGAGTTTGGTAATGATGTAAATATTTTTCCTCTAGAATTGTCCTCTGATTGCAGTGGCTAAGGGAGAGTGTTGTCTATTCAGACTGCTCTAGAATCCAGGACTAGCCCTTCCCACAGGACTATCATCTCCATGAAGCTTATTTTTTCGGGTGCTATGCCCATCCTGTGCCCCATTGCAAGTGACCCGAGACTAGAGTGTACATGTGGCTCATGTGCTAAAGGTCTAAAGTGTTCGAAAGTTATAACCTAAGCAAAACTAATCCAATTCTCTGCCTAAAGAAACAATCCTTTATAAGCACCTGGAAGGCCAGGTTAAAATTGTAATTCCAGACTCTTTAGAACTTCTCTCCAAAATGGGCAGTGCAGTGCCGGATGAATACGTTGTCTGTTACCTGAGTCTAGACAGTACCACCTGAAAAAGAAAAACAGCCCTGGGCCCTCCCTGATGGTGCCGTGGGTTAAGCAACGCACTATGAAGCAAACCGCAGCCACTGCAGCATGAGTTCGATCCCTGCTGCCGGCCATGGAGCTGACCCACATGGCGCAGCAGACCTCTCCTGCCTCACCCGCTGCTCCCCTCAGCAGTGTATTTCAGTTCATCTGCCTGTTCTGTTCCCCACTCTGTCTCTAGTGGATCCTCTCACCCCCCACACCTCTGACCTGTACCCCAGTGCTTGTATGCATAAATAAAATCTTAAAAAAAAAAGTGAAACAGCCCTAATATACAGGAACATAGACAGAGGCCGCAGTGTGGTTGCATTTGGCTTGGCTATCACGGAGAGCTGTGATGTGTTCCTGTTGGACAAGCCCATCTCACAAACACCACACAGAGTTACCGAGACCATAATAAAGTAAGACGAACAGGCTGCTTCATAATCTGTCTAAACGCAGGTAAATCCAAAGTCTGCCCACAAAGTTCTAAATATCATATCGTCTGGCCCTTCGAAGTGACCACTGATTCTTACCAGTTGTTTCTTTGTCCTTGCTCCAGGTGG
Organism: Galemys pyrenaicus; assembly: GCA_019455555.1. Classification (NCBI taxonomy): domain Eukaryota; kingdom Metazoa; phylum Chordata; class Mammalia; order Eulipotyphla; family Talpidae; genus Galemys; species Galemys pyrenaicus. The sequence goes on from JAGFMF010011999.1 coordinate 236,091, forward strand.
CCCTCCCTGCAGAAAACACATATTGAGTTGCCCTATCATGTAATTGTCCCTTCTGAATGCACCCAGTCGGGACACTTCAGAAGAGACACAACCAAAAGATATAACCCGAACCCAAACCTGATGGTGTAGTTTCTCCTTGCTTTCTGAAAGTAGATCCTTCCTATTTGGTATGATTTAGCAGGTTAATTTTGAGGCCTAGGAATGGTATTGCCATTCATCTACATGAAACAAATCTTAAATACTCCCAGCCATTACACAGACGATGGCGACCGAGCAGGTCTTTGCTCAGGCCCAGCTAGTGGCTAGACAGTCCTCCAGGCCAGCCCCACTCAGTCATTTCTGGAATCTTGCTTTGACAGGGATTCTTCTCCCATAAGTTTATTTTTTGTTAACTATTTCATTTATTTAAGTATACAAGAGCTGGGGTACAGGCCAGAGGTGCAGGGGGTGAGAGGATTCACCAGAGACAGAGTGGGGAGCAGAACAAGCAAATTGACCAAAATACACTGCTAAGGGGAGCAGCAGGTGAGGCAGGAGAGGTCTGCTGAGCCATGTGGGTCAACTCCCTGGCCGAGGATTGAACTCATGCTTCAGCAGATGCAGAGGCTGCAGAGGCTTCATAGTGTGGTACTTAACCCCTTGCGCCACCAGAGAGGCCCTGCTCCTGTAAGTTTAGAACAAATCCAGCTCCCCCTTCTGGAAGTCTGGGAGGCAGTTGGTTTATCCCAGTGTGGTTTATGCCAGCAACAGTTACAGCCTAATCTTCAGCAATGGTACAGCTGCTTATATTCAGAAATTTTGCACTAAAATGCATGACATCAAAGTGATTTTAAAATGCTTATTCTTTCCTGATTTTTATTCCAAACTGCATACTTTCAGCTGTTGTCTGTGCCAATTACAGCCCAAGCTGCAAGGCGGTTAAGACAGTGACTCAGCTTGGTCTATGCATCACAAATTCAGTCAAGAAAGTTGAGTCCTCACAGTAGTCAATAAATTCCTTGTCGAGAGAATTCAGAGAATTTAGTTCTACTGTTTCCCTGCCTTGTTTCCTAAATATTTTGAACTGTTTTACCGATATTAAGAAAGTAGGGTAAATTGGGCCTCCCTGGTGGTACAGCAGGTTGAGCACCGCACTGTTAAGCATCCGTAGCACAGCAGCGCGAGTTTGATCCCCGACCAGGGAGGGGACCCACATGGTGCAACAGGCCTCTCCTGTCTGCTGCTCCCCTCAGCAGTGTGCTTCAGTCAGTCTGCCTGTTCTGCTCCCCACTCTGTCTCTGGTGGATCCTCTCACCTCCTGCGACTCTGGCCTGTACCCCAGCTCTTGTGTGGATACATAAATAAATAAGTCTTAATAAAATCCAAAACTTAAAAAAAAAAAAAGAAAGTGGGATAAAGCAATTAGAAAAGAGAAACTACAGAGGGAAAATCAAAACAAGGAGGGCTCAAGAGAAAGGCTTGCTCTGGGACTAAGATCTCTCTGGAAGCCTTTTTCAGCCCCTTTGACAGGCTCAACCTCACACCAATCTCCACTCACTTCCCCAAACCCCACACTCCAGGTCACCACCTCACTGCTTCAATGGGCAAAGTTCATTTCACGCCTTTCCTTGTCAGTCACCCTAAGAAGTGTCAGGGCCTCCAGGTCATGCCCCTCAGAGAAAAATTATTTTGAATGATTTAGAAATAAATTTTGTATTCGGTATTCCTCCCAGGGGGTCCATTCCCTTGTCTCATCCCTCCTAAAGTCTAAATCTTTCCATTATGTTCTGTTGACTCCATCTGCAAAGCTTCATTCTCTTCTGTCACATTCTGGTTGTAGAAAAGCATTCTCCTCAAGAGGACTCCCTTTATGCCAGGGTCCTGGCACCCTGAGCCTGGGGTCAGGGTGAAGTCCTCCTCGCTACTCTATGATGATTTTAGGTCATTCTTTCTCCCTCTCTGATAAAACTCTCAGCTCAAACCTTATGTCCTCAGACGAAATCACCTACTATCCCTCAATCCTCTGACTACCACCCCACATCTCTGAACTTAAGCTCTGATTTCACTGACACTCTCCAGCAGCTGCTCACATCTTAAATTTGGTGATTTCAATATCCATATACATGCTCTTCCAATCCATATATGCCCAGGTTCTCGGCATCCTCTCCCTAATGGCCTTGTCCTCAGACCACAGCCAGACCAGTCTTCCCACTTCAAGTGCGGTTCCCAGATCAGCAGCAGCAGCATCACCTTGGAACTTATTAGAACTACACACTGTGGATTCCCTCCTCCCAGACCTACTGGTTCAGAATTGCATCTTCACGAGATCCTGAGATGATTCAACTACACAAGAAAGGTGAGAACCATTGACCTAGTACTGGAACTGGAGCTCTTCTGTTGACCTAAACTTCCTGTATCCTGTTCTCTGACCACTATCTTCTGTTCTTCCAAGTTATTCTCTAATAGTTCAACTTCAACAAGTCTTTTGACCCCACTGGAACCTCAAGTCCATTCTTTGAACCCCTGTGCATGTTATGTTCCCTTGTTTTTCCCAGAGCAAGGGCACAATATCACAATCACCCCACCAAATACATCTTTCAACGACCACTCAACCTCTTGCTCCTTGGCATTTACAGCATGACACCAGGTACTCGTACCACTAAATCCAATACTCCCTTGCTGTTATGCGTGCATCAGGAGGCTAAACACAGCTGAAGAAAATGGACTCAAACACTATGACAGTTTGCATGTCAGCCATGGTTAGCTCCAGTGGCCCAACACTGACAATCTCAGTTCTTCTAAAGATCCAGGGGCCTCCTTGGTGGCACAGCGGTTGTGTGCTGCTCTGTGAAGCATCCGCAGCACAGCAGCATGAGTTTGATGCCCAGCCAGGGAGGGGACCCACTTGGTGCAGCAGACCTCTCCTGCCTTACCCGCTGCTCCCCTCAGCAGTGTGTTTCAGTCGGTCCGCCTGTTCTGCTCCCCACTCTGTCTCTGGTGAATCCTCTCACCGCCTGCGCCTCTGACCTGTACCCCAGCTCTTGTATGTGTAAATAAAATCTTAAAAAAAAAATCCACAGAAAATTAAGGTGTCCATTCAGTCCTCCCCTTTCATACACAACTGTCACCACAATTTAAGTCTTTTATTTTCTAATATATATCTTTAAGGTTAAGAAGTCTCCATACAATGAAAATTAAACAGTCTCATAACATATGGTTCTTGCCTAACAAAATGACTGACTTTATCATTTACATGAAATAGCTGTGATTCTGGGACAGTTATCCTGTACTACGTTTCAGTACTTTTTTCTTTATTTTGAAAAGATCTGTCTCTCCATTTAAAGATTACAAGCTCATGGACCTCCCTGGTGGCATAGCGGGTTGAAGGTCACACTGTGAAGCATCTGCAGCACAGCACTGCGAGTTTGGTCCCTGGCCAGGGAGGGGAACCCACATGGCACAGCAGACCTCTTCTGTCTTGTCTACTGTTCTCCTCAACAGTGTATTTCCATCAATCTGCCTGTTCTGTTCCCCACTCTGAGTCTGGTGAATCCTTTCACCTCCCGTGCCTCTAGCCTGTACCCCAGCTCTTGTATGCATAAATAAATAAGTCTTTTTAAAAAATAAATAAATAAAGATTACATGCTTGGGGAGACGCTCAACTGGACTCCCATCTTGCGAACCCCATTTCAAGCACCTCTAGAAGAGGTTCATGTAGAGTCCTTTCCAGTGGGTAACAGGGTTGATCTAAAAAGTCTTATCTCCTCAATGGAATTTTGAAATCAAGTGTATAGAGAAATCCTTATAGAGAAATCCTGTATATCACATTCCACCCTCGGGCCTCGTTCTAATTTAATCACATTCATAGGAAATAACAATATTGATTTCTATGGGCAGCTGGTAATAACTTCAGGTACATAACAGCATAAGCAATTACTAATGTAAATAGCCCTGAGCAGCTAATGAATACACAAAAATGAAATACTTTAAGGATATGCTTAGCATTATGCCAAAATTCTAAAAAGATTAAGTTGATTCTAACCACACATTAAGTACTCATAGACCTACTGCAAATAAGCACATTGGTTTAAGCAAGGAATTGAGGTGTAAATTGTTGCAACAAATTCCTACCTCAGTTATAAAAACCTGCCAAAAATGTTTTATATATTACACATACAACACTAATTTTTTCCCCAAAAAAGTCTCTATTATCATTATCACCATTTTATTCCTTATGAACCAATGCCAATAATTATTGCATCAAATAAAATATAACAAATATTTTCACTTAAAGAAGGGAATAAAATTGAATATGTTGGAAAACTATTAAGGACATTGGAAAACAATTCAAGAAGACAATTTTTAAAATTTTTTTTAAAAATTCACAATTTGGGCCTCCCTGGTGGTGCAGCAGGTTGAGTTCCATGCTGAAAAGCATCTGTGGCACAGCAGCACGAGTTCGATCCCCAGCCAGTGAGGGGACCCACATGGCACAGCAGACCTCTCCTGCCTCGCCCGCTGCTCCCCTCAGCAGTGTATTTCAGTAGATATCTGCCTGTTCTGTTCCCCGCTGTCTCTGGTGAATCCTCTCACCTCCCATGACTCTGGCCTGTACCCCAGCTCTTGTATAAATAAATAAATCTTCTTTAAAAATTCATAATTTATATTCCTAAATTCTGAATACCTTTATCTATATGACTGAAATATGTTTATTGAAGCAACATTCCTTTATGTACGTTTCAGGTGGTCATTACTATAAATCGGCATCTATACATCTTCTCCTCCCTCCCTCCTACCCTCCCTCCCTCCCTCCCTTTCTTCCTCTCCTTCCTTCTTTTCTTTCTTCATATGAGAGCTGGGGTATAGGCCAGAGGTCAGGGTGGAGGAGGTGAGAGGATTCACAGGGGACAGAGCAGGCTGCAGAATAGGAAGATCAACTGAAACACACTGCTGAGGGAAGCAGGAGGCAAGGCAGGAGAGGTCTGCTGCGCCAAGTGGATGGAACTCATGCTTTAGTAGCTGCAGTTTGCTTCATAGTGCTGTGCTTACTCCATTGCGCCACCAGGGAGGCCCCATATATATTCTCCTAAGTTCGACAGTAGGAGTTCAAATCTGTCCTTTACATACAATGGACTGCTCCTCTTACTATTTTCCTTCTGGTCATTACTACTTTGATCTTATATTTATTATATATATACACACATATGTATGTATTTCTTTATTTTTAAATAGTCCGTTCACCTGTTTGGTTTCCCTTTGAACCACATAGGAGTGAAATTGAGATGAGAGTGTTCTGGGACAAGGCCAGCATGTAGCTGTTCCCACAGACTAACCTGTTAAAACAAAAGGTTAAACAAATCTAATGATTCTTGTGCCTGCCATAAATTCCCTTGACTTATTATGATTTCTGTTACTAATTTTCCCAAACCTATACATTCTTTGCAATTTACCGAGTCCCCTGGCTGTTGCAAAAGAAGGGAGTTACAGATATTGAGACTAGACTGGTTCAAACTGGAGTCAAAGCACAAACATGAAAATAGCCCCGTGATATATGTGAGCCCACACCACTACGTTGCTGCTGACCACTTCTCATAATTAACAGCAGTAAATGCCCCCCATTCGGACAAGAGAGTAGACTTTGACCAAGCCCACTTTCTTTGCTTTCTCAGCTAATAAAGTTTAATTCCTTTATTCACAAATCCTACACAGACCTCTCAAGCCTGACAACTTGGGGACTCTCTCATGCTCTTTCGCTTACTGCCAAGTGCTGACACCTTGCCTGCTTGCACCAGTCCTCTCTTCTGTCTGGACAGGAGGCTTCAAGAGCCCCTTCCCTTTGTTCCATCTCTCTGATTCATGGCAGGTAGAGCAGTGAAGAGTTACTGGTTCTCTGTGGCCTTATCCATTTACACTATTAAAAACTGGTATGGAACATAGGGTTCCTCTCCCTTGTCTGTGACAAAGTCATACAATCTTTGTTATTTCACTGAATGTAATATGCTATAGATCTATTTACATTGTGGCAAATGGCAGGATTTCACCTTTTTTGTGGCTTCATAGTATTCCTTTATATGCACATGCCTTACTTTGTTTCCCTGTTCACCTGCCAATGGACATTGTTGTTTTCATGTTATTAAAAATAATGCTGCTATGAAGATGTCTGTACAAGTTTTTGCACATATATGATTTCATTTATTTTGAGGAAATAGCTAGAAATGGAATTGGCTGTATTTTTTCAAAGATTTTATTTACTTATGCATGCAAGAGCTGGGGTACAGGCCAGAGGCACAGAGGGTGAGAGAATTCATCAGAGACAGAGTGGAGAGCAGAACAGGCAGACTGACTGAAATACACTGAGGCAGGAGAGGTCACCTCCCTGGCCAGGGACCGAACTCATCCTGCAGTGGCTATGGAAGCCTCATAGTGTGGCGCTCAACCCCAGGAATTAGCTGTATCCTGTGCTACATGTACATTTAAATTTTAAAGAAAGTGTCAAACCATTTTTTTCTTCCTGGTTGTCTGTAAGAATTCTAATTCCTACACAATTTTGTTAGTCCTTTAACTTTTATCCATTCTAATAAGTTTGTCATCTTCAGGGTGTCTCAGTGTGGCTGTAATCTCTATTAATTAATCTAATGACCTCATGTGGTGTAGGCCCCAAAGATGCCCATGTCCTCATTCCTGGACCCTGTGAATGTAGTACCATGAATGGCATAAGGGAATTATTATTGCTAATCAAGCAACCTTAAAGTGGGAAAGTTAACTAGGTGAACCCAGTGTTATCAAAAGGGTCTTTGAAATGGAATAGGGAGATACTGAGTGGGTCAGAAAAATTTTGTCAAAAGGACTCAACTTGGTGTTGCTGACTTTGCCCACTAAAAGGGCACAAGGCCAGAAATGTGGACAACAGAGGGAAATTATCAGGGAAAGGATGGCCGTTGAGCCACTAGACCAGACTTATGTTCTGCTAACATCTTGATTTTAGCTCGATGAGACCCTTCTTAGACTTAGAATCTGTAGAACTCTGCAATAATAAATTTGCATTTCTTTTTTTGTAATTTTTTAATTTATTTATTTTTATTTTTTATTAATATAAAATATTTTTTAAAAATTTACATATACTTGCCATCAATTGTAATCCCCATGTATTCCCCATCACCATCTCACCAGTGC
>JAGFMF010011999.1:243775-296288 GCA_019455555.1 Galemys pyrenaicus
CCACAGAGAGCAGGGAGCAGAACAGGCAGATCAACAGAAGTACACTGCTGAGGGGAGCAGCGGGCACAGCAGGAGAGGTCTGCTGCGCCATGTGGGTCCACTCCCTGGCCGCCAGCAGGGATCGAACTCGTGCTGCAGTGGCTGCGGTTTGCTTCATAGTGCGTTGCTTAATCCACTGCGCCACCAGGGAGGCCCTCTTTTTTTGTAATTTTTAAAAAATATATTCTTGATCTTCTTGGGAGGATTATCATTTATTTATTTATTTATTTACACATACAAGCACTGGGCTGCAGGCCAGATGTCCAGAGGGTGAGAGGATTCACCAGACACAAAGTGAGGCGCAGAACAGGCAGATCCACTGAAACACACTGCTGAGGGGAGCAGTGGGCGAGGCAGGAAAGGTCTGCTGTGCCATGTGGGTCATCTTCCTGGCCAGGGATCGAACTTGTGCTGCTATGCACTATATAGACTAATACAGATGTGAGCTTAACCCGCTGCGCCACCATGGAGGCCCCTAAATTTGCATTTCTTTAAGTCCCTAAATTTGTGGTGGCTCTTTATGGCAGCAATACAGACTAACACAGATGTGGGACATGTTTTCTTGTGCTCCCTTTCTCCCCATAGAGCTTCCTTAGTGAAGTGTTTGTCTAAATTTTTGCCCACAGTTTTGTGTGCACATGTCTAATTATTTATCAGTTTTAGAGTTATAATGTGTACGCCATTACACTTGCCCCCTATAACCGGACAATTTTATGATTATTCTGTATACTTGAAGGACTGAACCACCAGTCACAACCTAATTTAGAACAATCTTAGAGACACCCCCCACCCCCATGTGCTCATGCCTGTTTGCTTTAGTCCCTGCTGTCACTCCCAGGTCTGACAACTACACATCTGCTTCTGTCCCTACACATCTTCTAGATAGTCCATATAATGGAGCCATACCCATATGGCTCCAAGTTAGGATCCTCTACTCAGTGTAACTCTTTAAAATTCATGTTGTTACACACATCCGTAGGGGATTTTTCTTTTTTATTGCTGAATAGTATTCTGTTAGCTACATAGATGTAATTTTATTTATTATCCACTCACCAATTGACCGTGAATTGCCACCTGTTTGGAACTATTTTGAATTAATGCAGCTATAAACTTTTGTTGGGTTATGTGGTATGTTTAACTTTTTCAGAATTACCAAATTGTCTTCTAAAGTGAAACCATGGTACATTCTCAGCATGAAAAATAATCAGTATTCCCGTTTCTGCACATCAGCAATAGCCTTTGTTGTTGCCTATTTTTTTATTACAGCATTTATCATAAATATGAAGTGATATCTCACTGCGACTTTAATTTACATTTCTCTAATGACTAAAGACATTGAGCATCATGTCAGATGTTAATAAGTCATTTACATAACTTCTTTAACAAAATATCTGTTCAAATCATTTAGCCATATTTTCATTTTTTTAAACTTTCATATTATTGAGTTGTAAAATTTTTCAATTCATTCTTGATGCTAATCCTTTATCAGATTTATCATTTTAAAATAATTTTTCCCCATCCAATGACTCTGTAGCCAGACCATCTTCATTTCATTTTTATTTTTTGGTTGTTTTGTTTTGTTTTTTAATCCTCCTCCTTCATTTTGTTGCCTAAAACCACTTCAGATAGAAAAAAGCTAAACTGAGCAGAATCGAGCACTAAAAAACAGTTTTCCTTCTCTCTCACTTCCCCTTCCTACGTGATTCGCTATCCAGTTGCATTCTGGGAACGCTGAGATCTGTGTCTGTTCCTTCTCCAGCAGAATTCTTTCCGTCCCCTGGTAGAAAACGTTATCGAGGTAAACCTTGTGGGCTGTTATTCCCAGAGCAACACTCACTGCTAGAAAAGATAAGCACCATGACTCGTGATGTCTCCACTTGACTGGCACTTCCCCAAATGTGGGAATCTGGACCCTCTCACACCCTTTGTGTCCCTCACTGCCTCACTTTCCTCCCTCTCGATGAAATGACAGCAGCACGCCATTCACCGATAGATAGGGGAACAGACTGCTTTAAGGGGGTACGTTGATTGTTGACTCACTTCGTGACCAGATCATATACATAGACACTGTTGTGCAAAGGGTTTTTTTGGGTTCAGTGTTTGACTTTCTGGACCAAGGGAAAGACCCGGTTTGACTGGCTACAACATGCGATCCATTTTCTTAATAGTAACTTTAGGCATAAAAATGCTTTTAATTTGATGAATTCTCATATGTGAGTTTTGAACTCATACTTTTTTTTTTTCCTTCTCTTTGACCATCCCAAAGTCAAGATTTTCTTCCAGGTTTTCTAACAGAAGTATCATGGTTTTAGCTTTTACATTTATGTCTATTATCCATTTTGAATTAACTTTTATAGGTAGTATACTAAGGGTCAAAATTCTTTTCTTTTTTGTATATAATATCTAATTTTCCCAGATGATTGAAAAGCTATCCTTCCCCATTAAATTGTTTTGATACCTCTGTTAAAAATAAATCACTGTTTTATAATAATCTTACATGTCTGAAATTGCATTTAAACTTTATGCACTGATATTTATATTATATCTCCTTTCAATTCCAAGACTTAATCACATCTACTATTTAAAAATCACAGCATGACTAAGTCTGGATAATCTACTGGAATAAAATTTAGAAACAATATCAATTCTAATAATATTGAGGATTGGAAAATATACTTTGAACACAAGCTTTAACATTTTGTTTAAAGTAAAATTATATCCTACTGTAGCATAATTTGGTGTTGAGAATTTTTTTGATTTATATTAACATTTCCTATGTTTAAAACCCAGGAAATTAGGCAAACAGTATATTTTCTACCTCATAACATATCCATAAGTTATACTGGACACTTCCCTCCTGGTAAACCAAAGATACATGCACAAACTTCATATACATTCTATTTATATTTTATGTGAAAACTAACTGCTATGTGATCTTTAATGTTACTTTGAGTGAAATACAACCAAAAACATGGGGAGAGAAGGTGATTGATGTGTGAGAACGTAGTGTGTAAAATTCCATGAATACTTTTTCAATCGTGGGTACTTATTTTCTGTTAATAAAAGAATCAGTTCAAATCACAATCAAGAACCAAATACCATTGAATTGCATAAATTTGGTTAGGTTACCCACTTTTAAGCTTTTTATTTTTGTGGATGACTTGGACTAGGGAAATACGACATTCTTTTTTTTTTTTTAAAGATTTATTTATTTATGCATGTAAGCACTGGGGTACAGGCCAGAGGCATGGGGTGGGTGAGAGAATCAACCAGACAGAGTGGGGAATAGAACAGGTAGATCTACTGAAATACACCGCTGAGGGGAGCAGCAGGTAAGGTAGGGGAGGTCCGCTGCACCATGTGGGTCACCTCCCCAGACGGTGGCAGGGATCAAACTTGTGCTGCAGTGGCTATGGTTTGCTTCGTACTGTGTTGCCTAACCCACTGTGCCACCAGAGAGGACCCCACCACATTCTTTAAACACACTTTGTGGTCGGGGCTTGAGTCAAGGACATCACATAACCTGTGCCTTAACCTTAACCTGCAGTGTAGTTTAATGCCCTGTGCCACATTCCTCTGGGTCACAGCAGTGGGTTGTTTAATACTTGGAGAGGGGTTTTCTTTCTTCCGAGGAGGCTAACAACATCGGTGCCTGATGAACACCTGCAGGTCATTTTAAAGTACACAGGAGAAGACAGCTGTCCAGGAAGGTTCTGGATACTCCTAGAAACCCTCCCACACCCTTTATGTCATCACATTCTTTCTTTGCTATGTAGCTTTCTTTCACTTGCCACTCAACAAGGTAGTTTCCATTCTCCTGTGCTGGTGCCAAACATTAATAATGGACTTCCTGTGTGGGAACTATCTCATGTTTCAGTATTTGATTTTCTTTTTCTTTTTTTTTTAAAGATTTATTTGTTCATGTCGGGGTACAGGCCAGAGTCGCAGGAGGTGAGAGGATTCACCAGAGACAGAGTGGGGAGCAGAACAGGCAGATAGACTGAGACACACTGCTGAGGGGAGCTGCTGGAGAGGCAGGAGAGGTCTGCTCCGCCATGTGGGTCCTCTCCCTGGCCGGGGATTGAACTTGTATTGCAGTGGCTGCAGATGCTTCATCGTGTGGTGCACCCACTCGTCCCCAGAAAGGAGTCAAGGGCAGTGTTACCATACACTATACTCCCTGACTCAGCAAGAGAGTCACATTGTCTTAGCAATGACTAAACCAATGGGAAATACCCTTCCTTAGGCCTTCCTGGTGGCACAGGAGTTAAAGACACTGCGCTATCAAGCTATACACAGCCACTGCAGTATGAGTTCGATCCCTGGCCAGGGAGGGGACCCACATGGCTCAGCAGACCTCTCCTGCCTCCCCGCTTCTCCCCTCAGCAGTATAACTCAGTCCATCTGCCTGTTCTGCTCCCACCCTGTCTCTAGTGAATCCTCTTACTCCCTGCACCTCTGGCCTGTACCCCAGCTCTTGTATGCATAAATAAATAAATCTTTAGAAAAAATTGAAAAAAAAAATACCTTTCCTAACTTTTGCAAACTATTTTGCATATTTGTGAAACCCTGGCCACCACTATTTATATGCCAAACATGAAAACAAGAGTTTGGGTCAGGAAATGTAGGTTTATTCAGAAAACTGATAGATGGTAGGTGCATGTCCCTCTAAAATTCACCATCTTGAATCTTGGGACTCATGACAGCGATTGTATAAGGGCTTATTAGAAGAAGCTTAGTTTCAGCTGGTCAGCAAGACTGTTCATGTTCCCCTATTTTTGTTGATGGGTTTCTTTTATTTATTTGTCCGTTTTGCAAACTCAAGGTTGTTGAGCTTGGCCATTTGGGTGAAAGGAATGGAGGTTTGTCAGGAGTATATTTCCATGATTCTTGTGTCAGCAAAAAGCTCAGCAGGGAATGATGTATATTTTGTTTTTTTTTATTTCTCATATTTTTCCCTTTATTTATATATATTTGACATCAATTGTGGTCCCCATGGATTTCCCACCACCATTTCGCCAGTGCCCCATCACCTCAGTCCCTTGTGCTCTTTCTGCTTTCATCCCATTCCCTCCCTCACCGACAAAGTGTTCCCGATTTGTCCTTGTCTTTTTGTTATGTATGTGTGTTTTTATTATTATTATTCTTTTCCTTGGTCGCTTATTTCGTTCCCTTATATTTCTCACAGAAATGAAACCATCTGAATTTTTCTTTTGCCTTCTGACTTATTTCACTGAGCATAATCCCTGTTAGCTCCATCCATGTTTCTATGAATGACTCTAGTTTATCTTTGTGATTGCTGAATAGTATTCCACTTGTATATGTACCACATCTTCTTGATCCTGTCATCTGTTTGGGGGCATTTGGGTTGTTTCAGGCCTTACCTATTGTAAATAGTGCTGTGGTAAATATAGGGGTGCAGGTATTCTTTTGAATCAGTGTTTTTGTGTCCTTTGGAAATATTCTTAGGAGTGGGCTTGCTGGATCATATGGGAGTTCCATTTTTAGTAATTTGAGGAATTGCCACACTGTTTTCCATAGTGGTTGGACCAGTTTGGGAATGCTTTATGTTTTCTTAAGTCCTTTTAGGGGAGTTAATATGTTAATGATCCAAGTAAAGACCTGTGTATTAAAGGTTATGTTAATGGATAACTGAAGCAGAGTCCTTTCCTCATTTTGTATTTCATATTAAGTTCACTTTGCACAGCAATCTTAGTACTGTCTTCATTTTTAAAAAAAATTTGGCACTTTTTTGCACAAGTAGGTAATGATGTTTATAGGAACAATAATAAAATACAAATGTTTATGGCTATGACAATGATACAGAGCAAGATAAACATTACTACTGCTATCACACCCAGTAAAGTCAGCGAAAAAACCCACAAGGTTATATTGAATATAAATACTGACCCAAATAAAACCTACAAACATCATTGTTTAAGAAGTCAGACAAGGGCCTCCCTAGTGGCTCAGCGGGTCGAGCACCTCACTGTGAAGCATCCCCAGCACAGCAGTGCAAGTTTGCTCCCCGATCAGGGAGGGGACCCACATGGCACAGCAGACCTCTCCTGCCTTGCCCACTGCTCCCCTCACAGTGTGTTTCAGTCAGTCTGCCTGCTCTGTTCCCTGCTCTGTCTCTGGTGAATCCTCTCACCTCCCGTGACTCTGGCCTGTACCCCAGCTCTTGTATGCATAAATAATTTATTTTTTAAAAAAGTCAGAAATTATTTTTACATATAAACCCAGCACATATTATATCATAAATTGGAAACATCAAAACTTTAGGAATTCTAAAGTAAAGTGATATCACCAAACAGTTTACTTTTATAAGTAAATCAAATACTTCTTTGATTAAAAAAGATTACATTCACATTTTGGCAGTTCAGTGTCTTTCCCTTAAGAGGATCCTTCTATTCAAGGGATTATATAAAATCAAAAATAAAAAATTAATATAAAAATCTATGCTAATACAAATCTATATGAAAAACAAGAAGTGTAATTGCTTAAATCAAAAATTAAAGATGAAAAAATACATTATGGTTGGAAATCAGCTCATAGTCTCAGAATGAAAAATAACATATACATCTAAAAGCCCATGTGCCCATTTAAAGTCGATAAGTAGTCGGAGGCTTAAAATACTTTAAAAGCTTCCATATTTAGCACCATCATAGAATCATAGAATCCTATTGATAGTGAAACAAAAAAATTTTAAAGTATTTTACTTATTTTTTAAAAATTTTATTTATTTATGCATACAAGAGCTGGGGCAAAGGCCAGAGGCAGGGGGCAGGACAACTGACCTTAGAAACTCTTTCTTTTTTCCAATTCCCTCTTTGTCAGTAAACCACATTGTTGTTGCACTCTGAGCCTGCCTGAGACTTACCTTGCACTTTCGAGTGCTTAGGTAAGGACCCACAATGGGAAGCATTGTGTTAGACACAACGCACACTAATTACTTTTTCCCTCCTAATTGTGAATGGTGCATGAGAAGAATCACAAACAATTGCTATTTTGAGATAACAAAGTCATAGTGTTTTAGCAAATTCTTTGATTAAAAAATAATTATATGCCATTTGTTTTCAGTGTGGGAGGTTGATGGACACTTCTGAACTATCAAGAAAGAGACCTTTATTGCTCTGTTGTCCAATCAAGGTCAGGAAGAAGCTGAAAAGGTGATTGGGGCTTTGAACCAAGCTTTATGACAGGACCTTGACATTTTTTCTGGGAACATGTCTCTCACCCCTAGTGCAACCTGCTTTCCTGACACATGAAATAACAGGGGCTGTCTTGCCTTTCCAGAATAAACCCACAACATTGACCCATATGTCTTCTGTCCAAGTGTTAAACTCTGACTCACAGCTTGTTCACAATGCTGGGGGGGGCTGTGCCACGTGCTGAGCCAGTCACATTGGGCTGCCCCAGGGAGCAGAAATGGGGAAGGAGCAGTGCTCTACAGGAGTCAGGGCAAATGTGCAAAGCAGAAGCATCTGGTATCTGCTGGTGTCTAGTCACCAAATCTCCTTTGAGTTGCAAAATCAACATCAAATTCTTAAAACGTTTTGGTCATACTGAAGAGTGATTTCTTCTTAACTGAGATTTGTATTTTCTTTTACGACCTTTTTCTTTTTTTAAGATTTATTTATTTATGCACACTAGAGCTGGGGTACAGGTCAGAGGCGTGGGAGGTGAGAGGATTCATTAGAGACAGGGTGGGGAGCAGAACAGGCAGATTAACTGAAATACACTGCTGAGGGGAGCAGCAGGCGAGGCAGGAGAGGTTTGCTGCACCGCGTGGGTCCCCTCCCTGGCTGGGAATCGAACTTGCGCTGCTGTGCCGCGGATGCTGTACAGTGAAGCACTCAACCTGCTGCGCCACCAGGGAGGATCGAGATGTGTATTCTTTTGCATTTGCAGTAATGTTTCGCCTTAAAGTTGTATTATGGTGCATTTGGCAAGAACACAGAGTACATGATCAAATATACTTGGAGAACTTGAAATTATTTACTGTGAAGTAAAATTTTAAATTATGCAGTGAGGAAGGATTTGGAAAGATACTTGAGTAGGAAGCAACAGAAATCTCTCTCCCCATCTAGAAAATAATTGCACTGACACAATCTGTTTTAAGTAACTATTTTAGAATTTGGGGGTCTATTGAAGGCTTTCAACTTCGTGGCAAAGACTTGGACAGTAAATTGTGGCTATTTTTTGTCAATTTCAACTCTAAATACAGCAACAGGTACCACCCTTCCGTCCCTTAGCTACATAGAAGCACCAATGCGAGCATCCCTGAAGTTAACTGCACACGTCCTTGCGGAGAGAAGGTGGGCACAAAGTGTCCTGTCAGATAGAAAGCATCTGTCCTGGGCCTCCCTGGTGGCGCAGAAGGTTGAGCGCCACACTGTGAAGCATCTGTGGCACAGCAGCGTGAGTTCCATTCCAGGCCAGGGAGGGGACCCACATGGCACAGCAGACCTCTCCTGCCTCTCCAGCAGCTCCCCTCAGCAGTGTATTTCAGTCGATCTGCCTGTTCTGCTCCCCACTCTGTCTCTGGTGGATCCTCTCACCTCTTGTGACTCTGGTCTGTAACTAGTTCTTGTGTGCATAAATAAAAAATTTTTAAAAACAAATCTTAAAAAAAAGAAAGAAAGCATCTGTCCTCTAGTCACTGCTGTTTCTGTCCACAGAGGTACAAGGAGGAAGCTCCCATTGTTATCCCTTCAGTCTGGTTGAAGTGAGTTTCACAGATTTAAAGGTAAATGCCTCTTCATTGTTCTTTTTTCCCTTTTGAGAGACAGACTTTGAAGACTGGAACATTGAAAAGGAGCTGAACATAGAGGAAAATTAGAGTTAACACCCCTGATGCTTTATTTGGTTTCCTTATATTCCTTCTATAAGAAACTATCAGATATTTTTCTTTTTCCTTCTGACTTATTTCACTGAGCATAATCCCTTCTAGCTCCATCCATGTTGCTGTGAATGGCTCCAGTTTATCTCTTTTGATTGCTGAATAGTAAATAATAACAACACAAAACAAAACAAACAGACAATTAAAAACCAGAGACATCTTGCAGGGGAGGGGGAGTAAGGTACAGGGTTAAGAAAGAGGGAGGGAGGAGCACGGAGGACTGTGTGATGGAGCACGGGTGAACTGGTGGTGGGAAGTCTGTGGAGACTACATTTGAGAAAAGAAAGCAAACATTGTTTAAAAATGAACAATGATGTAAAATATATATAAATAAATTCTTTTTTAAAAAAAAAGGAAGTTACCACCCATGCCCAAGGGAAAGTATAAGCTCAGAAAAGAATTAAGGAGACCTCAGTTTTATACCATAGGTTGATCCTCAGATCAGAGAATACAATGATATAAAAACAAAACCAGCAAACTCTGAAGACAGGGGAGAATCCGATATTCATAATTCACACATTGTTAGATTCAAATGTCCAGTTTTCAATAACAGTCACAGGCCATGCAAACAAACAGAGAAATATCACTCATTCAAAGGGAAAAATTAAACTAATAGAAACTGCCCCTAAATAAGAACTGCTGGTGGATCTACAACATAAGACTTAGAGACAGTTGTCTTAAAGAGGCTCAAATAACTAAATTAATACATGTAGAAAATTATTTACAATGGCTAGAACAGAGAAACAGTAGAAAATAAAATAGAAAAATCAATAGATAAAATTAATGAAAACAATAATTGTTTCTTTGAAAAGATAACAAAAATTGACCAAGCTTTAATTAGTTTTACTAAGACAGAAAGGGAGAAGAGTCAAAATCAAAAATGAAGGTGGGGCATGACTGTCAATTCTATAAAAATAAAAAAGCATAATGAGAATATGTTGAAGAATTATACACCAACAAATTGAATAACTTAGGTGAAATGGACACATTTCTAGAAACAAAAATTAATAAGACCACAAAAAAATAATAATCTTAATATACCTACAACTAGTAAGTAGGAAAATTTAATCAGTAATCAAAAATGCCACAACAGGGGCCTCCTTAGTGGTGTAATGGATTAAGCAACGCACTGTGAAGCAAAACACAGTCACTGCAGCATGAGTTCAATCCCTGCTCCCTGCCAGGGAGGGGACCCACATGCAGTACACCTCTCCTGCCTCACCCTCTGCTCCCCTCAGCAGTGTGTTTCAGTAGATCCACCTGTTCTGTTCCCCACCAGGAAGGTGAATCCACTTACCTTCCACACCTCTGACCTATACCCCAGTTCTTGTATGCATAAATAAATAAATCTTTAAAAAATAATTAAAGAAAATAAAACCAAGCAAGTTTAAAAAAAAAAAAAACAAAAACAAAACAAAAGAAAGTTTTGGACCTCACAGTTTCACTGGAGATTTCTATCAAACATTTAAAGGACTAGCACCAAACTCAGACTTTCTAAACAACTGGAAATGAGGGAATACTCCCTAACTCATTCTATGAGACAACACAAAGCCAGCATGACCTTGATATTGAAATTGGAGTCCTCCAGCCCATGAGCTACCCTGACTTCAGTGCAGGGCACTCTGGGCAGGGAGTGAGCTTTTCCCTTTTATCTCTGGACAGGATCACAAATGGACCAATGAAGTTCAAGCTGTATGGACCAGTCAGGTTTGAGCTAAATGAACTGATCAAGTTTGAGCTTTCCAGCTGTCGTTCAAAGGCTTAAGCTAATTGCACGGATTGAAAATGGAAGTGAGCTGATTGGTGCTAACTGGACCAATTAGACACTTAGGATTGAAGTGGTCCGATTAGGCGTGCAAGGTGGGCACCCTTGAAGGCAGGGCAGAGTCCAGCTTGAGTCAGTAGCCAGTTTCCAAAGAGAGAAGAAACACTCAGCAGCTAGACTCCAAAGAAAGAACAAGCATTCAGAACACTACCTTGCAGGATTCAGCAGATCTCCATAGAGTTCCAGCCTTCCATCTGCTCCAGATGTTCACAGAGACCCAGCTACTGTACCTACCTCTGGCTCTGCCTCTGATATCTTGAGCAAGGAGCACAATCGGTCTCAGCCCACTGTGTCACAGAGCTGTTGGCTGTTAGCTCGTACCAATAGCTCACACAGAGCTCTAGCAGTTGGGTCTCTGGTGCCCTCTCCACTGACCAGTGTTGACCAGAACTGCCGACAAGTGACCAGCATTTGGCCACCTTTGAGCTGCCATCATCTCTGGTTCTACAGCACCTTCTCCTGGCACTGCTGAGTCTGCTGAGGTCCAGTTGGGCATCTGGTGTTGTCCAGCTCAGCCTTCAGACTATTGTTGTGGACTACTGTGGTGTAGCCTCAGCAGCTCCACTGTGAGCACCTCCCACTGCCACTGTGAGTTGGACCCTGGTGCACTGCTAACCAATGTGCACCAACTCCATGCTCTTGATGGGACAGCACGAGACATACCACCTAGCACGAGCAGCCTTTGGGACTCAGGACACTGCAGACACAATGTGGGGTGAGACAGTTGGCCACTTGTGGCCTTGGAAACACCTTTTCCCTGTTTCCTGTTTATTAAAATAAACCCAATTTGTTTGACCTGGAGCCTGACTGGTGTCTTACAACTGAGCACATGGGTGACGTACACCCCCACCCTGGTACTGTCCCTTTGTATTGTCTTCGGCACTGTTTTAGCATTGTATTAATGCCAACATCAGTCAGCGATCCCACTCCTAGGAATTTACCCAAAGGACACAAAAGCATTAACTTAAAAGAATACATGCATTTATTGCATAATTATTTATCATAGGTAAGATATAGGCATCAACCCAAATGCCCAACAACAGATGACTGGGTCAAGAAAATGTGTTACATATACACAATGGAATATTATTCAGCAATCAAAAAGATAAACTAGAAACATTCATAGAAACATGGATGGAGCTTGAAGGGATTATGACCAGTGATATAAGCCAGAAGGAAAAAGAAAAATACTGGCTGGTTTCACTCATAGGAGGAATATAGGTGATTAAGAAAAGAAAACTAACAATAGCATCAACAACAATGACAAAACCACAACTAAACAAAACAAGAATGAACAGACAACTACAAGCAGAGACATTAGGGAGGGAAGAAGAAGGGATTTGGGATCAGGGCAGGACAGGAGGAGCACAAGGGACTGTGGTGATGGTGCACAGGTGAACTGGTGATGGAAATCCTAAGGGAAAGACACCAAGAAAAGCAAGCAAACATTGTAAGAAAAAATAATTAATTAATTAATTTTAAAAAACACTGCAAAGAAAGAAAACTACAGATCAATGTCCCTGATGAATACTGGTACAACCCCTCAATAAAATACTGGCAAACAAATTCAGTAGCATAGAAAAAGAATTATGCCCCATGCTCAAGAGGCATTTATTCCTGGAATGTAAGCATGATCAACATATAAAATTGATCAGTGTAATACACCAATTTAACTGTATTAAGGGGAAAATGGATATCTGATCATATCAAATGATACAGTGAAAGATTCTGGAAAACTCCAAAGCCATTTCATTGTTAAAAACACTCAAAAGAGTAGGAATAGAAGCAGACTATCTCAATATAATCAAAGCCACATAGAAAAACTGCACACCCTATATCATACTCAAATCATACTGCATCAACATACTCAAACCTTTTCCTCTAAAATCAGGAACTAGGCAAAGATGTGTGTTTTGCCCCTTCTGTTTAATATTATCCTATGAATCTTATTCAGAACAATTAATCAGGAAAAAAGAAATTACGAACATTCAAAAATGGAGGATTCACGTTTCTTGAATTCAGAACTTAGCACAGTAGTCAAATTACTAAGGGGCTGGTGTCAAGATAGACACACCAATGAAATAGAATAAAAAGTCCAGAATAAAGTACTATCATATCATTTTTTAAAGATTTATTTATTTATGCATTCAAGCACTGGGGTACAGGCCAGAGGTGCGGGGGGTAAAAGGATCCACCAGACAGAGTTGGGAACAGAACAGGCAGATCCCAATCGACTGAAAGACGCTGCTGAGGAGAGCAGTCGGCAAGGCAGAAGAGGTCTGCTGCACCTTTGGGTCACCGGCAGCGGCAGGGATAGAACTCGTGCTGCAGTGGCTACAGTTTGCTTCATAGTGCGTTGCTTAACCCACTGCGCCACTAGGGAGGGCCCACCATCATATCATTTTTAACAAAGGTGTCATGACAATTCAGTGGAGAAAAAATGGACTTTTCAAAAAAAGATTCTAAGAAAATGTGAGATCTCCAAGTAAAAGAATGAAATTAAACCCATATCTAACACTATATATATTAAAAATTCAGTCAAAATGGATCCATGATCTAAAAGTTATGCAACTATAAGTTATTAACCTAATTATAACTTATTTTAAAAGTCATGAAGTAATAAAAACTATGTAATAGTACATATTCTAAAATAAGCTAATAAAACTATAAATTATAAACCTATATAATCTAAAGTTATCACACCCTAAGAATAAAACACAGGGAAAAAATCATCAGTATTAGATTTTGCAAAGGTATCTCAGCTATGATATGAAAGGCAAGGGCAACAAAATAAAACACAGACAAACGATTAATACAAATTAATCAACTGGGGCTTCAGAAGTCACTATCAGTAGAATAAAAATGAAAATAATAAAATTGAAGAAAATATTAAGAAAACAATTATTTGGGTTTTTTTTTCTTCTCATGGTTTTGATTTGTATTGTCCTGATTAATCAATTATGTTGAAAATCTTTTCATGTGCTTATTGGCCATTTGTATATTTTCTCTGGAAACATGTCTATTCAAATTCTTGGCCATTTTTTTTTTTTAGTCATTTTAGGAGTTCTTTCTATATTTCAACATTTCTTTTTCAAATAATTGCTTTCTTCAAAAGACACACTAACCAAAACAAACTGACAACCCACTGACTGGGAGAAAATCTTTGCACACAACACTACTGACAAGGGACTTATCACAAAGATCCACAAAGAACTAACCAGACTAAACAAAAACAAATTAAACAATCCAACTCTCTTGTAATCAGAGAAATGCAAATCAAAAACACTATGAGATACCACCTCACACCAGTGAGACCGGCACATATCAAAAAAATTTAGCAACAACTAATGATGTTGGCAAGGATGTGGAAAAAAAGGAACTCTACTACACTGCTGGTGGGAATGCAAGTTAATCCAACCACTGTGGAAAAGCACTGTTGTAGTTTCTCAAACTACTAAAAATTGAACTTCCATATGATCCAGCAAGCCCATTCCTAGGAATATACCCAAAAGACACAAATACACTGATTCAAAAGAATACCTGCACACCTATGCTTATTGCAGCACTATTTACAATAGGTAAAACTGAGAAACAACCTAAATGACCAAAAACAGATGATTGGGTCAGGAAGATGTGGTACATATACATGATGGAAAACTATTCAGCAATCAAAAAGGATAAACTAGAGTCATTAATAGGAACATGGATGGAGCTGGAAGGGTTTATGCTCTGTGAAATAAGTCAGAAAGCAAAAGAAAAATACCAGATAGTTTTCCCCCTAGGAGGACTATAAGGGAACCAAATAAGTGACCAAGGAAAAGAATAATAACAATAACAATAATATAAACACAACAAAAACAAAAAGACAAGGACAAATCAGGGACACTTGGTAGGGAGGGGGAGAGAGTAGGGAGAGGGTAGAAAGAGCACAAGGGACTGAGGTGATGTTGCGCTGGTGAAATGGTGGTGGGAAACCCATGAGGACCACAATTGATGTCAAATATATATAAATAAAGAAGGAAAGAAAAAAAATTTCCTGTTACCATAAGAGTAGAATCAAGTTTTGTCATCTTTACATTTCATTTTAATCCATATTTTTCATCTGTGTGTGCATTAATTTCTCTCACTGCAAAATATAGTTATAAAAGATACATTTTGAGATTAGATGCTCAACAAACTCATGGTATAATATAGCAGAAATTAACTTTTTGATTAAAATTATTTAATGCTGTATCAGCTTCTAAACTAATGATCATGTCCTTTAGAACCTAATGAATCCACATAATTTGAGTATCTACTGGACTCATGAAAGGTGGAAGGTAGGTACCTCTGAATGATCACTCAAATCACTTGTGACTTATTTCTATCACAGCATGTACCTATATTTGTTCGGGTGAAGGTGAAAAAGAATTTTACGATTTCTATAGAAGAAAGGTATCTTGGGCAATTTCAGGGTTTAGAAAATGAACCATCACCATGGGGTTGTTAAAGCATTCCTAAAGTTGCAAAAAAGCACTGGAGACTCAAGCCCAGAAAAATGACTAAAAATTGCTTCTAATACATATGTGATGTCAGATCACTTACATTCTAAAGCAATGTTTAATGAAATGTTCACTTTGAATGTAAATTGTCAAAACTGAAGGGAGTAAGAAAGAATCCATTGTCTTTTCTTGGCTAATACATTGACCACTGATAAACAAAGGAATATACACAAATCCTTTCTCACTCCTTCACATCCTAGGAAATTTTGCATGCCTTGACTGCAAAAGTATATAAAGAAAATTTGACAGTCTGACATTCATTTGTTACCAAGTTCATTTCTTACCAAAACAAAGCAAATAAAACCAAACAACAACAACAAAAGAGATTCATGGAATGAAGTTAAAAAAAAAGTAAGTGCTATTGAAGCTATTGAAATAATTCAGACTTCTTGACTATCAGAATAAAATAAAATCAAAATAATGAAAGCAATTTAAAATTCAGCGAGGAAAAACTTATGTTACTTCAGTGTCTAGCTTACTATACTCACTAAAGTAGTTGTGAGTTTTCTTAATTGAATTATACAGATTTCCCCCTTTTAATCATTTTCTTATAAGGCATTAGAAATTTCTAACAATGGCTGTGTCATTTTTTGCTCATTATGTTTTATATCATCACTAAGGGTCTCCTAGCAAATGAATCAAGTATAAAAAATACTTTCTAGAATACTGAGTTAGGTTTTGCCATTAATCAATCAGATGCCACTTTTGGTCATTTTGTCCAAAACAGTGGGAGAAAACTGATGCATCCATACATTCCTCTTGGCTGAGTTCAGCCTCTGCAGGGGATTTACCATCATCACACAGGCTTAAGAGATAATACAGGAAATCAAGTAGAGAGAAGAGAAGCCTATCTATAACACCTCCTTTCTGAAGAAGACTGGAAAGTAGAATGACATTTTTCCCCTTTGAACTCACTGCCACTAACATGTCATTATTTGAAAGACTCATACAAGGACAGAAACATGTTCCATTTCCTTAAGGTTCACAACAGCTGATTTTCATAGTTCGTAAGAATATTGACAAGAAGCTGAAGTAGAATTTAGGGCACACTAATATAACCCTAATATTTTACTGATAAAGACATAGGTCCTAGATAATTTTGGTACCTGCACAATGAGGACAATTATATTTGATGTTCATTGTAACTTGAACCATGAATAACACATGGGGAGGTTAACTGCAGCAATGGCTAAGTGGGTAAGGTTTCTAAGGTATGACTGAGTCAGACCACCTCAGAATTTGTTTACTTTAACTCACTGGAAACTGATTTATTAGCGCATGGAAAGGGTAATTATTAGTTGATACTTGTCCTCCACAGTACAGTAAAGTAAGTGTGAAATTTAGAAAATTGAGTGAATTTAACTTACGAATTGATTGGTTTTAACAGGATGAAAAAAATAATAAAATTTTCATGTTCTCAAGATCTTCCAGTTTTGATCATATTTTTTAAACATATTTGATCATATTGAACTTTTTTTTTTTTTGCAATTTTGTACCATTTTCTTTCACTTAAAAAAAAATAGCTTCTTGGGCCTCCCTGGTGGCACAGCGGGTTGAGCACTGCACTGTGAAGCATCTGCTGCACAGCGGGGCAGGTTGGACCCCCAGTCAGGGAGGGGACCCACGTGGTGCAGACATCTCCTGCCTTGCCCCCTCCTCCCCTCAACAGTGTACTTCGGTCCATCTGCCTGTTCTGCTCCCCACTCTGACTCTGGTGAATCCTCTCACCTCCCGCGACTCTGGCCTGTACCCCAGCTCTTGTATGCATAAATCTTTTTTAAAAAATAAGTAACTTCTTTGAGCCTACAAAGTAGTGTTTTACAGTCTTTCTCTTGTATAAGAAAAAAACATTTTCATGGATAACAGACCTTAATTTTTCTAATAAGGTAAAAAAATCAAACACAGCAAATCTCAGAAGCACAGCTGCTATGCTCATTCCTCAGAGCCCAAGAGGAAAATGAAAACTAAAGACCTTGTCAAAAACAGTGAAGCAACCATACCAGGTGTCATTCATAATTTGCAAATTTATTTCCTGCAAAGTGAGAGCAGAATCCCCTTTCTTTCGGCCGTCTATAAATAATTCACCTTTTTGTCAAAAGTCTCTCCTTTTAAAAATTGCTTCTGATGGGATAAAAAAATACAGCTCATGAGAAAATGGACAAGAAAATACACACTGATGATTTGTATTGTCACATATATGTCTAAATGTGAGGATATCAAGGAGGTGCAAGACTGGCAGTGAATAAAGACAGACGGATGCAAACAGACAGCTGTTCTTGGCTATAAAAGGTTGTGACCACAAGTGCTATAGGCCCGTGTCAGATTGTCTTCTACACTTTCCATCCTGGGAGAGATGGGCCCATTTGATTAGCGTCTATGTTTTATCTAGATGAATCCTCTTGCACACAGATGAGTAAATGGAGTCCTAGAAAAGTGGACTCACCCAATTTACAGAATTAATGGGTAAATATTCCTTAGGATTATTGAAGTTTATCTTTCCAAAGGTTATCAAGTAATCTTCTTATAAGATTGTTGGAGAGTCATCAATTTAACTGTGCAGGATATCTTATTCTTCCCCTATATTTCATTTTTTTAATATTTAATTTATTTATGCATACAAGAGCTGGAGTACAGCCCAGAGTCGTGGAAGGTGAGAGGATTCACCAGACAGAGTGGGGAGCAGAACAGGCAGATTGACTGAAACACACTGCTGAGGGGAGCAGCAGGCGAAGCAGGAGAGGTCTGCTGTGCCATGTGGGTCCCCTCCCTGGCTAGGGATCAAAATAGTGCTGCTGTGTCATGGATGCTTCACAGAGCAGCGCTCAACCCACTGTGCCACCAGGGGGGGGCCCCTCTATATTTCAAATGAAAATACCTGTGAAAACAGAACTAAATCAAGGAAGCTAAGAGTGGTGTGGCCAGATGTGCCACCAGAGCATTTGCTTTATTTTGGGGTCTTTATTTTGAAAAGAAGTTGTTTTCAGAATTTTACCAAAGTCTTGCCAGTCTCTTGCTTACACTTCAGAGACCTTGAACTCTGTTCCTACACTGAGCAAATCCAAGGGTGATGGTGTGTGTGTATGTGTGTGTGCGCATGCTTTATTGAAGAAGAGAACAAAGGTCTCATCCAGAGGTATCCACACCCCGCCCTGGACCCACAGACTTAAAAGGAAAAACTCGAGCAGACCTAACATTTGTCATGATCCTTTTCCCCACAAGTTAGGCTCCTCTGAGCAGCCTCGGCTGAGTAGGCCACCAGATGGACCACCTACCTGTCTTACCACATTTCAGGGACTTCAGAATTCCTTTCATACTTTGTTTTAATATTTTAACACAAAATGATGCCTTAACCTACTATCAGCATCCATATTTCTCAGTAGGTTACAGCAGTTTTATCTTTTTCTTGGCTAGTTGTTGCACACATTTATTTGTGTTCCTGCACAGTCTAATTACAGGATGACCATCTACTTATAGGATAACACCAGGAGCCATAACCCTTCGATTACCATGTCAGGTGTAGCGCCTCACCGCAAGGCAATTGAACTGCTGTCTTCCAACTTATTCTTGTGTATCCTTCCTCCTTCAAATCTGATCAAACACAGCATCCTCCATAAATGATTGCCACAGACTCCTCACTTAAGGAAAGCCATGTCATCAGCCTCCCTTGTCCCCTTCCCATTACTTTGCTCTAAAACCTTTAAGAATTTCCAACATTCTACCATTCTATCTATTTTTTATATGAACTGCCTGGTGCTCCACACAAAATTGCAGTCTCCATTAGGAAAGGATTTTTTGTATGACCTTGTCTATGGCAAGTAGCACCAGTGCCTAAAATCGTAGCTGTCCTGATATAAGTGTGCTATGAATATTTCTTAAAGAATGTTGAGTTTGGAGAGAAATTTTTCTGTGACTCCTCAACACTGTGTACCTGTAAGCTTCTTCTTACATGGATTGAGACTTCTCAAGATACATGGGAAATGTATCTTGAGAAGTCTCAATCACTCACAATCAGGGTCATAAACTGTGTATAAAAGAAAAATGGTGTAACTAACTATACCTTCCTCTCTCAGAAGCTCCTCTTCTGCTCTAGGACCAGAAAAACTCACTCTTATGAGATCAGGCATTTTTCCAAGTTTATTAAAACTCAGAACATGAGCATCTGCTCGTTTTATTTTTCTCTTTGAATTTCTGCTAAAACAACTCTCACTTTGAAGGAGTAGATGCCAAGTTTCAACCTGAATGGAACAAGGGGATGAAAAATTTATTGGTTAATCTATCAGATGATTATAATTCTATGGAGTAAGAATAAAAATAAAGTGCCTTTGAGGCTATGTCTAAAAGTGTCTTGAAGCTCATTCCAAGGAGTCTCTATCAAATAAAGAAGACCTGATCACATGTTCACATATCATGTCTAACTAGATACTTAAAACCAAATTATGACCTTACCTGAAGAGCAGTAGCTCCAGTTAGCCTCGTTTGGAGGGAATTTCTTTATAAACTTGATCGTGTTATTGTAAAATATAGAATATATTAGGACTTCCTGAGGAGAATGAGGTGACCAGGGAATATATCTTGTATGAAGGGACCTGGGAATCCAGAAAATAAGAGGTGGTTCACATGATTTGGAAGGAGTAACTTCATCTTTAAGGTAAAGAATTAAATATCTCAGATAGAGAGGGCATGTTCACTGATGATTCTATACCTGGCTGATACCCCTCAAACTATAATTTTTTAGATCACTACCAATGAGTCTTAATATTTATATTAAGAACAAAAGAATTAGGAGAAAAGGCAAGAAATTATTTTTTACCTCGAGGACCTCTGTTGACTTTAGTTCCACATACCAAGGTGACACCTATTGGAAAAGGACCTACCCAGGACATCTTGACAAAAGCCTCCCTGACCCCTTTTTGGGGAGATTGATTCCACATATACTTGGGAATAACAATTAAGAAGCACTAAATAAGTTTTGAAATACAGAAACTGTCCTTTTCCCCAATGCTTTTCTCCCCCTGCATTTTCTGTGTTCAGTTCAACATTCTCCTCTTTGCCAGTAATTACCTTTATACATCGTCTACTATGTTCATTCTTTTTCATAATTTATTGGTCCTATGATAATACCGTTGATAGGCTATTCAACTTTAAGTGAAAAATCTGATGTTGTATCTCTTTATGTCGTTAATTTTATCCTCTCACCTTTGTTTCCCTTTCTTATTAAATGTATGTTATTCTCTGTAGTTGCTATGACATGAAACATTTACAAGGAATTCTCATTTTCTTCAGTTATATAATCTTCTAGAATATCTTCCTTGTGGCCACTTTCCCCCTTCTCCCTGCTGTGTGTTTCCATTGACATCATGCCTTTCCCACTTTGCTCTAATTATAATTTAGGCAGTTCCCTCCAGACCTTCCTTTCATCTTCTGGGCTGTGTGAATGTTCCCTGCTCTCCTCTCCACTTCTGGAGTTGACACTGACTTTTAACCTGTGGGGGCTGTGGGTGATCTTGCTCCATTTTGGCCTGCCATGTGCCATGACCTATACTGGTTTAATCTGCCTGGTCTGTGTTTACATTTCCGTGTTACTCTTCTCAGGGCTTCAGTGTGGGCATTGGGATTATTGGGACTCTGTGGGCACTGGGGGTTCCCGTTTCTCCCTACAGCTATGTTCCTCCAATGGTGAGAGGAGGAGACGCCAAGAGTCACCAGTTGAGGTAACAGATGTCACCCAGTTCCCAGCTTCAAGGATATCGGGTCCCTTTAGAAGACCCAATCCTCTAAATTCAAATCTCCTGTCTTACGTTTAGCTAATTCCCCCTCATGACTCATCTACATTTTCTTGTTTCAGTATAGTTGTCAAAATACCTGGATTCATGGCCTTTTTCTGTCACAAATTATTTCAGGAAGTGTTTCTATTCTAAAGGAAAGTTCTTATTTTCTTCTTTACACTGTCTTTATTCTTTCTCCTTTTACATCTCCTCATTTTAGTAGATTAAAGTGATACCTTCCTGATTTTTGTTCTCTCACATCTACCTTCACTAGAAACAGTGTGGACAGAGCCTCACAAAGTGCATATCACATGGATCATTTGAATTTAGCAACTTCCCTTCTCACCCAACTCTGCTAATATCTGCTTTGAGCACAGACAGGCACGGCCATATTCTGTCCTTAATGTAAGAATGCATTCCGAAAGCGGGTGAGAGCTGGAGAGAGAGAGACCTGCAGTGACTCCAGGAAATCCATAATGTGTGAGGCATTATATTCTGGGCAAGACTCAGAGGGCAGAATGGCAAACAAAGCTCAGGCCGACAGCTTCTGCATGCGATTCCACCTTCTCCACTGCAGGCATCAGCCAGGTCATTATGAATGGACTTAGCTAAATTCTGTTTCTGCTTCTCTCAGTTGGGACTATATGGCTGGTTCTTGGGTGATTCTCCTAATAGAATCTTTACTCATGCGTCTTTCTAACTGCCCACTCATCAGTGCTCTGGCATCAGCCTCTGTCACAGTGGGTATCATAAGATTTTGCCAGACCCAACCACTCCTTCCCAGTTCTGTTCCCACAATCCTCTCACTCATTCATGGATCTCTGCCTACCATGATGCTATTCCTTCACCTTAATGACTGCCCTTTTTCTGACTCCTAGGGCTTACACTAGCTTATAATGTCCTTCCACAGGTGCTCACTGAATGGTTCCTTTAGCCATTCAGGTTGTGTACTAAATTATACCTCTCCTATGTGACCACCCTGATCCCCTAGCTAATGCTTTCTTTCCACCCCAACAGTCACGTTCCATCCTTACTCTTTGTTGTTGTGGTTTTGCTATCCACACTCAAGCATGATCGTATCAGTAACTTGTCATGTTCACTGCCCATCTCTCCCTGGAATTGTCTGCCACATCGCCTGCTATATATTTAACTTAGTGCAAAATCCATTATGTAGTGTCTATTTGGAAAATACTTGATTAAGATGCATTAAATTATTGTTAATGATTAAAGCTCATTATTTGAAATTGATCTCTCCACCTTAACTTTCTATATATGTTCTACTCATGACATGGAACATACTTTGTACAAAGCAAACCTAAATTTCTAAGTAATGTGTGGGAGAAAGTGATATGTAGGAGAAATCATGGCTGACAGATTTCTGGGAAGATAAAAGGTCATTATGATGTCCAGCTTGTCAATGGGAGATGCCAAGTGCCACATTTAAGAACTGATGATTTGGGCCTCCCTGGTGGTACAACAGGTTGAGCGCTGCACTGTGAAGCATCGGCTGCTCAGCCTGGCAAATTGGATCCCTGGTCAGGGAGGGGACCCACATGGCGCAGCAGACCTCTCCTGCCTCGCCCCCTGCTCCCCTCAACAGTGTATTTCAGTCAGTCTGCCTGTTTTGCTCCCCACTCTGTCTCTGGTGAATCCTGTCTCTTCCTGTACCTCTGGCCTGTACCCTAGCTCTTGTATGCCTAGATCAATAAATCTTAAAAAAAAAAAAAAAACTGATGATTTGGGAGTTCAAACACTTTTCAGATTCATGGAGTTTCTCATTAAAAATGCAAACGTCCTTTGATTCTTCTCAGGAACTGTGAAGATGCATGAACAATGCATGAATTGATGCATGAAGATGCATAAACAATGCGTGCATGAGCTATGTAGGAGTTAAAGGAATGACCCCTGCACAACCAAAAATCCAAATAAAATTCTTTTCACTTTCCCAAAATTTAACTTATGTCTGCCATTGCCCAAAAGATTTATGAAGAACATAAAGTCAATTAACATGTATTATTTAAGGTAAAATAGATTATTTATTTATTTTTCTGTCATTCCCCCGCTATTGTCCCTTATACCTCCCTGTCTCGCCACACGCCTTCCCTTTTAACCTTGAAACATTGGTTTGGAACCTCAGAACAAAACTCAGAGCCTCAGAATCTCAGAACTCAAAACTCAAGGAATTTTGTGCATTATTTCTTTTATCCAATGACTATTAAACATCATACTATTTATTCTCAACATAGAGTTTTTCCTGGTTTTATTTTTAAAGTGGATTTCCAACTTTATGGCATTATGGTCAGAAAAAGTACTTGCTGTAATTTCTATCATTGTAGTCTTATTCACGATTGACTTATGTCTTAATACATGGTCTATTCTTGAAAACGCCCCAGGGTTCTTGAAAAAAAAATGTGTGCTGTGGGGAGGTGAAGTATTCTGTAGATGAATATTAAGCTTATTTGGACTAGCTCCTCATTTTAGATCCTACGGTACCTTATTCTGCACCTCTGCTCCAGTAGTTTTGGAACAATACAACCTCTGTCTACATATTAAATCTGCACACCCCCTTGTGCAATGCAGTCAGTTCTCTGGTGTTTGGTGAGTGCCTGTGAGTCAGCTATTGTCAGGGAGTCCACACAGGAGATGCCCTTCCATGTTAAGAATTTTACTCCAGTATCTCTGTGAACACAGTTACATAAAGTTTTTCCTACCAGCACATTGCTCTTAGTGTAAATTGTGGTCATCTGTTTCTCCTTCAAGGGTTTTGGCTTATTTTCTGCTGAAATCAAGTTGTAAGTATATTCAAGCAGACTTTCCCAATTAACACATACATATTATAGATTCTCACAGTAAAGTAAGCCAGGGAAAATAAAATGTTACTAAGAAATCTTAAGACAGAAAAATACCAAATAGTACTGAATTTATCAATGCTATGAGTTCATGTCATCTGTTTAAAAAAAAAAATCCTTGTTGAAGTGGACCCATGTAGTTGAAACCTCTGTTGTCCAAGGGTCAAGTGTATTATATTGTGCTCTGGAAAGTAGACCATGAAGAAGAGAAGACATGACTCTTGTCTCTTTGGAGCTTGCATTTTAGCATCCTTTGCTCCTAGTTGAAAACTATAGATACAGATTGAAGTTTATTTTAATGTCAAAAAAAAAAAAAACAAAAGAAGAAGGTAAGAGAGACATTACAAAGACTAATTTTGTGAACTTCTCTATTTTGTTTCAAGTTTGTCCTGTACGACATAAAATATGTGTAAAGACTGTGCCAAAGCAAATGACTCATATAGTGAGCATTTCTAAGATATGGCTCACTCTATCAATTTTATTGTCTAACTGTCTGCTGCCAGTACATTTCAGAGACAAATCTTTAGCAAGCAGTGTGATTAGAAGGGAATTTTTATCTATAAAATCTTATCATTCTATAGATCTGTGAGATCTCTAATTGCACTCCTAAGCTTTAACCATTTCACACTTTTCATGTGGAACCTGTTAGGAGGCAATTGATTTAAGGAGATGTGCAATCACTTTTCTCAACATTTCTGCATGAGGCTATTTTTCTTAAAGATTGTATAGCTGTGTAAGCGATAACTAAATGAAAACTCTAAGACAACTTTCACCATGTTAACATTAACTACTCCAAATCGAGCTGATGGGTTGAAAGATGCCACCTAAGGATCTTTTCCTTATGACTTCTTGAATTTTAAACATCTAAATTATGTTTAAGATAGATGTTTCTTATTCACAACCTGAATGGAGTTAGAAAATCCTAATACCATAATGACACCTTCAGCACAGCACCTGTACCGCAAATATCCTATTAAATGCAGAGCAGTTGTCTACACTCGCAGCTGCTAGGGTGAAAGCTGATGGATGTTTTATGAAGAAACCTCCCATGTGCTGAATACCAGGGGCACCGCTCACATAGCTCTCATCGCCTCAGTGGATTATAGACTGTTGGCCAACTGCCCTATGTGATTCCTGACTTCTAAGTTTGCCACATCAGGTGAGCCCTGGTAAAC
This sequence comes from Galemys pyrenaicus, assembly GCA_019455555.1. Lineage (NCBI taxonomy): Eukaryota > Metazoa > Chordata > Mammalia > Eulipotyphla > Talpidae > Galemys > Galemys pyrenaicus. The sequence continues at coordinate 268,875 of JAGFMF010011999.1, forward strand.
AGTGAGCTGCCCCCCAGAAATCTTAATCCCCCAGGAGATTAAAGATGAAGGTCAAAGATGCTGCAAATTCTCAGACCATTTCTTCCTCTCATGCAGCTCCTTGCTTGTGATTCCTCCTCAACACAGCACCCGGGGTTTTATCTGCACACCCAGATGTGGCCTGGCCAGGTCGGAGCAATTCCATCTTCAGAGATGGTGAGTTTTGGGATCCTTCTGCACATTTTTTATCTACTCATAGAAAGCCAACATATGATTCTATGGGAGAGAAGTTAAGTTTAAAATGGGAAGATCTTGACCAAATTCCTGTCCTGTCACTTCCAACTCCAGCTTTAATTCACTTTACCTTTTAAATTGCCTATTTCCTTGAAAATGGAGACAATGATTGTTGCAACTCCTTAATCTGAGAGGTTGTATTTATAAATACAAGGCACCATGGACCACAAATGATTTCCCCTTCAAATCTATTTTGAGTCAGGGTAGAAAGAAGATGAAATCTAAAGAAGAAAAAAATATTTTAAATCATAATTTCCATTTTTATATCTATTTTGCCATGTGGGCCATCATTTCTCTTTTTTTATTAATGTAAATTTTTTTTAAATTTACATATACTTGCCATCAATTGTAATCCCCATGTATTCCCCATCACCATCTCACCAGTGCACCATCACCTCAGTCCCTCGTGCTCCCATCTTCCCTCAACCCTCCCCCTCATCATTTCTTTTTCAGTTGAGGTTACATTGGTATACACTGTTGTCGTTGTCTTGGGGAGTATAAGAGCCCTGCCTTAGGTGTATCTTTACCATAGCACACCTGCACCAAGTCTTGCATTATGCTTATTATATTTTACTCTCTAATAAGTGCTCTAGGAGTTTGAAAGCCGAAAGCTACTGGACAAACCTCCCATATGATCCAGATATCATGGAAACCTCAACAAATATACCACATTTTTAAAATGTTCTATCGACATTAGCTAAGAACAGAACGCACCATTTTTCTTCTTAACTTTTTATGAACTAAAACACAATGCATTTCAAAATACATAAGGCACGATCAAAATGAAATCATGCTTTCCTCACTCTGAGGTGGTATTGCAGGAAATGGATTTGTTTTATTTCCAAATATGACTAGTTTAGGGAAGCACAGTGTTTCCGCAATACCTCTTTTGGAAGAGACACTAAGTCCCTGAAAGTCACCAGAGAAATGGATTTCTTTTTTTCAGTTTTTCTTTCTTTTGGTTCACTTTTTTAATTTTATCCTGACATTAACCCTAAGCTGATATCTACTTCACAACTGTGTTATTTTCTATCAGTCGAGCCTTATTGCTAGTAATTATTGCTGTGCTAGAATTATTGTGCTAAATTTGTATTGTGTAAATGGCAATATCCTTCATTCCCATCCTCACTCAATGAAGATCTTGAACAGCAACAAATTTTGGCAAAAAGAAAACACACACGTGCACACACACACACACACACTTTGTGCTGGGGTCTCTTCTACATAGTTATACTAAAGAGTGACTCGAACTTGGCCTAGACCATTTAGACCAGAGCTTCACATTCAAGAATGCACAGACTGGGCCTCCCTGGTGGCATAGCAGGTTGAGCACCGCAGTGTGGGGCTTCCACAGCCACTGCAGCTCGAGTTCGATCCCCGGGCAGGGAGGGGACCCATATGGCACAGCAGACCTCTCCTGCCTCGCCTGCTGCTCCACTCAGCAGTGTACTTCAGTCTATCCTCCTGTTCTGCTCCCTTCTCTGTCTCTGGTGAATGACTCTGGCCTGTACCCCAGCTCTTCAATGCATAAATAAATAAATCTTTAAAAAAAAAAAAAGCATGCACAAACTGATGTCCATGCAAACAAGCACAGTACTAGCCCCTGTAGCACCCAAGCTGCAGCGGATATGTAAGGAGATGCAGTGGATTCATTTCCTATGAAGTTAAGCAATGCTCAGTGGAGGAGGAAACCATAGACTTCAACAAGAAGCTTAAAGGATTAGCACGAGAAGAAGGCATTTTGGCAAAGGTCCATGGGTCAAAGAATACTGCACGTTCAAGAAACAAATGCAGTTAACAAGAGGATGGTGAGAAGAGTCTGGGGAAAATGTTCAGGTAGGGAAACACCCAGGGAAGTTTGGGGGTGAAGGACATAAACACCCCAGCTCCAAATGAAGACTGCCCCAGAAGAACTGAAGGTGAGACAAGGGGATGGATTTGTTCTAGAACACAAACTCAGGATCTACTCTTGTGTACCAGATCAGAAATGAAGATTATTTAATAGTCAGGTGAGTTAAAATAGAGATCATTTCATTTTGAATTAGATCACTCCTCAGAAGGTGCTAGAGTGACTTCTTTTATCTCCCGATGTACCAGTAGATGTTTGGTTTTGTGTTTTTTTCTTTTTTTCTAACCAGATACAATGAAATTAGGGTAGAGGCAGAGTTTCCTGGAACAGTAGTTCTGTGAGGGTGGAAGGAGTTAGTAAGTAGGCTCCCTACCTCCTGGGGGATACACCCAGGGCTCTCTGAAGGAAAGTGAGTCTTCCAGAGTCTTCTAGTATCCCAGGCCTCCTCTGTCTCCAGCCTGAGTTCAGAGAAGCCAACTCCTCCAGCATCTCCAATTACAATGGCCAGTTGGAACTCTGAAAAGAAAAAAATGACACTACCCAGGTGCAATGAAAAGGCCCTCTTAGGGCCTCCCTGGTGACGCAGTGGGTTAAACCACACACTATGAAGCAAACCACAGCCACTGCAGCACAAGTTCGGTCCCTGCTGCCGGCCGGGGAGGGGACCCACATGGTGCAGCAGACCTCTCCTGCCTCTCCCGCTGCTCCCCTCAGCAGTGTATTTCAGTCGATCTGCCTGTTCTGTTCCCCACTCTGTCTCTGGTGGGTCCTCCCATGGCCCGCACCTCTGGCCTGTACCCCAGCTCTTTAGGGGTAAATAAATAAATCTTAAAAAAAAAAAAAAGGCCCTCTTAGACCTGACATATGACAAGGTGACAGAGACCCTTTCAGAAGTGATGGGGATGTATTTGCATTCTTGTTTTAATTTTAAAAACTATGAAGAAAGGCAGAACAATTTCATAATTCTAAAATATACCAACCTGCATACTTTGAAAAAAGAAAGAGCTCTTTACAAGGATGATTTTAAAAATGGAAGAGTATTTTTATTAAAGTGATGGTCGCCAATGAAACCGAGACAAATTTGTAACATAGGGGAAAGCACAATTTCCTGCACACATAGCTCCCTGTGGTCAGGAACCCCACCCTCCCAGTTGTAGGTATGGGGGAGCCCCTGTTCCAAATGCACCCAATCCAGCCCGCATATGCATTCTCACTGACCTTGCTGCCTTGCCTCCTAGCTCTTCCACATTTCCTAGTTACTAAGATAATACCCTGTCCTGACTTCACATTCCTAACATTCAAATCACTTTGAGGTTCGACAGCAGTGGTAGTGTCACATCCCAGATAGCCACTGCTGGCTTACACCCTGCGTCACCACCCTTCGTGCTCTGATGCATTAGCTTAGAGTTGGAGCCTCATTGATGAGCATCCATCCAAGGACCCTGGACATCAGGATCCAGGATGGGGTTGCAGGAGCTGAATGGTCCAACACCAGCTTTCTGCAGAGATCTGACAGAGTACATGTTGCCAGGAAATGGAATCCAGTAAGAACTCAGACAGCTAGAAACCCCAGGCAATGTCCAAGCAGATAGCAACCTCAAAGTCATTCAGAAAGAAACAGATGCATTAAAAAATCCTTTCTTAAGGCCTGCCTGGTGGCACAGTGGGTTAGGTAATGCACTGTGAAGTAGACTGCAGCCACTGCAGAATGAGTTCGAATCCCTGCCGCCGCCAGCTGGGGAGGGGACCCACATAGCACAGCAGACCTCTCCTGCCTCAACAGTGCTCCCCTCAGCAGTGTGTTTCAGTCAGTCTGCCTGTTCTGCTCCCTTCTCTGTCTCTGGTGAATCCTCTCGCCTCCTGTGACTTTGACCTGTACCCCAGCTCTTGTATGGATGAGTGAATAAATCTTTTTATAAAGCAAACTAAGTGCATAGTCATAAAATTAAATGAAAACCAAGTTTTACTATACCACAAATTGGAAAGTACTGACCTAAATTATGAGAGGATTATCAGGAAATGCCTTGTGCTGGTCAGATTAGAAGGCTTAAGTAGTGTCACAATGAAGTTATAATGTGCATTTCTTCAGATTTAAATGAAGTTGAACATTCTTTATATGTTCAGAAATTATTTTATTTTTTTTTATAATCTCATTAGCATTTTTGGAACTTTATATAAATTTTACCTATATCCACTGCTTTGTAAAAATGCTTATAAAATTTAAGACATTAACATTAATGTATACTAAAAATTTTCCTTTATTCATCTTTGAAATCTTCTGACAGCATTCAACTGCACTCAACAGCATTTTGTTTCATTAAACTTTCAGTTTATCTAATTTAACAGTCACTTTTATTGGGCCTCCCTGGTGGCGCAGTGGGTTAAGCAACGCACTATGAAGCAAACCACAGCCACTGCAGCACAAGTTCGATCCCTGCTGCCGACCAGGGAGGGGACCCACATGGCACGGCAGACCTCTCCTGCTGTGCCCGCTGCTCCCCTCAGCAGTGTACTTCTGTTGATCTGCCTGTTCTGCTCCCTGCTCTCTGTAGTGAATCCTCTCACACACACACCCCACACCTCTGGCCTGTACCCCAGTGCTTGTATGCATAAATAAATCTTTTTTAAAAATCACTTTTATTATAGCATCTGCTTAGAAAAATACATGTCTAATCCAACATTATATTATATATATTTTTACATATATATATATAATAGTGTGATTCTCAGGGAAAGGGGAGGTTCCAATTCCCTGCCCCACCCAAGGGGGGTAGAGCTGAACAGGAAGGAGGAGAAGTTGGAGATAGGAGATTGGAGAAGGAAGGAAGCAGGATGGAGAATAAGAAGGAGATCTGGAGGAGGCACATGGAGCAGAGAAACATGTGAAGAAACTGCTCTTGCTTCTTGGTCCTGGAGTGTTTGAAACGGATGCAGTGAGAGACCTGTGGGGAGGTTACCAATGGCAGCTTTCATCTTGATTTTGATTTTGCTTCTTCTGTCCTAGACATCCTGGCCCCTTCTGCCCCTTTCCTATGGGTTCCCACAGAGGGTGCCTTAGACTTGTGGCAGACTTTAGGGCTTCAGTGGTCCTGCTTTGGCCAACTCTATTTGGCTGGGCATTTACCCAGAAAAGGATTGATGACTTTGAGTGCTTTATTTAAAAATTTATCCTTTTTCTTGTCTTTGTTGCATGCTAATTGTATTAAAGTTCCTTTTCATTAACGGTCTTACACACTAGAATATATTTGTATTAATGCAGCAGATGACAGAACTATTCAGAGCAGGCAGGTTTAGGGGTTCTGGAGTGCCCCTCACCCTGACCTGTAACATATACACAAACACTCTCCCTTGGTTTCGTTGTTCTTCCTCTGTATGTCTTATCTAATTCTTCATTCTATCATAGATCTACTTTGATATAAAGCATGTTTCTATAGGCTTATTTATCCAAGTGCCATTTACTAAATATTTCATTTTTCTTCTCTGATTTGCCTCATTCATTACCTGATATTTACATATATATATATGTATTTATTAATGGACCTTACTTTTTTTACTTCACTGACATCTGTACTAATATGCTTATATCTAACAACTAGAACTAAGCATTGAAGTGTATTTTCCAACACTCACAGAATTAGTTATTATTATACTTATTTTATTAATTGCCTTGACTATTCTTATATAACAGCACAAGTAGAATCTCATTTTACTAAGCAGTTAATATAGGGAGAAGGAACTTCTTTATAGTTTTGAGGGCCGTTATCTAGGGACATGAATTTATTTAAGACTTATTTCATGCCTTCAAAGGCATTGAATATTTTTCCACGGAGATCTTGTAGATCTTGTACCATTTCTTATTAAGTTTTCTCTTAAGTTTTATTAAAATTAAGGTCTTTTTTTTTCTTATTTTGAACTAACATTATATATGTATGCATGCATATAAAAAATACCAATTTTGAAATTACTTTAATAGTAGGGGATTTTGTTTGATTTTCTTTATTGTTTTTCAGAATTTTGTCTTGAATTTCTAATAATCCAACAATAATAATCTTACTTTCCAATGTTTATGTTTCCAGTTTATGCCCTTCTGTGACTGAATGTGTTGATAACTTAAGAAAGTAAGAGAGATGTAAAGACTTACAAAGAAGGATGTGTAAAGTACTGGAATAAGGGTTTGAAAGGAAACCATCAACAACTCCAAATTGCAAATAAACACTCCAGGTTCATCCTTTCTGGGACTAAATTATGAAAAAAAAAAGTGAAAAATAGAAGTTTAAGATTTTAGAAAGATGTGAAAGAATGAGAGAAAGAGCTCATAGACCATTATATTGTTAGTATGATATGAGATGTAAGTTTTAAGACACTTTATCTTCAAATGATGAACTGTATTAGGTCCTTAGATGTGTATATTTTCATCAGAGGATGACAAACACATCGCACGTTTGTTTTTGTAAAGTCTTTTTAATTAGTTTTATCTTTACGAAGTCATTTATTTTTTTAAAGATTTATTTATTTATGCATACAAGAGCTGGGGTACAGGCAGGCCAGAGTCGCGGGAGGTAAGAGGATTCACCAGAGACAGAGTGGGGAACAGAACAGGCAGACTGACTGAAACACACTGCTGAGGGGAGCAGTGGGTGAGGCAGGAGAGGTCTGCTACACCATGTGGGTCCCCTCCCTGTCCGGCGGCAGGGATCGAACTCATGCTGCAGTGGTTGCGGTTTGCTTCATAGTGCGTTGCTTAACCCGCTGCACCACCAGGGAGGCCCTTTACGAAGTCATTTTAATTAGTTTTCTCCACACTAGCACACTAGGAGGAAATAAGGTCAGATCAAACAACCAGCTGAAAGAAGCCATTACTTGTAAGTGAGACCATCAAAGTTGGGTAATATGAACAGAAAGGGAGAAACATTTCATAAGAACCCCTGTTACAAGGCAGGGAGAGGGGCACCCCAGAACCCCCAAACCTGCCCTCTCTAAGTGGGTTCTACCATCCACCACATCAAGACAAACATGTAAGGCCTTTAATGGAAATGACCTTTGATACAATTTAATACAAAAAAGACAAAGAACATAGTTACTAAGTCAAGCATCCAAAGTTACCCATCTCCTTGTGGGTAAAAGACCAGCCAAATAGGATTGGCCCAAAGCAAGGCCTGAAAGCCTGCCACAAGTCTAAAAGACCCTTCAGTGGAGACCCATAGAAAGGGGTCAGAAAGGGTCAGACAAATCCAAGAGGAAAAGAGCAAAATCAAAATCAAGATGAAAGCTGCCATTGTTAACCTCCCCACGGGTCTCTCACCCGCATATGTTCCGACCAGTCCAAGACCAAGAAGCAAACGCCATTTCTTCACATGTCCCTCTGCTCCACGTGCCTCCTCCAGGTCTTCTTGCTGCTCTCCATCCTGCTTCCTTCTTCCTCCCTTCCTTCTGTCCTCTTATCTCCTCTCTCCAGCATCTTCTGATCTCTGCTCAGCTCCCTGAGCAGAACCGGGATCCTGGAACCTCCCCTTTTCCTGGGTACCACCCTGTTACACCCCCACCCTCCCAAGGAGAAGCATGTGGACACTGGTCACATGGGGGAGTCTGCCAAAGGTTTGTCCAGTTCTCTGATGAACTGTTTCATCTTCACAGTCTCTATCTTAGATGTCCTTCTTGTCTCATTCTCTGAACAGATGATTCTCTGCTCCCTGGTGGGTTTCTATCAAGTCATGGCCAGAATTTATCCCAGTGGCCCTCATGATCTACAGCTGGTGGCAAACCATCTTAGGTACACATGGCCTTACACTTTTATATAGTATTATTTTTCCTTCTTGTACTGGGGTTGGCACCCCAGTATACATGCAGCATGTTCTCTTGGCTAAGCACCCTGGATTCCTTTACTTCTGATTTTGAATGGGATATGTTTGAGAATAAGAACTTTCCCTGCATTCATTTCAACAGGTGTCTATTACAAAACTATAATGACCTTGCAGGTTAGGGGGGTCAATTCCAGATCACAGTCAACAACCAGAGAGACCCTCATTGAAGACAATGACTGCAAAGACACTGCTACTGCTATGTGTAATCATGAATATGCTTGCCCTCTGGCAGAATCCTGCAGAGGAGGGATTCACCAGCCCCCTGGTAGAGGTATAGCCCTGCCCCTTCATGCTTCACACAGCTAGCAGTGCTCTCTGAGTGGGTACTAAGTGACTATCTGCCAAGCCTAGAAGTGGGACCTGGAGTCAGTGATACCAAATATGACACCCAAATGAGACTTGCAAACCCACGGTTTTGGCAGCTTCCTCCTACCATCAGGATTTAGAGTTTTCGAGTTGAGTCACCAATTCACCTGCAAACAAGGTCACTCAAAAGTCCCAGCAGATACAAACAAACAGAACTCTGATATCCTAGACTTAAATAAATATAAGGTTGGTGGTGAATAGAATAAGGCAAGGAGGCGGAAGTTAAGAAAAAGGGAAAAGATTTATTACGCACCTATGTGAAGTTCACGCAGGGAGTCTGAGAAAGTCACACCCCATGTACAGGCTAGGGGTCTCTTATATGCCCTCTCTCTGCCAGAATTGAGTGGAAAAGTACCAATGAATCATGTGTTGCTCTGTGGTCAGTGGGTCACAATGGAAAAGTATCAGAGAAGTATAGTCCCCCTCTTGGTTAGGGGTTGTTGTTTGCTCTGGGTTACTATTTTACCTGGGAAGCAGCTACCAGGTGCCAGCTCACCTTGTCATTGCTTACTGGCTGTTTTCGACACGCCCCCTTCTCAGAACCGCCGGCAGGGGGGAGCCTGGGTGAGGGGCCTGGGTGACCTTTCAATACCACTTACTATTTAAATTATTAATTAAATCAAGAGGACCCTCTCAAATGAGTTTCTCTTTCCCTGCAATACCAAATTGACTTTATTTATAATTGACTGCTATTTTTCTTTACATTTAACCATATTTTTTTTTTTTGAAAACACTTTGACTGCCTTCCTTACTATAGACATAAGGGACATGGGAGCTTGCAGCCACACTATGTAACCTTAGTTGTTTAAAATCTGTATCAGCATATATTTTTATTATTATTTGTGTTGTTTCCATTGTTGTTATATTAATATTTTAATTTATGAGATTTCAAACTAACTCCGAAGAGCATACTGCTAGCATGTGTTAATATTTTGAATCTTTTAATAACATATAAAATATTGCAGAAGTTAAAATCTTCTTTATCTCTTCTAGTCCCATTTATTTTTGTCATTTTTGTAATCTAAATCTTTACAACTGCCTTTAGCATTTTCCTTGACCCTGTAACATTTTTTATGTCTCTTTCAATTATGTAGGCTTATGCTATTAATAAGCCTCATTTTTTAATGTTTTCTCATTTGCAAGTCCTTCGAAAAAGGAAAGTTGCAAATGATTAACTGATACAATTTGATTTTTGTTCCAGTAAACTGGTGGCTTACATTTCTTTAAGACAAAGAAAAGGGAAAAATAACAAAAAATCTTGAACTAGAATATAATTTTTATATGAAACATTTATTTACAATAATTGCTTATGCTTCCCTGGTGCTTCAAAGGTTAAGTCGTAGCACTATGAAGCTTCCACAGCCACTGCAGCATGAGTTGGATCCTGCCAAGGAGCTGACCCACATGGCACAGCAGACTTCTCCTACCTCACCCGCTACTCCCCACAGAAGTATACTTCAGTAGATCTGCCTGTTCTGCTCCCCACTCTATCTCTGGTGAATCCTCTCACCTCCCTGTACCTCTGGCCTGCACCCCAGCTCTTATATACATAAATAAAAATAAATCTTACAAACATTAAAATAAAATAATTGTTTTCAGAGAGAGGGAGAGGCAAGAACAAAGTTGGGGGGAGCATAATGGACTATGGTGTAGACTGTGTGCTTTGGAGGTGGGTGCACAATGACAATAACACATGAAGGGGCTCCTATACATGAAAATCAGTGTTACCTCAATAAAACGTTTAAAAAAAATAAAGTAATTGCTTTCCTCAAATATATTTTCCAATTTATTTTTTTTAAAAGAAGGTTTTTTTCTCATATCTAGGAACTACAGCATAAGAAAATCTGCTTCAATTTTAAACTGTCGATGTACACAGAATAATAACTCCACTCTTGAATTCATAAGAGCTATAATAACCTTTTAAATTAGATTTTTGATGAGTTTTTAATGAAAATGACAAAGCCTTGATTAATGCAGAAATTACAGATTAAGGATTAAAACCTGTGATTCTCTAAGCTCCTCAACATCTGCTTGTTATTGATCGATCTACTGGGGCTCTGTTTTCCAGCTGGAGCCTGTCAGGAGCCTGTCCTGGGTGCTGTCCTATTGATGGAGGACAAACGAATAGAAAAAACTGGAAAGGAGGTACCTTGAGACCAGAGACCTGGCTCACAGGAGGAGGTGGGGTAGAAGGGATTAACAGCCATTAACCCAACTATAGAAACAAAGACCCTTAAGCACCAATGACTGCTATAGTCAGGACTGTCAGACCAAAAGTAAAGATAGGAGAGTGAGCTCTACCTCCAGAGTCTCCAGAGCCCATTGTAAAAATTCTACATAGTTGGTTAAAAAGTCAACCAGCAAGCCACTCCATGAAGGAGCAAGCCCCTCTTAAAGAGAAGACTATATCAGGGCAGTCTCTGCACTGGCTCGGCCAGCAAGCCACTCCATGAAGGAGCAAGCCCCTCCTAAAGAGAAGACTATATCAGGGCAGTCTCTGCACTGGCTCGGGGCAGCCGTCCTTCTGCTCACCTGTGACTATGCAAGTGCTTCTCCTCACTAACTCTCCTCTGCAGGGCAGCAGCCTCCTGTGTGCCCAAGACCTGTACCCTGCCGGGGCTTCTCTTCACTGACCTCCCCAGCAGAGGCAGCTTCTTCAAGGCAACTATGAAGGCCTCTCTCAGCAAACCTGTCTCTTTCAGGGCAGCTCTTCCTGCCCACTTGTGTCTATGCAAGTGTCCTTTATTCTGTTCCCGCTTCCCTATTATTCTTTATTTATTACTCCCCTGTAGTTTAAATTAACTAACATCTCTGCCTCATGGAGAAACTCGCCTGGGAACTCACCACGTGCTGCTGAACAGGGAGCTCTGGTGAAACCTTTCCCAGGGTGAACCCAAGAACCCGGCATTCAAACCCACTGACTGGAAAAATGCCATCACTATGGTGTGAGCATGGCTTCAGGGGAGTTCTTCAGATCAACCACACTGAGGCATTTTCACAAGCTTCAGGGCCAGGGGTGGGAGAGGGAGGAGGGAAGGGAGAGAGGGGAAAGGGGAGGGAGGGAGGAAGGGGAAGGGAAGGGGGGAAAGAAACTCCTTCTTAAAAGTGGCAGAATGAATCTATGAGTCCAGGCAGTGGAATGGGAAATATAGGAGTAGAATTAGATTTAGATATCCTTGGTATTCTAGAGCTTTTCTTTCCTCCCCACCACCCCTAAATTTATTTATTTTCTTGCATAGTTTTTTGTTTTGTACAGTAACTGGTTTCTCACCTCAGGTACAGTTCCTGAAGTTCTCCCTCCACCCATATCATGCATCAGCTCTTCACTCCATGTTCTGACCCCTCCCTTGCCCATCCTGTAAGTCTCAGCTTTCAAGCTTTGCCTTTTTGTGTGTGTATTTTGTGTATTTTATTCTATATTCCATTCCTTTTGACATTTGGTGTATTTTATTCTTTATTCCATGAATGGGAATAAAAATATAGGAAAACATCTGATATTTCTTTTCCTTCTGACTTATTTTGTTTAGCATAACCCCTTCTAGCTCCATGCATGTTGCTGCAAATCACATGAGTTTTTCTTTTTTGACAACTGAGTAGTACTCCATTGTGTATACATACTATAACTTTTTGATCTAAACTTTTTTCTGTTTGGGGGCATTTAGGTTATTTTCAATTCTTGGCTATTGTAAATAGTGCTGCAATAAGCATAGCTGGGCAGTTTTGCTTTAGAATTAGTGGTTTTGTGTTCTTTATAGATTTCTAGGAATTAAACCTCTGGATCATATGGTCGATTTATTTTGCTTGTTTTGAGTAACATACACACAGTTTTCCACAGTGACTAGGTCAGTTTACATTCCTACCAGCAGTGTAAGAGGGTTCCTTTTCCCCCACATCCTCACAGAATTGGTTGTTTCCAGTTTTATTAATATGGGCAGATCTCACTGATGTGCCCTATATCTAAGTGTGTCTTTGATCTCATTTCCCTCATAATTGAGGAATTTTTTTTCATATGCATATTGGCCATTTGCATTTCTTCTTTGGAGAAGTGTCTTTTTAGTTCTTGTGCTCATTGTTTGACTGTTGTTTTGTTTTTGTTGAGCTGTGTAAGTTCTTTGTAACTCCTTGATATCAGCCCCTTATCTGTTATATGGTGTGCAAATGCTCCTCCCATTCAGTAGGATGGCTCATTTTGATTACTGTTCTTTTTGACTGTACAGAAGCTTTTTAGTTTGATTCTCTGGATCCTTTCTGTTCTAGAAGAAGGAAGAGCAGGGTGGAAAAGAATGACCCTCTACCTGAAGAATAAGGCATAGGAGAAGAAAAAAAGACAGGGCAGGATGAGAAAGAAAGTAGAGCATGTGATATGAAGACATAGTCTCCCCAAAACCCACATTTTGTTTAGAACTGCTGTACCTGGGGCCTCCCTGGTGGCGCAGCGGGTTGAGCGCCACACTGTGAAACATCCACGGCACTGCAGCACAGGTTCCATCCTCGTCCAAGGAGGGGACCCACATGGCACAACAGACCCCTCCTGCCTCTCCTGCTGCTCCTCTCAGCAGTATATTTCAGTCCATCTGCCTATTCTGCTCCTCACTTTGTCTCTGGTGAATCATCTCACCTCCCCCACCTCTGGCCTGCACCCCAGCTCTTGTTTGCATAAATAAATCTTTAAAAAAAAAAACTGTTGTCCCTGCCCCTATTCAAAAAGCCACCATGACCCTAGATGGTTTTCTAGGGGCCAAACATGCTTAGACCAAGCTGGGTCAGACCTAAACCGTCAAACTTATTATCCTTCTTTAAGGTGTACTGTCCCTGCAGGTGAGGTGCGTCTTGTACCAAAGGTGCTTCCAAGATATTCTTTAATCAAAGAAGAGAAAGTAAAAATAGTTGATTACGGATGTTGTAAATGTGAAGGTCAGAGCCTTTGGTCTCTGAGCCCCTTCCATAGTGCAGAAGCTGACCTGCATGAGGGAGGAACCCACAGACCATGTGACACATGCTTTGTCTCCTCTGTCCCTGCTATATCACACTTAGCGGGGTCTTCTCATGCCCACAACAAGCAAAATTTACCATTTGCCTATACTAAATTGAGTTTGTTTAACTTTTGGAAATAGAAATGCCATAGAATGAAAGTAAAAAGGAAGAAGAGGAAAAACAAATAAATGAAAGCTTAGGAGAAAACACTCAGACTCTCTCCCTCGTTGACTTTCATGAAGTATTTGGCCATGGGGGGAAGACCTACATGGCAGGATGTTGAGGGAGGCCTCTAGCTTACAGTCAGTCAAACTGGTACCTCAGATCCACAATATCAAGGAAAGACATTCTTCTCTCTTTTTTTTTTTTTTTTCAGATTTATTTATTTGTGCATACAAGAGCTGGGGTACAGGCCAGAGGTGTGGTGGGATGAGAGGATTCACCAGAGACGGAGTGGAGAACAGAACAGGCAGATCAACGGAAACACACTGCTGAGGGGAGCAGCGGGAGAGGCAGGAGAGGTCTGCTGCACCATGAGGGTCCCCTCCCTGGCAGGGGATCGAACTTACACTGCTGTGCTGCAGATGCTTCACAGTGCGGCGCTCAACCCACTGCACCACCAGGGAGGCCCGGAAATAAATTCTAACGAAGTTGACATATATTGTAATTCTTCATGTAGGATTAAGTGACATAAAATTGTAATGTGTCTTGCAAGAGACTCTCTCTTGCAGGCTGTGATGAAGCTTGTGGGTATTTGGGAGAGTTACATAGAAAGAAAATGCAAGCAGCCTGCAGGAGTGGAGTCTCCTCTGACTGACCAACAGTATAAGCCAGGATCCTTGACTTTACAATTGCAAAGAAGTAAATTCTGTCAACAAGATGACTGAGCCTGGAAGTGGATCCTCTCACAGTCCAGCCTGCATGTCAGAAACCAGCTCTGCCTGATGTCTTGATTATGAACTTGTAAAAACCTAGTTAAAACACACTTTTACTCCTGACTCACAGGAACAATGACTTGTAAATGAATAGGTTTATCTTGCTACGTTTGTGGTTATATAGTTAGATAGCAATGTATACCTAACACAGAAATTCAAAGAGAGAAGAGACTAGAACAAGAGACATATATTAAAAAAGAGAAAGAATAGAAAATAAAAAATAAGAAAACCAGGGGTTGTTAGAGAAAGTCTCTTGGTAGAGTAACTGCTAACGATTCCATGGGCCAAATGGCCTTGCACCTGGAACCTCAGTGCAGTGGATGCTTCAACCTGACCTGCACTTTGCTTGACTTTTGGAGTGTCAGTGCATTAATTTTAAAAAGGAGAACAAAGCCATTCAGCATGTGGACTCTAACTAGCAAGTCTTAGGCTATCTCCCAGCATTACAAAAAGAACAGTAGTTAACAGTGCAAAAAGAGTACCTAAAACAGTTAGTATAGTCTTAACACTGCAACCTACCATCTTTTAACTAGCCTACAGACCTTATCGAGAGCTAAAACAGTGCTGAAGAGTGCAAAAGACTGCTCAAATAGTGCCAAGAGACAGTGCCCGAGGAGGGACAGGTCACTGAGTGAAAGACCACTCAGGCTCAGCATCCAACATCAATAGGATGCCTTTAACATGCAGGAGATTGGGGGAAAGGGCAGAAATTCTAAGGCCACAAGTGGCTGGCTTTCTCACCCCCAGATATTATCCACAGTGTCCAGAAGTCCCGAACAAAGGCTACTCTGGGAAGATGAGGTAACACTGCAGAACCCATAGCAGCAGTCCAAGGACTGGGCAGGATACTGGACCAGACAGCAACAGACTCACTGGCATCAGAAGGGGCTGCCAGAGAACCAGAGACCATGGTCAGCATTTTGAAATGCTGGACCACACCCAATGGTCCTCCCTGCAAGTGATGTCAGAGGGAAGGCCAGAGGAAGGTGCAGGTCCGAGTCTCTATAAAAACCTACAGAGACCTGGAAGTCCAGAATTCCACTGAGTCCCACAGAGGTGCTTGACACTTCTGTCTCTTCAGAGGCCATCTACCCAGTTCTTCTCCAAAGATGGTCCAGTGAATCCTTCTCTCTTCAGAGACCAGTTACAGACTGACTCTTCACTTTTCAGAGGCTGGGAGCAGAATTAATCTCTCCTTTTTCAAAGGTGTTCCATTAATCTTTCTCCCCTCCTCAGAGGCAGGGAGCAGAATGACTCAAGCTGGCTCTTGCTCTGTTTTATATCTGCTTCAGGGTAGCCACCCTACAAGCCTGATTGGACCATTTTCAATACTAAGCCTCTGATTGGACCCTTTTGCACCAATCAGCTTGTTTTCCATTTCTCAATCCAAATAATGAATCTGATTGGGCCATTTTAGAATTTTAGAGCCAGATATAAAAAGGAGGAAAGTCCAGCCTTGCATTCACTGAGGTCAGGGCAAGCTTATGGGCCTGTGGTCTCCAGGGCACCAAGACCAGAGCTGGGAGAATGCCCACGGCTGTGGGCTGTGGCTGCCTTGCTTGCTGCCTCTGGATGCCATGGGTATCAGGTTACAATAGCTCTAGAGAACAATAGGAATTCTGAGGAGGATATGAAGCTCGAGAGTAGCCTGCCCTCTTTGCTACACAACGTTTGCTCTGGCAGGTACCTCTCACTGGTTTTCCAAGGAATATCCAAGGTTTTCTGTCAAACAGTTTGGTAGCTGCCAGGCACCTTCACAGGAGCAGACATACTGATAGTATCTGTTGAGCATCTGAGGCTGTGCAGAGCAAGCTCAGACCCCATTCACAACAGTCCCTTTGAAAATAGACATTAACGAACTCAGCCATACATCTGTACATTTATCAGGGAAGCCTCAAACATTTTCACAGAAATCACAGTCATATATGTAATTTCAGATTTTGATTCTTACTTCTCACTGAAATATGTGTCAGCTGGACACTGGGGGAAGTGACCTGTCACTTCACCAATCTGCCTCTTTGGTCAGTGTAATTTCACTGCAGAGTCCCTTATGATGTCTGAATATTGACCTAGCACGGTGAGGCTGGATTTCTGGGTCAGCTTTTGTCCCACTGTTGTTGCTTCTAAGCATTTATTCTCACTAGGCAAGTGGTTCCTTCAAAAAACAAGTAGGAATGCAGTCGCCTACCTCTCCCACCTCTGCCTTTTCTCCTAGCATAAGCAGTAGTTCTACTTGTTTGAATAGTGGCACTAATGTAGCTTAACTGAGGTAATTTAGCATGCACATGTGAAAAGAGTGCCTGTCTGGAGGTAACACTATTGCCTAAAATATAACAGATGATGAAACTTCTTGAGTAATTAGGAAAAAATTTATATGCTTTTGTTCAGTAAAGGGTTTCTCTTTTGAACATAGGGCAGAGATTTCATACTTTACACTAACTGCTTTAGTTGCAGTTAATGTATTTATTAATAATGAAAGTTAAAATATAATCCTTGGGGGCCTCCCTGGTGGCGTAGCAGGTTGAGCGCCGCACTGTGAAGCATCCATGGCATCCAGTGCAAGTTCGATTCCAGGCCAGGGAGGGGACCCACATGGCACAGCAGACCTCTCCTGCCTCACCCACTGCTCCCCTCAGCAGTGTATTTCAGTCCATCTGCCTGTTCTGCTCCCCACTCTGTCTCTGGTGAAGCCTCTCACTTCCCAGAACTCTGGCCTATACCCCAGCTCTTGTATGCATAAATAAATAAATCTTTAAATATATATAAAACACATAAATAATATACATATAAAAATATATAAATATATGTGTATAAATATATATGATATATATAATTATATATATAATTTTTTGAATAATTGACTTCTGGTGACAGGTAGGGTAGGTCCACAGATCTGGATCTGAAGGTGGTGGTGCCAGATGTGATTCAGAATTCAGGGTTTTCACATGTTAGAAGGTAACATTGTGAATATGCCATATATTGCTTCTAGCTGGTAATTATATGAATTACGATTTCTGTAAAGAACTATGTGCATTGACATTAAAGGGGATAAGGACTTTATAAATACAATCCATGAGGCCAAGCCTTACTGCTTGTTAAGCGCAGGTGCAGCCAGATTTGGGCATCGTGGTGTCAGAGGAGCCAATCCCTCAGCAGCTCCTGGATTGGGGGGATGTAGCAGGGAGTGACCAACTCTACTACAGGAGCTCTCTTTACCCACAACACCTGGTGTGAGCCAAATTTGATGGTCAGTCCCACCGTGAACCAGGTTTAATGGCTGACCGGAGCTCAAGCCTTGAGGAGAGAGGACCTGAGCATGCTGGGGCCCCCACTGGCCTCACTGAGCAGGGGAAACACAGGCTTTATTGAGTCTATCATACTAGCTTATGGGCCTGTTGTCTCCAGGGCACCATGACCAGAGCTGGGAGAATGTCCACAGGCTGTGGGCTGTGGCTGCCTTGCTTGTTGCCTTGTTACTCTATCATACTAGATTGCCTGGGTTTGTCCAAAAACACTTTGTAGTTTGAAACATTATTCTCAGTAGAGTCTTTGTCTTATGGTGATTTTAACAATCCAATTATTATTATCTTAACTGAAACGGTAGGCCCAAGCCTTGAATGTTCAACAGTTTATCATCTTCCATAAGCTAAGATGTCTGGTGTCTGGGTTCCAAGCTTTCCCTGATCCCTGGGGAAGCTGTTGCCCTCTGAGTAGCTGGCAAGGCTGGGGCCAACGCAGGTGGCTGCGTACCACCAAGGCTGATGTGCATGCCAGGCTGAGAACAGATGGTTCTGGGGATGTCTGACAAGGATTTTTTACCCAGTAAAGACAGTAAAAGATGGCTTTCTTCAGGTTATTTCTGTTATTCAGGGCCATTCTATAACTTCCTACTCTAGTGGAATTCAGAGTCAACATAGAGGTTAAGAAAAAAAAAGCTTAGCACACAGCCTGCCAGCAGCCTGCAGGCTCAGACAGTGGCAGCAGTGCCCACTCCAGCAGCATCAGCCTGGACTACACCACGGCAGCCACACTGTGGCCACTTGGACCTGCACCCCCCAGTCCACTGTGGGGCCCACCACCAGCAAAAGACCACAAGACCTCAGCGTAGGTCGAGTGTAGACTGCTAGTGGGACTTCAGTTTTAAAGCCTACCCAGTGTTGAAAATAAACCAATCAGGTTTGAACTCCCATCAAGGGCCATTCAAGGTCTGGAAACCATTCAGGTATTGAAAATTGACCTGAAAGGTGGGCTCCCTCATAGGCAGATAAGCCAGGACTCCACACAGACTCATCTGGACTATCTCCCAGAAAGACCTCATAGACCTTCAAGACCACCACACCTGATCTCTACTTCACACTGATGCCTGGATATTCCTGTGTCTGGCCCGGCCTCCGACATCACCAGCTGACCAGCGCTGACTGCTGACCTTGGCTTGTGCCCGGCATCTTTAAAGAAATGTAACGCCGGCGCCCAATCTCTCACATTCCCTGCCTGCTGACCAGCACTGACTGGCCTCCTTATGTCTAAGAACTCTCCGCCTGTTCTGATCCTCCAGCACCATCGCCCAACTTCCCCCTGCCTCCAGCAGAGCCAGACACTTCCTGCTGCTGCTGCATAAAGAGCCCTTCAGCTCAGACTTCGAGCTGCTGCCTCACAGCACCCCTGTGACTACTTCCAACTGCCGCCATGGATTGCTACCCCCAGCCCATGCGCATGTGCAAAGGGTTGGCCTTAGCGCACGTGTCTGCTTGTCACAGAGGTGGCTATGAAGGCCGAGTGTTGGTGTGACAGCAATAAGTACCCCTGGGATTGAGCAATTACCCCCAAAGAGTACAGAGTGAGTCACCAATCTCAGAGACAGTGTTTCCAGGGGGTGGGTACGGTGTGTGGCTTGTGACTGAGATCACAGCCGGAGAATTGGGTCCCTCACTTATCTGTGCCACCAGGTCCAGGCTCTCGTCAAAGGTGCAACACCTTCTTATGCAAGCGGTCTTTGGTTTGGACTACTGGACACTGTGTACTGCCTGGGTGGGACAGCTGGCCATTTGTGTCCTTAGGAACTCATTCCTTTTCCCCAATTTCCACTTTGTTCATAAACCCCATTGTGGTCACACTGTGAGCCACACAGTCAGGTCTTGCATCTGTATGTGCAGAGGTGAGAGGACCCATGCACCATGGCATCTCCCAGGCTGGGCTGGGTTTCAATGGCAAGCCTGTTTCTTTCCGATTGTTTTATAATGCCTAATAATTGCGGATAAGGGTTGTGACCCTGAATAATAGTCAACATTAACATGATAGCAAATACCAAACTGATCCTAAAAATAGGATAAGGAACCATAAGGGCTAAAGAGTGAGCTTTCAAATGGTGGTGGGAAATGGGGACCACAATT
Organism: Galemys pyrenaicus; assembly: GCA_019455555.1. Classification (NCBI taxonomy): domain Eukaryota; kingdom Metazoa; phylum Chordata; class Mammalia; order Eulipotyphla; family Talpidae; genus Galemys; species Galemys pyrenaicus. The sequence continues at coordinate 288,523 of JAGFMF010011999.1, forward strand.
GATGTCGAATATATGTAAATTTTTTTAAAAAGAACGAGTTTTCAATGTATTCTTGTTCTAATAATAAACAATGTCAGTCTCTTGGGAGAGAACTTTATTCTTCTGGGGGAAGGAGGTTAATGGAATGAAACAAAAAGCAAAGTGGTTCCATTACAACTTAAGTCTGTGCTAGAAAAGAAGGTGGAGGAGGAGGAGGAACTGCAAGACTGGATGGTCACACAATTGTATTACCTACATGTCATTTTATTCCCTACATTGTTATTGTATTACCTACATGTATCTTTAGCTAGAATGACCTGTGTTCAGAGACAGAACATAAAAGAAATGTATAAATATGATGTTCTTATTTGTGTCCTCTCAAAATATATGTTCAAGTCCTAACCTCAAGAGCCTTGTAAAGGAATCTTGTTTGGAAATAGGTTACTGTAAATGTAATTAGCTAAGATGAGCTTGTTATGGAAATGAAGGGGTTGGTTGATCATTTTGAAGTGCCCCAAATAGAACAGACACTTTTTTTTCTCTTGGTCAGAAGAAAAACAGTTTATTAGCTGCAGGTGGTGGATTGGGTATGGCCCAGTGAGCTGTTCAGACCCCATGGGGTAGCTGGAACCTATTTATCAAAATGAATTTCTAGTTATTTAATTGTTTTAATTGTTTGACCCCATTAAAAGTTTTTAATTAGACATTGTTGCCTAAATAAATCAAGCTGTAATAACTCAGACACTATTGTCCTCGAGTAAATCAGAACAGGGCTCTAGGTGCCATAAGAGGTCAGTTTTAAGATAAATTAGTTAAACAGGGCCTCCCTGGTGGTGCAGTGGGTTAAGCAACACGCTATGAGGCGGACTGCAGCCACTGCAGCATGAGTTCGATCCCTGCTGCCAGCCCGGGAGGGGCCCCACATGGCGCAGCAGACCTCTCCTGCCTCTCCCGCTGCTCCCCTCAGCAGTGTACCCACACTGGTGGATACTGCCCAGTTCTGTCTCTGGTGAGTCCTCTCACTCCCTACGCCTCTGGCCTGTACCCCAGTTCTTGTATGCATAAATAAATAAATCTTTTTTTTAAAAAGATAAATTAGTTCAACAGTATTGCTTTCAGTAAATCAGCCAGGTATCTCTATCACCCTGCTGAAAGTTAGCAATTAATGGTCTTAACCCTGTCTGTCTTAGGATGTAGAAGCCACAGTGGAACAAACTATATTAACCACTTGTCCACTTCTCTGAAGTGCTGAATTAATAACAAGGTCATCCAGAGTAGAGTGACCCTTTAATTCTAATATGACTAGTGTCTTTAAAGTAAGACCAGAGACATGGACCGAGGAGAAGGCCATGTGGCGACAGAGGCAGTGACTGCAGTGAAGCATTACAAGCCAAGGAATGCCAAGGACCGCTAGTAACCAATAAGCACTGGGAAGAGGCAAGGAAGGATTCTCCACAGAACCTACAGAGAGAGCCTTGACTTTAGACCACTTTCCTCCAGAACTGTGAGAGTCATTTTCTGTTCTAATCAACTTTGTGACAACTGGTTATGGAACCCAAGGACATAAATAAAGATAATATGTTTTCACCATTGTAGATACTAAAATTCTCAGTAGTAAACAGAAGTATCCAGGCTTGTGTTAACCTCAACAATGTTTATCTATCATTAATGTGTCAGAAAAACCCAGAAGTTATAAATAATTTATTCTGTAACTGTTTAGGATATGGAGGGAAGTTAATATCAGCCCATCCTTTAAAAAGAAATGACTAGTTTAACAGTAGTCATTGCCCTCTAGAGAGATGTACTTCAGTAAAATGTCTCTGTTAAGAATGATGAGCAAAATGAGTCCATCTAGAAAGGATACGATGGCAAAGCTTGTTGAGTTTTTGTCAGAGGTGCCTCAGGGCTCTGGTGTCATTGGCCTGGGCCGAGCAGCAGCCCACTTCCTGCCTGGTGGCTCTGACAGTAGAGGTGGAAGGACTTGCCCAGCTCCGCCCCAGTGAGAGCCATGGGAAGAGAGCCCGTGGCTCCTGGCTTAAGTGTCTGGCCCCACTGGGCCTGCTCCAAAGTGATCCTAAAAATAGGATAAGGAACAATAAGGGCTAAAGAGTGGGGCCAAAACCGATGCAAGACCTCCCATCCTCAGCATAGGTTGGGAACTTCTGGCCAGATTTCATTTTTCAATAACTTGCCAGAACTGTAGATGGACCAATCAGCCTTAGAGCTCCCAGCAGACCAATCGGGTTCAAATTCCCATTGGTGCCATTCAAGGATTTTGAGAGCATTCAGGATTGTAAACAGACCAGTCAGACTTGAGAGGCGGGGATACAAGGGGATACAAGCCAAGGAGGCAGCAGTCTGAGCCCACTGAGCAGATGGAATTCATCCGACAGATTCACGTACACTTGTCTGGAGACTTCGAGATCTCTGCAGACCCCATAGGCCTCCAGAGACCTGCGGCATCTACACAGACCTCTGCATCTGATCTCTGCTTCGAATTGCAGCCTTCCCACGTCTCCTGCCTCCAGCCCTGCCTTTGCCATTGTCTGCTGACAAGTGTTTACTGGCACTGATGTCTGGTCCCCTGGCACCACTTCTAGAAATGCTGTCTGCCACTGGCTTATACCCAGCATCTCTAAGAGAGCTGTGACACTGGTGGATGGTGTCTGGCACTTCCTCCTGCTGACCGGTGCTGACTGGCAATGCTGACCCATGATTGGCACTGCTGACCTGTGACTGGCACTGCTGACCTGTGTCTGGCCACTTCTGAAAACTATCCGCCACTTCTGATCCTCCAGCACCACCTCCTTGTGCTGTAGCTTCTGGAGCTGGGCAGTCAGGCCTCAGATTGCTGCTGTGCTGCTTAGGTACCACCTGTGATCACCTCCAGCCGCCACTGTGAGCTGGATCCTTGTCCACAGCTTATCAGTGTGCCATCCACTCCAGGCTCTCCTCAGGAGACGTAGCCATTCGGCGTGAGAAAACTTTCCTTTGGACTCCTGGACAGTGCAGACACTGTCTGGGGTACGACGATTGGCCTTTTGTGGCCTTTGAAACTCTCCTTCCTCCCAATTTCCTTTCTCTCACCACTCTATCAATAAACCCTTCAGTCTTAAGAGCAGACACACAATGATATTTGGCCCTGAGCTTTGCATGCTCTCATTTTCACTTCTTTTTTTTTAATATAATTTTTTTAATTTACATATATTTGACATCAATTGTAATCCCCATGTATTCCCCATGAGCATATCACCAGTGCACCATCACCTCAGTCCCCCGTGCTCCCGTCTGCCCTCCACCCTTCCCCTCTTCCCTCCCCACCAAGTGTCCCCAGTTTGTCCTTGTCTTTTCATTTTTGGTTTTTGTTTATTTCTTGTTGTTGTTGTTATTATTATTGTTCTTATTCCTTTCCTTGATCCTCCTTTGGTTCCCTTATATTCCTACTAGGAGAGGAACCATCTGGTATTTTTCTTTTGCCTTCTGACTTACTTCGCTGAGCATAAGCCCTTCCAGTTCCATCCATGTTCCTATGAATTCGTCTAGTTTTTCTTTTTGATTGCTGAGTAGTATTCCATCGTGTATATGCACCACAGCTTCCCGATCCACTCATCTGTTTTTGGGCATTTAGGTTGTTTCCAGGTCTTAGCTATTGTAAAGAGTGCTGCTATCAACATAGGGATGCAGGTATTCTTTTGAATCAGAGTTTTTGTGTCTTTTGGGTATATTCCTAGGAGTGGGATTGCTGGATCCTATGGAAGTTCCATTCTTAGTAGACTGAGGAACCGCCATACTGCTTTCCATAATGTCCTTGCCAACATTTGTTGTTGCTACTTTTTTTGATATGTGCCATTCTCACTGGTGTGAGGTGGTATCTCATAGTGGTTTTGATTGGCATTTCTCTGATAAGAGAAGTTGAGCATTTTTTCATATGCCTGTTGACCATTTGCATTTCCTCTTTGGAGAATTGCCTCTTTAGCTCTTTTGCCCATTTTTTGATTGGGTTGTTCCCTTTGTTTTTGTTTAGTCTGGTTAGTTCTTTGTGGATCTGTGTGAAAAGTCCCTTGTCAGTAATGTTGTGTGCAAAGATTTTCTCCCAGTCGGTTCTCACTTTCACTTCTAAGGTTATGTTCTCTACTTCACTGTTAGGTAAATGATAAATAGAAAGATAGATAGATGATAGAGAGAGAGAGAGAGAGATTTTGAAAGTGATGTCTTTTAATGGTGGTAGGAAATGGGGACCACAATTGATGTCAAATATACATAAATTTTTAAAAGTGATGTCTTTTAAAAGGGTAAGAATTCAGAAGCTGGTATAGCTTTCCAAGAAACACTTGCAAATATTTTCATAAGAAATTTGATAATTCAAACATGAGAGCTTTTGTCCTCACAACGTATAACTTTCGTTGTATTACTGTGCCCATCATCTTGTAGTTCTCCTTTAAATGAAATATTCCGCCCCAGTTCCCAAGTTCAGCTGGTTGTTTCCTGCACTCAAACATCGATTCTTTTGTTCCTCTTGTTTCTGCTTTCATGAGCCTCTTTCACTAGTCAACACCACAAGACTTTCTTCGATTTCCTTCCAGGTCTCCATCAAGATGTGGTTCCCTCAACATCCTGTGATTTCCTAAATTCTTATGCCTTATGTTTGAACAATACTTGGAGTGATTTTCTAATATTTCTTTCTGGGGGTTTCTATATTTTTCATGGGCAATAAGCAGTACTGCTTACTCAGTTTTCTCCAGTGACTATTTGCTAGTGAAGTCCATGAGAAAATAAGGCTCGTCCCTAGAGAAGCGCAGAATATAAGGACACTTGTAGTTTCCCCATCTTTACCATTAGCAAACAAGGAGACACAAAAATGCAGTTGGGAGGAATTATTTTCAGTGTTGGTGATCAAAATGACATCCTGGTGAAGTCACATTTACTTACTGGAATCTGGCTTAACCGTGCAGGTTCAGCTAAGCAGGGCATAAGGAAAAGCAGCAGGGCAAAGCCTGCACCATAATAGAGCTAGAGGCTCTGAGTATAAAATAATATTACTATTGGCACCTGCTCCAATTTTTTTGCTTGGAGGGAATGAGAGCATTGTCAATGATGTTATGTTTTCCCTGGATACTGATTCTTTCAAATTGAGCAAAAGGAGAAATAAGAATTCAATGTTTTCCCAGTCCTGTGTAGCTAGAAAGTAGAATATCCATTTATAAAACATTTTGGAGAGTGAGATCACATTGCAATATATACAGCATTCCTTTTCTCCATCATCTTTTTGTTGGATCTCTGGCCATACAGTATAGACATTGTTAGTCATAGCAGCGCAAGATATTTAATTATACGCTTATTAAATGAACAATACCCAAGAAGCTAAGCAAAAGAATTATTTTCCCAAAAGAGGATGGAATATTTCATTAAAGGAAAACTACAAGATGATAAGACAATTCACAGAGTTAGAAGCCGATAAGGTGTTACTAACATAAAATAATACAAAGTGGTTAAAACAGTATTTTCTACAGCCTCTGGATTCCTAAACATGGTCTAATATGCACAGATGAGACAAAAACAACCTTGAGTTCTGCCCAGGCAGTGCTATGTCCCTCAATGTGCTTGCTCATTTATTTTTTTTTTAAAGATTGATTTATTTATGCATACAAGAACTGCGGTACAGGCCAGAGAATTCACATGCGGTACAGGTGAGAGAATTCACCAGAGACAGAGTGGGGAGCAGAACAGGCAGGTCCACTGAAATACACTGCTAAGGGGAGCAGTGGGCGAGGCAGGAGAGATCTGCTGTGCCATGTGGGTCAGCTCCCTGGCCAGGGATAGAATTCATGCTACAGTGGCTGGCAATAGCTTAATAACACTGAGACTTAAACCCTTGTGCCACCAGAGAGGCCCCTGTTTGTTCATTTATTATACATTTAAATGTCCATAATTTTTTACAATCCCCAGGTTAATTCAGGAAGTAAAAGGAAGTAAATTTTCCTAGTGTAAAGCAGAGACCATGTCATAGACTATATCATTTAACAACATGAAAATACATTATAATGACTTATTTATTTCTTAGTCTTTCACATTATTTAAAAGAATAAGAATGTTTCAAATATATTTCCAATACTTTCAGGAAATCTTTCCTCTTTTTTCTCATATATTTACAATGCATTTGAAATGTCTACCTTACTGCCTCTTGAAAAATGTTTCCAAGATAGCCTTGTAGATTTTACTTTTCTATTAAGTGTAATGGATTTTAAATAACATGTATGGAAAAAATAGAAATCATGGCAGAATAGAGAGGGTGGGAGTACTTTCTCCACTACATAAAACTATTTTTAAAAATTGTCCAAAAAAAGATTTGGAAGTTCTGCAACAGAGTCTCAGGCCTTTTCCATGGATGACCTTGACTAAGGCTGATGGTTTGTTGCACAGGAGGAGAGGGAGGAGGCTGGGAGACCATGGTCATTTAAGTAGATGCCTTGGCCAGTCAAAGAATCTGGATATTGGTCATTTATGGTCCTATAGAGCACATAGGGTATGGTGAATTTCTCCAGAATGACTTTTTTTTATTTAATTTAATTTTTTCTTACATCATTGTTAATTTTTGGACGGTATTTGATTTCTCCCCTCAGGTGTAGTCCCTATACTTCTCCCACCACCACAGTACCATAAATCCATCACCATAATCCCATGTACTCTTCCTTCACCTGTTTTGACCCTTTTCCCTCCCCTTTCCTTGTTATATACCTCAGATCTATGGTCAGCTTGCAGGCTTTGTCTTTTTCTTGGCACTTTGTTCAATCTGTCTATATTCAACACATAAGTGAAACCATCTGATTTTATCTTTTTCCTCCTGAATTATCTCACTTAGCATAATGCTTCCCAGTCACTCCATGTTGTTGCAAATGGCATCTGTCTTTTTTATGGCTGAGTAGTATTCTACTGTGTATAGATACCACATCATTTTGAGCCATTCATCTGTTTTGGAGCATTTAGTTTGTTTCCATATCTTAGCTACTGTAAATAGTGCTTCAATAAACATAGGTGCCGCAGACCAGCTACAGCAGAAGGCCAGGTCCTCGAAGGATGGAATGGCGTTGGCGAGGGGGAAGGGGGGAAGAGCACCAGACTTGCACGGAATTTGGTATCTGTCCTCCTGAGGGTCTCAGCAGGTCTTTATTTATACTTTACAAGCAAGCAGTGAGATTACCTCAACACCAGCGTAGAGCAGGCAGTTAACAAACATTACATTTATTCAAGAACAGCTTGGGGTCCCGCAACTCCCATTCAGAATTTATGACACAGACCACTTTGAAGTAGTTTACATCTGAAACATGTTTCTATCAGTATCTTAATTCACAGGCTTACTTATCAGTGTTAAAGCAGGCAAAGTAACTGTGTAAATACAAGTGAATGTTTTGTCTACTCTAAGTGTAGGGTAGACTAATAGCCACAAGGTCTAAGGTCAAACTAGTGTCAATACCTAAAAGCTATAAGCCCCCAATTAAAGGGAAATACTAAAGCGTAAGTTATCTCTAAACCTAACAGTAGTCTTCAAAAGGAGTCACTAACTTCATTCCAAACCTAAAACTAATTGGGGAGTTTTTCTACGTATGATCTCAATTTAAGTAGAACAAAGGCAAAAGGGAGGAGGGTAGGGGAGGAGTCTACGTGACTCCTTTATCATCTGGAAAGTCTGGGAGACTGCCTAATGACTAACTTTGGGGTTTGTGAAACAACCATATTTTACTCCTCCTGGCTTCAAGGCCTTTTTAAATTAGTGGCAGCATTTACCAGTC
>JAGFMF010012000.1:0-16310 GCA_019455555.1 Galemys pyrenaicus
GCGGGCACAGCAGGAGAGGTCTGCTGCACCATGTGGGTCCCCTCTCTGGCCGGCAGCAGGGATTGAACTCGTGCTGCAGTGACTGCGGTTTGCTTCATAATGCGTTGCTTAACCCACTGCGCCACCAGGGAGGCCCAGTGTGAAGCTAATTTAAATCAATTACCCTGGAATACACAAAAATGTTATATGATAAAACTTTTATATTTTAATATGTTACTATCTGAATGTAGATCTGCTTAAGCACATTTAAAAAGTCTAGTGTATGGAATGACCATAGATTTTTTTTTCTTTTTTGTTCTGACTTCAGTAGCATTTATATCTAGGAACTTGTGAAGAACTTAGACATCAAAAATAACATTTACTGTTGGCTTGCTTTGGGTGGCCCTTTTTTTTTAAGGATTTATTTATGCATATAATAACTGGGGTGTAGGCCAGAGGTGGGGGTAGGGTGAGTGGGTTCATCAGAGACAGAGTGGGGAGCAGAACAAGCAGATTGACTGAAATGTGTGCTGAAGGAAGCAATGGACTAGACAGGAGAGGTCTACTGAGCCATGTGGGTCACCTTGCTGACTGGGGATGGAACTGGTGCTTCAGTGATTGTGGCTAGCTTCAATGTGCTGTGTTTTAACCCTTTGTGCCACCAGGGAGGCCCCTTAGGAAAAATAAGTAGAAAAATAGTATGTGACTTAGGAAGTGCGATTTTCCATTCTGTGTTAAAGAAATGTGAACTTTAAACTTGATACTTAGTCATGTCCTTAATATTTTCAAAATTAGCACAGATGGCCAAGAAAAAAAAGAAGCAGCGACACAGGATTCCAACAAATGATGAATTATTATATGATCCTGAAAAAGACAACAGAGATCAGGCCTGGGTTGATGCACAGAGAAGAGGGTAAGAACTTAAATTTAATATTTAGAATCTTTAGGAAAAAATGACTAGATGATGATTTTTCACTTTATTCACATTTTGAGAATATATGTATATGTTTATACAGACACACCTAAACAAAGAAAGTTTGGAGCAAAACTGCATTTTCATTCAATTATTTTTAAAAAATTACTGTTTAATTCAAGTTCCTGTAGTCTTTCTCTCCATTCAAGAAACAAAACTGACTTTCGCCAAGTAAACACAGTTTGAAATAAATTTTTTTTTAAAGATTTTTTAAATTTATGCATACAAGAGCAGGGGTACAGGCCAGAGGCGTGGGAGGTGAGAGGATTCACCAGAGACAGAGCGGAGAGCAGAACAGGCAGACTGACTGAAACACACTGCTGAGGGGAGCAGTGGGCAAGGCAGGAGAGGTCTGCTGCTCCATGTGGGTCCCCTCCCTGGCTGGGGATTGAACTCGTGCTGCTGTGCCGCTAATGCTTCACAGTGCAGCGCTTATCCTGCTGCGCCACCAGGGAGGCCCAGTTTGAAATAAATTTGAGATTAAAAGTTTTTGTGAAGAGTGGATGATATGCTTACTACCTAAATTATTGTTTTTAACTATTTACTAATTTGATTTTTAAAAATTGAGATGAATTTCATTTAACAGAAAATGAACAATTTAGTAGCAGTTAATATATCTCTGATGTTGTACACAAGAGCCACAACCTTTATCCAGATTCAAACTGTTGTTATGATCCCAAAGGGAAACTCTCTACTTACTTGTTTAGTACTTCCCCTCTTCTCTTCCCCAGTTCCTGGCAACTACCTATTTGTCTCTGTGGATTTTACCTATTCTGGATATTTGATTTAAATGGAATATCCTAAAATATGTCAGATCCTTTGCATCTGACTTAACTTCACTTAGCATGTTTCTGATGTTCAGTCTACTGTAGTTTATATCAGTACTTTTTTTTTTTTAAAGATTTTTTTAATTTTATTTTTATACATACACGAGCTGGGGTACAAGCCAGAGTCGCAGGAGGTGAGAGGATTCACCAGAAGCAGAGCGGAGAGCAGAACAGGCAGACTGACTGAAACACACTGCTGAGGGGAGCAGCGGGCGAGGCAGGAGAGGTCTGCAGCGCCATGTGGGTCCCCTCCCTGGCCGGGGATCGAACTTGCACTGCTGTGCAGCGGATGCTTCACAGTGTGGCATTCAACCCGCTGCGCCACCAGGGAGGCCCCTACTTCTTTTTAATGGATGAATACTGTTCCATTGTATGGATGTATCATAATTTGCTCATTCATGTGTTGGTGGATATTATGTTTTTTTTAACATTTATTTTTATTTATTTACACATACAAGGACTCAGGTTTAGGCCAGAGGTGGGGTGTGAGAGGATTCACCAAAGACAGAGTGGGGAACAGATCAGGCAGAATGACTGAAATACACTGCTTGAGGGGAGCAGTGGGCGAGACAGAAGAGGTCTGCTGTGCCATGTGAGTTAGCTCCCTGACTTGGGATCAGAGGCATGCTGTAGTGGCTGCTGATAGTTTGATAGCACTGAGACTTTAACCCCTGCACCACCAGAGAGGCCTAAGAACCTCTGTTTTTCAAGTATAAGGGATTTGAATGTGTTGTGGGTCTTTATATACCACCTTTAAGCCTCCGCTCTCCCATTTTGTCCTTTTTTCCCCTCTCCAGTTTTACTAAGACACCACCTCTTCCAGTTGCTCCTTGAATTTCTTTAATGAATTATGTTTTGATCATACATAGTGTAAATTGAACTAAAATGTTCAATGAGTGATACTGAGAAAGTCAAGGAGCTGATAATTTAGTTCCTGATTCTGATAACAAAATTTGTCAGTGAAGTAAGTTGAAATCTATTTTCATTGTTAGATAGTCTTGAGAAGAAATATTTTAACTTTATACATTCTTTTTATCAAGCAGTGATAAACTTTTAAGACCACAGAAACTAATTTCATATAATGAATTTACTACATTTTAAGTAATGAATCACAAAGGCAGAGGTCATCACGCCTGTCTCATTCAGTGCTGTATATCAAGCATCCTGTACATTGTTACATGGGTTCTTAGTAGGTATTGAATGAATAGGTAAGTTAGTTTTTTTGGGTGTGGATTTTGAAATGCTATGCATTGAATATATTTAACAATTATAAAATGTTTTTAGTATTTTCTACACAGACATTTAAAGAGTTTAGGAAGAAATTCCAAATAGGGGGACTCCCTGGTGGCATAGTAGGTTGAGCACTGCACTGTGAAGCATCTGCTGTACAGCAGCACAAGTTCAATCCCTGGCGAGGGAGGGGACCCACATGGCACAGCAGACTTCTCCTGCCCCTCCCGCTGCTTCTCTCAGCAGTGTACTTTAGTTGATTTGCCTTTTCTATACCCCCCCCACCCCCTCCCCATCTCTGGTTAATCCTCTCACCTCCCATGCCTCTGGCCTACACTCCAGCTCTTGTATGCATAAATAAATCCTTTAAAAAAAAAGAAATTCCAAATAGTTTTTTTTTTTAAATTAGATTTATTTATACATACAAGAGCTGGGGTGTAGGCTATAGGTATGGGTTATTGGGGGTGGGGGTGGGTGAGAGAGACAGTGGGGAACAGAACAGGCAGATCTAGTGAATTATACTGCTCAAATGGAGCAGCAGGTGGTTGGCTGCAGTGGCTGCTGATAGCCTTGCAGCACTGAGACTTTTACCTCTGCACCAACAAGGAGGCCCCTGATGTCCATTTTCTGATCTCAGAACCATATTACTCTTAGTCATCATGATTCCTCACGCTCTGCTGGGCTGTGACATTTTCTTAGGCTTTCTTTTGTCTTGATTGTTTCAGGAGCACTGGTCAGATATGTTAGGAGGCCTCTCTGTTGTAATTTGTCTAAATGTATAAATGTTAATATTAACTTTGAATACTTGGAGCAGGTAGTGTTTGTTAGGTACTGTATAGCTTCTCTTCTCTCCTTGTCTTCTGTGCCATTCTGTGTTCTCTTTGGAAGGAAGTCACTAAGTGTAACCTACATTTAAGGAGTGGGAAGCTGTTCCACTCCTGAGGGGAGAGATTTTTCTAACTTTGTTAGGTGGAATTCTCACCCATTTATTTATATATTTCTGTCAGCATGACTCATGGATATTTATACTTCAAGTTGTAATACAATACTACTTTATTTTGTTGTACAAATTGTTTTAGCATAGAACCTAGAAGCACTTTCTATTGACTTTTATGCTCATTTGACATATCTTTTTATTTTTTCCTTTGGGCATTGTCTTACTATTGGCATTATAAGATGTTCCAGGTTTGTTTCATATGCACCATTTCTAGAATCAGCCATTTCTTTAAGAACTGCTGTTTTTTTTTTTTAAGATTTATTTATTTATACATACAAGAGTTGGGGTACAGGCCAGAGTCCAGGACAGTGAGAGGATTCACTAGAGACAGAGCGGGGAGCAGAACAGGCAGACTGACTGAAACACACTGCTAAGGGGAGCAGCAGACGAGGCAGGAGAGGTCTGCTGCGCCATGTGGGTTCCCTCCCTGGCCGGCAGCAGGGATCGAACTTGTGCTGCAGTAGCTGTGGTTTGCTTCATAGTGCGTTGCTTAACCCACTGTGCCACCAGGGAGGCCCCAAGAACTGCTGTTTTTTAAAATTTACTTCCTTTTCAAGATTTCTTTTCTTTTTTTTTTTTTTAATTTATTTTTTTATTCATATAAGAACTGGGGTACAGGTCAGAAGTGCAGGGGGTGAGAGGATCACCAGAGACAGAGCGAGGAACAGAACAGGAAGATTTGACTGAAATGCACTGCTGGAGGGGAGCAGTGGGCACAGCAGGAGAGGTCTGCTGCACCATGTGGGTCCCCTCCCTGGCTGGCAGCAGGGATCGAACTCGTTCTGCAGTGGTTGCAGTTTGCTTCATAGTGCGTTGCTTAACCCACTGCGCCACCAGGGCAGGCCGCTTTTCAAGATTTATTTTCTTATGCATACAAGAACTGGGGTGTAGGCCAGAGGTGTGGGGGGTGGGGAAGAGGATTCACCAGAGACAGAGTGGAGAGCAGAGTGGAGGCAGAATTACTGAAATACACTGCTGAAGGGAGCAGCAGGCAAGACAGGAGAGGTCTGCTGCGCCATGTGGGTCACCACCCTGGCTGGGGATCAAACTCATGCTGCAGTGGCTGTGAATGCTTCATAGTGCTGTGACTTAATACCTTGTGCTACCAGGGAGGCCCCTGCTGTTTTTTTAAAATTGGAGAGTGGAGTTAGAAATCTGGATCTGACTTTAATGTGTACTTCCATGCTCCCTTGTTCTTTTCTAGTTACCATGGTTTTGGAATACAAATGCGAAGTCAACAGCAACACCCTGTTCCAAATAGTGATGCTGTTTTGAATTGTCCTGCCTGCATGACCACACTGTGTCTTGATTGCCAAAGGTAATGAATAAAGGGTAATAGCACACACACATCAAAAACAACTTAGTCGTCCTTTGTTTAAATCGGAACTGTACTTTTGAGGTACTTAGGAAGTCTGATAAAATTCTGTAATCAAATCCTTGCTACATAATCTGCACGACTAATCTTTATACAAATAATTTTGCTTGCACATATTTCTAAGTAGCTTTTTTTTTTTCCCCAAAGATTTATTCAAGACCTAGGGTGTAGACCAGAGGTTGGGTGGGGTGAGAGAGTTTACCAGAGACAGAGTGAGGAGCTGAACAGGCAGATCTACTGAAATACACTGCTGAGGGGAGCAGCGAGAGAGGTGTGCTGAGCTGTGTGGGTCAGCTCCCTGACTGGGGATTGAATTTGTGCTGCAGTGGCTGGCGATAGCTTGATAGTGCTGAGACCTAACCCCTTGCACCACCAGGGAGGCTCCCTAAGTAGCTTTTCTATTAAAGGTTAGTTGTTAGCACATCTATCACATGGATTTTTAAATTTATATATATTTTATGTTATTTTTCATTTTTGTACAGTGTATATTTCTCATCCCAATGAAATTCCCATCACCAATTTACCCATGCACCATCACCATAGTCCCTTGTGCTCTTCCCACCCATTTTGTTCCTTCTCCTTCCTCCCCTTGGAATGTCTCATATTTATAGCTGTCTGTTGATTTTGATTTTTAATTTATTGTAATTGATTTTTTCCCCCTTAGTCCCTTGTTTCTTTCCTCTACATTCCTCCTATAAGTGAAACCATCTGATATTTATTCTTTTCTTTCTGACTTATTTCACTCAGCATAATCCCTTCTAGCTCCATCCATGTTGCTGTGAATTGTATGAGTTTATCTTTTTTGATTGCTGTGTAATATTCCATGGTGTGTATATACCACATCTTCTTGATCCAGTCATCTATTTTTGGGCATTTTGGTTGTTTCCACTGCTTGCCTATTGTGAAAAGTACCACGATAAACATAGGTGTGCAGGTGTCCTTTTGAATTAATGTTTTTGTGTCCTTTGGCTAAATTCCTAGAAGTGGGATTGCTGGGTCATATGGGAGCTCCATTTTTAGTATTTTGAGGAACCTCTACACCACTTTCCATAGTGGTTGGACCAGTTTGCAGTCCTACCAGCAGTGTAGTAAAGTTCCTTTTTCTCAACATCCTTGCCAACATTTGTTTTTGCCAGTTTTTTTTTTTTTTTTGACGTGCCATTTTCACTGGTGTGAGGTGATACTTTGCAGTGGTTTTGCATTTCTCTGATTACAAGAGATGTTGAGCATTTTTTCATATGCCTGTTGGCCATTTGCATTTCCTCTTTGGAGAATTGCCTTTTTAGCTCTTCTGCCCATTTTTTGACTGGATTGTTTACTTTGTTTTTGTTTAGTCTGGTCAGCTCTTTGTAGGTCTTTGTGATAAGTCCCTTGTCAGTAGTGCTGTGTGCAAAAATTTTCTCCCAGTTGGTTGGGTGTCACTTTGTTTTGGTTAGTGTGTCTTTTGCTGTACAAAGCTTTTTAGTTTGATGTAGTCCTAGCTGTTTATCATTTCCTTCACTATCTTTGCTTTAGGTGCTGTGTTTTTAAAGATGTTACTGAGGTATATGTCATGGAGAGTTTTTTTTTTCTTTAATTTATGCATATGAGAGCTGGGATACAGGCCAGAGTGGTGGGAGGTGAGAGAAGTCACCAGAGACAGAGTAGGGAGCAGAACAGGAAGATCGACTGAAATACTGCTGAGAACAGTGGACAAGGCAGGAGAGGTCTGCTGTGCCATGTGGGTCCCCTCCCTGGTCGGGGATCGAACTCACGCTGCTGTGCTACAGGTTGCTTCACAGTGAGGTGCTCAATCCACTGCGCTACCAGGGAGGCCCATCATGTAGAGTTTTGCCTACTTTTTCTAGGATGTTTTGGTTTTAGGTTTTTGGGTTTTTTTTTAAGATATATTTATTTATGCATATAAGAGATGGGGTGCAGGCCAGAGGTGTGAGGGATGAGAGGAGTCACCAGAGACAAAGTGGGGAGCAGAACAGGCAGATCCACTGAAGTACACTGCTGAGGGGAGCAGTGGGCGAGGCAGGAGAGGTCTGTTGCACCATGTGGGTCCCCTCCCTAGCTGGGAATCTAGCTTGTGCTGCTTCACAGTGCAGTATTCAACCCACTGTACCACCAGGGAGGCCCTGGTTTCAGGTCTTATGTCTAATTCCTTAGTCCATTTTGAGTTGGTTTTTGTGCATGGTGAAAGTTAGTAGTTTAGTTTCATTCTTTTGCGTGTAGCAGTCCAGTTTGCCTAGCACCATTTATTAAACAAGCTATCTTTGTTCCACTGCATAGTCTTTGTTCCTTTGTCAAAGATTAATTGTTTATAAATCTGTGGGTTTATTTCTGGGCTTTCTATTTGATTGCATTGGTCTGTGTGTCTGTTTTGTTCTAATAACTCAATAGTTACTTTTTAAGATCTGGTCTTTTAGGAACTTTCAAATATGCATTAGAACATCTTTAATTCTAGTCACCGATGCTCACACGCCCCAGAACTCACTCATCTTAACCAGCAGATTGTTGTTGCCTTTGACTCTTTTCACCTGTATACTCTTCCCCTCTCATCTGTCATGCTGTTTGTGAGTTCAGTTTTTTTATGGTTCATATATAAATAAAAAAGAAACAGGAAAATATTAAGTATGTGAGAAGAACAAGAGAAGTAATACCTATTAAATTCTGCAATAAAGCCAAGAGTGGTCATTATAAAGTCAGAAACTCTTTAAGGTTTTATTTTTTTTTTTTCCAAAGATTTATTTATTTATGCATACAAGAGCTGGGATACAGGCCAGAGTCCAGGGAGGTGAAAGGATTCACCAGAGATAGAGCGGGGAGCAGAACAGGCAGACTGACTGAAACACACTGCTGAGGGGAGCAGCGGGCAAGGCGGGAGAGGTCTGCTGCGCATGTGGGTTTCCTCCCTCGCCCGGAGGCAGGTATCGAACTCGTGCTGCAGTGGCTGCGGTTTGCTTCATAGTGTGTTGCTTAACCCACTGCACCACCAGTGAGGCCCTCTTTAAGGTTTAAAAACTGTAACTTCTGTTAAAATGGTGATCAGAGTGGCTCCTCCCTCTAGTGAGAGGAGTGCAATCTTAGGCTAAAAAGTGATTATTTAAACAACACTTCTCAAGTTTCCAACTTCTTCTTGCCTTTGTAAGTTTTTAATTTTTTAAAAAAGATTTATTTATTTATGCATACAAGCACTGGGGTACAAGCCAGAGGTGTACAGGTGGTAAGAGGAGTCACCAGAGACAAAGTGGGGAACAGAACAGGCAGAGCTACTGAAGTACACTGCTGAAGGAAGCAACGGGCGAGACAGGAGAGGTCTGCTGCACCATGTGAGTCACCTGGCTGGGGACATGCTGCAGTGACTGTGGATAGCCTCATAGTGCTGCGCCTTAACCCCTTGAGCTACCAGGGAGGCCCCTTGTCTTTAAGTTTGAAGAGTAAATCAAATGTTTTTCTGAGATAGTTATTTTTAAAAACTGTAGAAAAGAGGAATATTAATTTTTTAAAAAATATGATTTTTTAAAAAAATATTTTATTCATTTATGCATACAAGAGCTGGGGTACAGGCCAGCGGTCTGAGGAGGGGTGAGAGGATTCACCAGTTACAAAGTGGGGAGCAGAGTAGGTGGATCAGAGGTCTGCTGCACCATGTGGGTTAGCTCCCTGGTGGGGCATGGAACTTGTGCTGAAGTGGCTGCTGTAGTTTCATTGTACTGAGACTTGACCCCTTATGCCTCCTGGGAGTCCCAATATATTCATTCTTATACTATGTAACAAGTTTCTTCCTAGTCTTAAAACTTCTTTAACTTTTCTGTTTTGTTCCCATGTCTTTTCGTTGGCAGGCATGTCAGTAAGCTTTTGGTGATCTTAAGTTTTAGCTAAATGTATAACCATTAAACTTACAATATAAATCCAAATTCTCCATTTCCTGTTTCTCTTAGGCATGAATCTTACAAAACTCAATATAGAGCAATGTTTGTGATGAATTGTTCTGTCAACAAAGAGGAGGTCCTAAGATACAAAACCCCAGAGAACAGGAAGAAAAGGCGAGGCCATAAGAAGATGCGGTCTAATCATGAAGATGCTTCAGAGCAGGTAGAGACAGAAGTGGAAGAAATCTACCACCCAGTGATGTGCACTGAATGTTCCACTGAAGTGGCAGTATATGACAAGGATGAAGTCTTTCATTTTTTCAATGTTTTAGCAAGCCATTCCTAAGTAACAGTTGGCACTTAATTGTTCAGTACTGTATATAAGGTAAATATGAAGTTACTTTCCTACTACTTATTACTCTCAAGTGACATTCTGAGTGGTTATTCGAAGAAGCAGTGCTTTGTCTTTATCTTTTTGAAAGAGAATGGTTAGCAGCCTTCATAGTACCCCTCTTTATTTAAAAAAAATTTCCCCAACTCTAATGGGACTTATCATTCATTCCACTTTTTATGGACATTTGGAAACTGTATGACTTTTTATTTACTAAAACTCTTTAAAATTAAAATATTCTGGAGTTACAAGTAATCTTTGTTTCAGAGTGTTACTTTTACCTCTTTATTTTGGGTATACAGATGGTATGTGTTTAAACTAGAAACTATGTTAAGATGTATCTTTATTTCCCTTCTACCTCTTAGAATGGAGAGGAGGTATTTAGCTATGCTTACAATTATATGGAGTTAGAACCTTGAATAAATAGAGGTCTTTCCCTAACAGGACTGTACTTAACAATGTTCTAAATGTAATGATTAACATTGTAAAATAAAAATTTGTGGTGAGAAAGAGCATCCTTTTCCTCTAATCTTAGACTTAAAAATTGGGTTGTTGCCTTTTGTAGCTACCATTCCTTCTGTTGCTGGCAATCAAGTTTTTTTTTTTAAATATAGATCACTGTTGGCAGCCTGGGGGAAAATTGCATTGTAAGCATCTGTACGTTTTAGCTATTTAGAAGAATTGAATGTTTGGACTTTTAGAAACAACATTCGGAAACTCAGAATCTTATTCTAATAGAGATGTGATAAAGTGGAAAGAATTTAGGAGCTATGTTTTAAGATTTATTTATTTTTATGCATATAAGAACTAGAATGTAGGCCAGAAGTGCAGGGGGGTGAGAGGATTCACCAGAGATAGTGGGGAGCAGACCAGATGGATCTATTGAAACACACTGTTATGGGGAGCAGTGGACAAGACAGGAGAGGTCTGCTGCACCATGCATGGGTTAGCTCCCTAGCCAGGGACAAACTCAGGCCATTGTAGTGGGCCACAGTGCTGAGACTTGACACCCTAGGCCACCAGGGTGGCCCTGAAGTTAGAAATTTAAGATGACAATTTGTTATCTTTAGATTAGCCATGAGGATGTTGCAATATGTAGAAAACTTAAAGTAATTCAAGAATAGATTATAATGTATTTGAGTATTAACAAAATACAAAGCTGTGTAACTTTTTGTGTCCCTTTAATTTTATTTATTTTTTAATAACTTCAGTTTTTTTAAAAGATTTATTTATTTATGCATACAAGAGCTGGGGTACAGACCAGAGTCACGGGAGGTGAGAGGATTCACCAGACAGAGTGGGGAGCAGAACAGGCAGACTGACTGAAACACACTGCTGAGGGCAGCGAGGTGGGAGAGGTCTGCTTGCGCCATGTGGATCCCTTCTCTGGCCAGTGGCAGGGATGGAACTCGTGCTGCAGTGGCTGCGGTTTGCTTCATAGTGTGTTGCTTAACCCTTGTGCCACCAGGGAGACCCAATGACAGTTTTTCTTAACCTCAATTTTAATGCATAGTTTTGAATATAATTCCTCTTCTTTTGTTTTAGATTTTTTTTTTTAATGAATACAAGAACTGTGGCATAGTGGGGATTGAGTAGGTTCACCAGAGACAGAATGGGGAGCAGAACAGGCAGATCTACTGAAATACATTACTGAGGGGAGCAGTGGGTGAAACAGACTGGAGAGGTCTGCTGTATCATGTGGATTAGCTCCTGATGGAGGACCAAGCTCAACCAGCAGGGGCTGGCTTGATAGCTTGATAGTGCTGAGACTTTAACCCTTGTGCTACCAGGGAGGCCTTATTTTCTGTTCTTTTGTTTTCTTAGGATACTATCTTAATGTGATTACATTCAGATAATCTGACAGTCGTAGTGCTTTTTAGCACATGATTCTCATGCTTTATAATAATAAATGTTATTGTCTTAATCTGTTTTAAACAGCTACATATAAACCTTCAAGTGCTCACTTTTTTTTTTTTCATTGAAGAACTAGGGGGTAGGCCAGTTATGTGAGGATTCATCAGATACAGAGTGGGGAGCAGAACAGGTGGAGTCACTGAAATACACTAATAGTAGCAGCAGGGGAGACAGGAGAGGTGTGCTGTGCCATATGGATTAGCTTCAGGGCCAGGGATGGGGATTGAATTTAGGTTGTAGTGGTAATAGTGCTGAGACTTAACCATGACACCAGGAAGACCGTGATCACGTGTCTTAATCTGCCCCAATTCCCTTTCTAAGTGAATCATAAAGTATTTAATGAAGTTTAAATATAGACCTGTAAGCTATGGTTTGATGATCCCACTGAAATACTAAGTATTCTTTTCCTCATCAGCTTGGCTTACTATATATAGATATTTACTGAAATAATACTGCATTATAAGATTACCTCAGTTTCACGTGTACATCATTAAAATTCAATGTGTATTTACTGCATTAAGTTTGGTTCCTTGCTAAAAATTTAACTATCTACCACCATAAAGTATGTTAGTTTTTATTGCTGTGTAACAAATGAACACAAATTTAGTGGCAGAAAATTATGCATATCTTCCCTTAATTTTGCTCAGGATTTTGACTGGGGGTGACTTAGCAGTGTCTACTGAGGATGTTGTGAGGTTGTATCAAGTTGGTTTGTTGAATTCTTATGTGGAGACTTGACTGGGAAGATTCTGTCTCCAGGCTCCCTCAAATTGTTGGCAAAATTCACCTCTTTAATGATTAAAGGATTGAGATTGTTATTTTCTTGCTGGTTGTAAGCTGGCAGATGTTCTTAGTTTCTAAGAAGAGGTACAGTATTCTCTTTCATAGAGCCAGATAATAACTGTAATGTGAAAATAAGGGGGCAACTGCTAGAAGAAGTTACTGAAAGTACATTTTATTTAATTCTTTTCAGATATTTATGCATATAAGAACCGGGGTACGGGCCAGAGGTATGGGGTTGAGAGGATTCACCAGAGACAGAGTGGGGAGCAGAACAGGTTAATTGACTGAAATACACTGCTGAGGGGAGCAGTGGGAGAGACAGGAGAGGTCTGCGGCAACATGTGGGTTACCTCCCTGACTGGGGATCTAACTTTTGCTGAAGTGGCTGTAGATAGCTTCATGATGCAGAGACTTAACCCCTTGCACCACTCAGGAGGCCCCTGAGGTGGTTTTGGTTTGAATTTCCCTAGTCATGGGCATCTTTTTTTCATTTCTTTTTGGTTATCTGTATGTCTTTGGAGAAGTGTCTATTAAATCTCTGCTGATTGAAATTTTCCTTTTTTGCTCAGATAAGCAATAACTTAGAGATTTGTAGCACTTTTGTTCCTGCAGGTGGCACTGTGGGCTTTTACCCCTTTCACACCTTTAGATGTTTAGCCTTTCTATGCTTCCATAGATTGGTGACCTGATCTTGCAACTGCTGAATTATGGGTTGAGAGGTGTTGAAGGGGCTCAGATGTTGGTGGGAATGGGAGCAGATGGTTAACTTATGCCTGTGACACTACTGATACCCCACTTTGGGATTCCCTTTGGGGTTCTAGACCAAGTCTGCAGAATGTGTGCTGTCAGCTCCATAGAATCAGATCAGTTCTGAGAAGGGGAAACCAGTCTGGTACAATATTCTTCCTTTTAGTGGGGATGGGGCCCAGTAGGAGTACCTAGTTACTCTGCACATATCTCCCTTCAGTCAATGGTGTGTGCCTCCACACAGCTAAGCATTCCCCTCCCCAGTACCACTAACCAGGCAGCAGAGCCATGGTTCCAAGGCAGCTGCCCTCCTGGGACTACAGCCTCTAGGCATTTCTCTCAACCAGCTCTTACTTAATGAAGCATGGATTTCTTCAGTGTTTCCGCTGTTGTACTCTTTGTTGGTCTCTGATCCAAGAGGTGTTCCAGTTTCACCTCAAGTCACAGAACTCTCTGGGGGAAGCACCCATGTGAGTTAACTTTCAAATTATTTTCCTGGGAGCAGAGCAAGGAACCTCTTCTAATACCATCTTTGACTGAAAGCCAAGAGAGGTACCTTTTTCCATTGTATACTCTTGGCTCCTTTGTCGCCAATTAACTATCCATGTATTTATGGGTTTACTCTCGGTTCTCAATCTTTCATTGATCTGTATATCTCTTTATTCTAATATCTTACCACTTTGATTACTGTAATTTTCTAGTATAGTTTGAAGTCAGGGAGCATGATAACCTCCATTTTTATTTTTTTCCCCCGCCTCAGGATTACTTTAGCTATTCAGGATATTTTATGATTTCAGACATAAAATTTTAGGTTTTTTTTTTTTTTAAGACGTATTTATTTGTGCATATAAGAACTGGCCTCCCTGGTGGTGCACTGGGTTGAGCACCACTCTGTGAAGCATCCACGGCACAGCAAAGTGAGTTCGAGTCTGGCCAGGGAGGGGACCCACATGGCGCAGCAGACCTCTCCTGCCATGCCCACTGCTCCCCTCAGCAGTGTATTTCAGTTCATCTGCTTGTTTTGCTCTCTGCTCTGTCTCTGGTGACTCCTCTCATCTCCTGCGACTCTGGCCTGTACTACAGCTCTTGTATGCATGACTAAATCTTTAAAAAAAATAGAACTTGTATAACCCCGTGCACCACCAGGGAGGCCCAGTCTTTTATTATTTTGATATATATGATGAAAATCTCAGCTCACACAATTATCTAATAAAAAAGTATATTTGAATAGATGTTCAGATAATTGTTCATCTTCTTTGGTACTACAGGAAAACTGTACAAATATTAGTTTCTTTAAAGTTAGGTGCAATGTAGAATCTAGAACAGTATCAATAATTTTTCATGTAATTATCTTTCTCTTTCATATATTGCATATGTTCTTACATATATTGCTGCATAAAACAAATTACTCAGAAATTAGGGAACTAAAATAATGTTTTATCTTGTGGTTTCTGTGGGTCAGGAATTTGGGGTGTGGCTTTGTTGGGCAGTGCTAGCATGAAGTTGCTCAAGAAGTTGCAGTTAAGATGTTGGCTGGCTGAGGCTGCAGTCATTTGAAGGGTTGAATGGATTTAGAAGATCTGCTTCCAAGATGGCTCACTTACATGACTGGCAAGTTGGGTGTTGGCTGTTGGCAGGAGGCCTTAGTTCCTTGCATAGGACTGTTTGAATGTGCTCGCTACTGACTTCCCCTGGAGTGAGTGATCCAAGACTAAGACCACAGGGTAAACTGTAGTATCTTTTATATCCTTATCTTGCAATGACACAGTGTTACTTCTGTGTCATTCTTTCTTCCTTTCTTTATATTTATTTATTTAAAGATTTATTTATTTATGCCTACAAGAGCTGGGGTACAGGTCAGAGTCCAGGGAGGTGAGAGGATTTGCCAGACAGAGCGGGGAGCAGAACAGGCAGATCTACTGAAACACACTGCTGAGGGGAGCAGCGGGCGAGGCAGGAGAGGTCTGCTGTGCCATGTGGGTTACCTCCCTGGCCGGGGATGGAATGCATGCTGCAGTGGCTGCAGATAGCTTCATTTTGCTGAGACTTAAGTCCTTGCACCACCAGGGAGGCCTCTTCTGCTTCTTTTTATTTTTTAAAAAAAAGATTTATTTTTTTATGCATACAAGAGCTGGGTACAGGAGTCACAGGAGGTGAAAGAATTCTCCAGAGACGGAGTGGGGAGCAGAACAGGCAGATGGACTGAAATACACTGCTGAGGGGAGCAGCAGGTGAGGCAGGAGAGGTCTGCTGCTCCTTATGGGTCCCCTCCCCAGCCAGAGATTGAACTTGTGCTGCAGTGCCTGTGGATGCTTCATAGTGCGGTGCTTAACTTTGTGCCAGCAGGGAGGCTTCTCTAGTTGGAATTTTTATTTTAAGGATTTATTTATTTATACATACAAGTATAGGGGTACAGGCCAGAGGTACGGGGGGTAAGAGGAGTTACCAGATACAGAGTGGAGAGCAGAATAGGTGTATGTACTGAAATACACTGCTGAGGGGAGCAGCAGGTAAGACAGGAGAGCTCTGCTGCGCCATGTGGGCCACCTCCCAGGCCAGGGATTGAACTTGTGCTGCAGTGGCCATGGATGCTTCATAGTGCAGTGCTTAACCCCTTCCACCACCAGGGAGGCCCCTACTTGAAATTTTTTTAAAATTTTACTTATTTTTCATAGAAGAATGGGGGTATAGGCCAGAATGGGTACAGACCAAGCAGATTTACTAAAATACACTGCTAAAGGAGCAGCAGGTGAGACAGGAGAGGTCTGTTGTGCCATATTTAGGTTAGCTTCCTGGCTTGGGGTGGGGTGAATTGGGGATTGAACCTGAAAGCGCTGTGACTCAACCCCTAGGCCTCCAGGACGCCCTGATCTAATTGGAATTTATTTTGGTTTGAAATCGTACTAAATGTATAAATGTGGAGGACACTGTTATTTTGTTAATGTTTTTCTACTATGTCTCATTATTGAAATCACTCAATTTTTGTAAATCCACACCTTTCAAAATTTACCGTTAAATATTGTTCAGTTTTCTGCTCTTGTAAGTCGGATCTTTTTTCTGTTATATTTTCTAACAGGTTCTAGTTGAGGGAAAGCCATTGATTGTTTTTTTTATATATAATTTTTAAAAATTTACATATATTTGACATCAATTGTAATCCCCATGTATTCCTCATCACCATATCACCAGTGCACC
Organism: Galemys pyrenaicus; assembly: GCA_019455555.1. NCBI lineage: Eukaryota > Metazoa > Chordata > Mammalia > Eulipotyphla > Talpidae > Galemys > Galemys pyrenaicus. The sequence goes on from JAGFMF010012000.1 coordinate 16,272, forward strand.
ATCACCTCAGTCCCCCGTGCTCCCGTCTGCCCTCAACCC
>JAGFMF010012000.1:27778-44070 GCA_019455555.1 Galemys pyrenaicus
TCCCCTCCCTGGCCGGCAGCAGGGATTGAACTCGTGCTACAGTGGCTGAGGTTTGCTTCACAGTGCGTTGCTTAACCCACTGCGCCACCAGGGAGGCCCGGCAATCACTCTTAACCTGGGTAAAATCCCTAGTTTAAATTCCTATAGGCAGTTAGCAAAATTTTATTTTGAGCATACAGGGTCTTGGTTGCTTTTTACTCAAAATAATCAACATGCCAAAGTGAGTACAGCTTGAGGAGGCCTATTCTGAATCCCTCCATGAGCATCCAGTAAGAATTTGCTAAATACATATGTGAATGAATACAGTGGTTAAGTCAGCTTTCCTGTAGCTCATTTTTCTTGAATCAAATTACATGCCATATTTAGGGCCTCCCTGGTGGTGCAGAGGTTAAGTCTCAGCACTGTTGAAGCACCCCCACACCTCCTGCCTACACCCCAGTTCTTATATGCATAAATAAAGAAAATAAATCTTTTAAAAAAACAAACAGGGCCTCCTGGTTGGCGCAAGGAGTTTTGCGCCGCGCTGTGGAGCTTCTGCAGCCACTGTAGCACTAGTTTGATAACCAGCCAGGGAGCTGACCCACATGGTGCAGCAGACTTCTCCTGTCTCACCCGCTGCTCCCCTCAGCAGTGTGTTTCAGTCAGTTTGCCTGTTCTGTTCCCCACTCTGTTTCTTGGTACTGCCCTCCTCCCCGACCTCTGGCCTGTACCCTGTTCTTATATGCATAAATAAATAAAATCTTAAACAAAATATATGCCATATTTAGCTATATATTTTTTAAAATGAATTTTAAGGTTTATTTAGAGGTGTAGGGGGAGGTGCTGGGAGGGCTGTGAGAATATTCACAAGAGACAGAGTGGGGAACAGAACAGGCAGATGAACTGAAATGCACTGCTGAGGGGAGCAGTAGGTGAGGCAGAAGAGGTCTGCTCCGCCATGTGGGTTAGCTTTCTGGCTGGGGATCAAATTTCTGCTGCAGTGGCTGCTGATAGCTTTGTAATGCTGTGATTCAACCCCTTGCGCCACCAGTGAGGCCCACCAAAAGAGATTTGAAGGGAAAAACAGGGTCAGAAATATTAGTTGAGAATATTTGGAGGGTGCAAGGAAGTAAGAGGAGAGAGGAGATTCTTTGAGAGCTATGACAAAGGGTTATAGTCTTAAGTGGAGGTTCTTCACAGGTAACTCTTGAGTCTGGGAGGCAATACAAAATTTCCAATACAAATGTTTGTTTGTCATACTCAATTAAGAACTATGAAGTTTCATACAAATCTAAAAAATGTATAGTAACTGGGTCATTAAATTCTGGTTCGATTGTTATTTTTAGTATAGTGAACCAGTACGTGTATGTACACATTTCTTTTAAAGATGCTGCATTGAGCTTTGTTTTCTAACATCTGACTCAGACCCAAATATAGGTCTAGCTTTTGCACAGGACTCTTATTTAGAAGCTGGAAGCCCTAGTTGACTTCCTTCCCCCAACCCCTCTCTGGACATGAGCCTGCAGCCAGATAGTCTGCATGGATGGGTAGTCTACACGGACTATTGCTTCATCACCTGTATGCCCCAGGGCTGAAGTTTGCTGAGGCACAACATTAGTTCTTTTAAACAAGTGCTAGAAAGACAGTCTGAGAATGAGCAAACGTTCTGGCTTGCTGACTGGACTGCAGGTAGGGGTTGCACCTCAGCTCTGGACACTACTGGGGGTCTGCTGGTGACTATTCTGATGTTCTCCTAAGCCAGTCTAGTCCAAGCGCTCTGTTTTTAAGATACTGTCATCCTCAAAAGGCAATGAACTAGAAAAATCGTACATAGGGTTTTTTTTTTTGAAAACAAAATTGCAGGAGAAATGGGCAGACAATATATTCATGGGAGAGCCAAGAGCACTTTTGGCTTCTCTCCATGGATCCCTACCTACAAGACTATGGAATGGACAAACCCCTTAGTTCCACAGAAAAATCAACAGTGGGAAATGCAAGGTTTTATGGCTTGTGTAGTTTGCTGGTGTATAGGTGTCCAGTATTCCCTCGCATCTGATCCTCATTTAAATAGAGTTCTGAATATTAATGTTGATAGTACCAATGTCTCACCTTTCTCGGTGCTCTGGTGTTTCTTCAACCCTGCGTGAGCTCCTGCTGCCAAACCTATCTATGCCATTCTTTCCCTGTGTAGACAAAATCTCCTCTCCAGTCAGCTTCTTGAACACTATCTGCTCTCTCTTCCTCTGTGGCATTACCTGTCTCCTCACAATGGAACTGGTAGTGGGAGGCAGGTAGGATGGGTTTACCTTGCTCCTCATTACAGTCTCAACAAAAAGCACTGTCCTTTCTATTTACCTCCAGAGCTTTTCTCCATGCTCACTGAAGAATTTGACATGACTGGTCTGCAAACTTTTCCTTTCAACCTTTGGTTGTAACATCATCCTAGACATCAGTCCTGCCATGGTTCAACCATGGTCACAACCAGTGCCTGTCTATAATCGTAAACTGTTACAGGGCAGGGAGTGGGGCACCCCAGAAGCCCCAAACCTGCCCTCTCTAATTGGGTTCTGCCATCTGCCGCATTAAGACAAACACATAAAACCTTTAATGGAAAGGAACTTTAATACAACTAGGGTACAATAAAGAAAGAAAAAAGAATATAGTTACTAAGTCAAGCATCCAAAGTTACCCATCTCCTTGACGGTAAAAGTCCAGCCAAATAGGATTGGCCTAAAGGAAGGCCCAAAAGCCTGCCACAAGTCTAAAGGACCTTTTGGTGGAGACCCATAGAAAAGGGTCAGAAAGAATTAGACAAATCTAGGAGGAAAATATAAAAATCAAAATCAAGATGAAAGCTGTCATTGTTAAGCTCCCCACAGGTCTCTCACCCACATCTGTTCTAACCAGTCCAAGACCAAGAAGCAAGCGCAGTTTCTTCACATGTCCCTCTGCTCCACATGCCTCCTCTAGGTCTCCTTGCTGCTCTCCATCCTGCTTCCTTCTTCCTCCTTTCCTGTCTTCTGTCCCCAATCTCCTTTCTAGCATTGTCTTATCCCTGCTCAGTTCCACCCACTTAGGGCAGAACTGGGATTCTGGAACTTCATTTTCTGGAGACCACCATTACAAAATTTCAGAAGCATAGCCACAGTTATCCTCCTCTAGGATAGAAACTCTCTCACTCATCTACTCCAGTTTCCAAACTCATACAGTTTTTGACTACTCCATTGTCTCTTTTTCTGCATTTCTTTTTCTGATTCAATTTTCACAGCCATCCTTTCAATTCTCTCTTCACCAACCTTTTGCTTCCTAGTTTTTCCCTGTACTCAGCCAGCAAGATTACACCATGGAGCAAGTCTCCCAGTTTATCATCTTTACTATATATAATTCCTTGGGGATTGCTGGTAAAATCATAGTTTTTCTTTTTTTTTTTAAAGATTATTTATTTATGCAAACAAGAGTTGGAGTACAGGTCAGAGGCATGGGAAGTGAGAGGATTTGTCAGAGACAGAGTGGGAAACAGAACAGGTAGATTGACTGAAATACACTGCTGAAGGGAGCAGTGGGGCGAGGCAGGAGAGGTCTGCTGTACCATGTGGGTCCCCTCCCTGGCCGGGGATGGAACTTGTGCTGCAGTGGTTAGGGTTTCATATTGTGGTGCTTAACCCCTTGCACCACCAGAGAGGCCTCAAATCATTGTTTTTCTACCTGACAATCCCTAAACAGTTTCAGGGAGCTTCTCCCATTGCCTCTCCCTTTTCCTTTCCATTTTCTCTACCTCAACATCTTCCACACTCTCAGCAGGTCTTACTTTTTCACCAAACCAAGATGGTAAAGTAAGGAGTTTCTTGATTTACTCATCTGTATTTATGTTTATCTGACTACTGTATTTCCATCCTTCTCTTCTTAGGAAAAGATCTGCTAGCTGCTGTTTAGGTAGGCTTTGGATCTGGTACCTCATCTCATTTTCACTCATATCTTTATGTTAAGCCTATAAGCCTTCTCACACCTTTCCCATCTGAATGTCAAACCAAACATCCTCTCTTTTAGGCAATCTTCTTATGAAGATAAGTCTGAATTGACTCTGATTTCCCATTCCCTCTTGAATCTGGTTTCTGCCCTTATCGATCTAAGTGGTGAGTCATCAGTTGAGCCCCATGTGGATAAAATAAATTGTCACTTCCCTTCCTCATCTTGCCTGTCCTTCCTGGGTCACATGAATTGCTGGCTTCCCTTTCTCCTTTGCTCTCACCTATCAGTCTCTTTGCTCTTAAATTGCAGTTGGCTCCTTCTGAATGCCCTTTTGTGACACCCTTTGGACTGTTCCCCCTAAATGTCAGAGTTCCTGGTATCTGTTCATCACACTCTGTGAGCTTTCCCTGGGTGACTTCATCCACAATTATGGCTTCAGTTACCAAAAGCTTATTGAAAATTTAATGCTCCTACTTAGGCTTCTCTTCTGAGTTCAAAATCCATAAGCTCAACTGCCTTTTTTTTAAAAAAAAGATTTCTTTATGCATACAAGAGTTGGAGTACAGGCCAGAGTCGTGGGAGGTGAGAGGATTCACCAGAGACAGAGAGGGGAAAAGGACAGGCAGATCTATGAAGTACACCACTGAGGGAAGCATTGGGTGAGGCAGGAGAGATCTGCTGTACCATGTGGGGGTTGAAGTCATGCTGCAGTGGCTGGCGATAGCTTGGTAGTGCTGTCATTAACCCATGCGCCACCAGAGAGGCCTCCTGAATTTATCTTTTCAGTCAAACTTCTTCCTTTGAATTGTGCACATTGTTATCTAGGATTCCAGTCTCTTTCCCCCATTTCTAATCCACTGTCAATTATAGCAAGATGGATTATTGTTCACTAGAATCTTAGGGAAATTGAGGAAAACAGATTCTTTTAATAATCCTGAAGACATGCAGTGGATTGAGGCATGGCTGTGCACAATGTCGAGGACCATGTGGTGGGAATGGCTCTTAGAGAGATGACCTAGTGAGGGGAGGGTAGCTATGGCTGATGCTTCCAATCTTGGGTAAACTTAACTGACCAGGCAAGACTGCTGAGGTAACTGGGACTCTTGGGGGAAAAGGAACAGAGCATGTTTGTCCAGTCTTGCAAAGAGCTTAGAGAGGAACAGGGACAAAGACAAGCCAACGCAGATTTGGAAGTAGAAGGACCAGGTATATATTGGAACTGGGTTATATAGGTCCCATTTATAGGTTCTACTTCGTAGTGTTTCCAACCTGAGACTTAACCCCTTGCACCATCAGGGAGGCCTCTCAAGCACAGTTTCTTAGAAGTCTTCTGTAATTTCCTCTGGACTGTCATAAAACATAGAACATAACAGGGGCCTCCCTGGTGGCTCAGTGGGTTAAGCAACGCACTATGAAGCAAACTGCAGCCACTGCAGCACGAGTTCAATCCCTGCTGCCGGCCAGGGTGGGGACCCAAATGGCATAGTAGACCTCTCCTGCCTTGTCCACTGCTCCCCACTCTGTCTCTGGTGAATCCTCTCACCTCCTTGGACTCTGGCCTGTAGCCCAGCTCTTGTATGCATAAATGAATAAAAAAAAAAAACCCCAAACATAGAACATAACAAATAACATAAAAATACCCTTTACTGGGCTTCCCTGGTGGCGCAATGGGTTGAGCGCTGCAGTGTGAAACATCTGTGGCACAGCAGCGTGAGTTCTATCCCTAGCCAGGGAGGGGACCCACATGGTGCAGCAGACCTCTCCTGCCTTGCCTGCTGCTCCCCTCAGCAGTGTATTTCAGTCAGTCTGCCTGTTCTGCTTTCCACTTTGTCTCTGCGGAAAATCCTCTCACCTTCCACGTCTCTGGCCTGTACCCCAGCTCTTGTATACATAAGTAAATCTTTAAAAATAATACCCTTTACCATATGACAGTGTAATGGGCTAGCTTGCCCCTCTTTCCTAGTAGATTGGGTACTTTATGAAGGCAGAACTCACTCTCCCTGGTTTTCTGCCTGGTGATTAGCTCAGGAACAGCACTTGATATTTCTAAATGGTAAAAAGTTATCAACCATGGAAGTCTTAAAATGTAACCTAGAAACCTTTTAACATTGAAACCACAAGCCATTTTATGGTGTCACCTCACACACCATACATTGTATTCCTGAAGGGGAGTACAATGTTGCTGGTCCACTTGCTAGTTGGATAATCTGGATACTTCTCCAGGGGTTATCATCAGTCTATGGGCAAATCTCAAGCAACCTGTCATCTGCAGAACCCACCAGATCAGCTCCTCCTTCCAGCCATGACCTGCAGAGACCTAGAGCTATTAAAAGACACCAGTCTTAGACATTTTTATGGTAATCTCTCTTTTGTCTTTAGATCACAGAGAGTGCATGGGGCATGCTGGTTTATGTGGGTGTTTGGTGTGTGCTTGTGGGTGGGAGAGAAAAGGAGGGAGTGTGCACAAAATTAAGACCCAAACATCTTCCGTTCCTGATCTCGACTAGTCATGTTCATCTTCCCTTCTCCGAGAACTTATCCCCCACCTTCTACTCCCCGCCCCCACAGCAGCTTTACTTGCTTTCTTGGGATTAATGCCAGTCTTCTGTGCTAGACAGTAAGGTGCATGAGGTAAGGAACTAATGCGTTCTTGGTCGCACCCGTGGTACCCCTGCCCAGTTAGATGCCAGAGGCATCACAGGAATTTCATAAATATTTCCCGGACAAGTGTTCCTTCTCCCGAAATTCGGGTAGGGTAGACTGTCCACAGGTGGCCTCAGCCTTCTCCTGTAAGTCGCCCCCGTCCGGCACCAACGCCCCGCCGCCAACCGCCGGGTCGGGCTAGGCGGGGCGCGGTTGGGTGCTCTCGCGGGTACCGTTCTTTGGTCAGCGTGGGCGCGGCCCGGCTCTAGGGGGGACCGGGTGGGGGACCAGCGTGACGCGAGGTGGCGCCTCGGCCAATGAGCGCCATCCGGGCGGGGCTCGCGGCAGGCCGGACGGGCGCGCGCGCAGGGTGCTGGGCGTGCCCATGGGTGACGCGCAGGGCCGGGCCGGCCAATGGGCGCAGGGTGGCGGGCGGGCGGGCCTCGAGGCCGGGGGCTTTAGGAAGCGAACCCGAGGCGCACCGGACAGGCTGACGTTCAGCTGCTGCACGGGAGGCGCGTGGCGGGGATGGCGCTGGCACGGGCCTGGAAACAAATGTCCTGGTTCTACTACCAGTACCTGCTGGTCACGGCGCTCTACATGCTGGAGCCCTGGGAGCGGACTGTGTTCAATATCCTACCCAGGCCGCGGCCGCGGGGGCTGGGGTGGGGGCGCTGGCCGCGGGGCGTGCGCACCTTCCCGGGCCCAGCGCGAGGGGGTCGCAGGGAATAGAGAGGCGGCTTCGCGGGAGATGTGCGCACGCGGATTCGCTTTTGCTCGGCGGGCAAGGGGAGGTCTGGGTGGTGGAGGTTCAGGGCCTCGGGCAGAGCTCCCAGGGTTGGGGGCGGGGGTGGCGGTGGGGTGGGGTGGGGGCGAGAAGTCTTCAGATTCGAGGTCGCTTTTTAACTGGAGGAAACCCCCGAGGGCTGTCTAGCCTGGTGCGTCCTCGCTGGCACTTGGGCCGCGCCTGTCTTTGCGAGGCTGGGATCGCGTAAGTGGAGCAAATCGCTGCCTACTTGGACGCCTTTGACCTTTAACTGTCCGTGATTTAGTTGACTTTGGCGCTGAAGACAGTGCTACCCTGCTTACCGGCTTTTTAATGAGGTTGTGAAATTGCGTTTCGGACATTCTTAATACAGTTTTAAAAGCAGTTGTATCTTTTTAATTTTCAAGACTGGCAGTTTAAAAAGTGTTTTATTCTTAAACTCGCTGTTTGCACTGTCTGTCGAAGTCGAGACCAAAGAGAAATTTGTGATTAGTTGTATAGTGTTTGAAACTGTTTTCATAGACAGCTAGGTAATGAATGCTTGCTATTGAGTAATTACTACAAACCAAGCAACTCTGTTAAGCATTTTCCTTGCGTAACATCCCCAGTTAGTAACACAAGCTTGTAGAGTTAGGCTCCCTGAAGTTTGTGACTTTTGTGTCCCCACTAGTCTCTCTTGATATCCCTTGCAGAATACAATTTTAATAATGAGATGTAACGTTAAAATGAAACTTCGAGGTCAATATGAAGCAAACATTTCACATAACATGCTTACTTCATACAAGATCTCTCCTTATCAATGTGGTTTAGTTTGGAACAGCTTCAGAACAACTTTGCAAGTGCGTTGTTGCCTTCTCGTGAAATTAGGTAATATCACTACCAACTTTAATAGGTGTGTTCATTTGTATTCAACTAGCCTTAAGATGGTACTCAAAGCTGAGGTTTTTTTATGTGTCAATACTTTTGATGAATTTTAGGCGCTTACAAGGACATTTACTTATTCTTAGTATTGCTGGCATTTTCCACCAAAGTTGGCACTTAAGAACCAGAATGTGTTCATGAAGTATGCTCTGATCATTTATTTGTACCTGCAGTTTAGTTTTGTTCTAAGTTCTGTAGGTTAAAGCCCATGAGGTCATCCTTGTAAAATATATACTAACGCAGCACATGCTTGTCTGCTCGATTAAAATCATCATTAAAGTGAATTTAAGAAATGTTTCACCAAAGAGCATTTTATTGGTATGTGGATGAATGCTACTACAGAGTTAATGGTCTTAAGGTTTTTTAGGTTATAATAGTAATAGTGTCCTGTCAATACCTAAGTGTTGATTTTGGGGGGGGAGGGGGAGGAATGGAAAAATAAATTATGAAGTGAAATTTTGTGCTTCTAGATTTTTGCCTTTGAAACTTTTGACTTCTGATTGATTTATGTGACAGTTGATTTAAAAAAAAAAAAAACCCAAAACTTGTGAGAATTACAACTAACCAGCTTATGGTACTGTAGAATCCTATGGATTTAAACCTAAGATTAAAAAGAATTTTTAAAAATAATAATTTATTGTTTTAGTTGCAGTAACATTAGGATTCCCCCCATCAGATATCCCCACCTAGGGTACCACCACCAAATTAACTCTTGTAGGCCACCAGAGTCCATTGTGCTTCCTTTCTTCTCCCTATTCTTCCCCACCCATTCCTACTTTTGGATGCTTCAGGTTTATAGTCAGTTTTCAAGGGTTAGCTTTTAAGGTTGCCTTTCTCTGGTTCTAAGTTTGGTTCCTCTATTTCATGTATTAGTGATACCATCCAGTATTTTTTTTCTCCTTGGACTTATTTTATAGTGTTGTCTCTTCCAATTCCATGTTGCTGAAAATGGCCTGAGTTTATTTAGTTTTTGATCACTGGGTAATATTTCATTGTGTATATCTACCACACTTCTTGATCCACCCATATATTTTTTTGAGGGGGGGGGAGCACTTAGGTTGTTTACTTATCTTGTCTATTGTAAATAAAGTAAGAAAAATCTTGAAGTTCATATTACTGAATTAACCCAGAAAAATCTTAATCTCAAAGTTCATATTATTGAATTAACCAAGGATAGAAATGGAGTTATTTCACATAAACCATCCTTTAATTACTATCAGCTATTATATTTATATTATTCCAACTCAACTTCTGGAGTTATATAAAAGTCAGGCATTTAATTATTCTGTAGTTTGGAACATCAATTTGAAATTGAATTTTCATTCTTGCTGGAGGAAAGAACTAAAAGAAACAGCTGGATCCCTTTCCTCCAACCCCCTTATTATTGTGAAGTGGTTTGAATTTCATAAATTCATTAATAATTGGTAAACTTCAATCAGAACTATTATACAGGCATTTACCTGGTTTTAGAAATATATACTCTTTTAAAAATTATATTGTAAGCAATTACTGAGGTTTTCACTGCTAGAAAACCCAAAATCTGTTTTTGTAAACTTTATATGCTAAGCCCTTTATCCTAATTTTTATTTTATCTGCCTTCTACCATATTTGGTATCCATGTGCTGACATGACTCACAGTTTACAAAAATATAAAATAAAATAAAAGACTTGACATCTGTCTTATTTAACACAGAGGTAACAAAATGTATCACCTATGTGCTAAGTAGTAGTATAAAGAATGAATACATAGAAGGAGACCTGGACAGAGGAAGTTTTAAACATGTTTCAGAATTTTCCTAATTGCAGTCAGTGGGGGAAAAGAAAAAGATTAGGTTTGTAACCAGGAGAGACTTTGTAGCCAGTGAGACCCTCCCTCTACTGTTTCATTGAATAACATTGTAATCATGCTGTGGAGGGAGGTAGAAAAATTAAAAATAATCTTGTTAAAATAATTTGAAGCACCTGTGAAAGTTATATTAGCCTTGTTATTTTCATTACAAAATTAAGTTTTATTCTGTGCCACTGGATTACATTTGTTATCTCTTTGTGGCTTCTTAAGTTTCCATGACATTTTTCCTATTTTAAGCAAAGTGTGGGCAGTTTTGGTTTCTGTAAGGAATTAGATTCTCCCTAAAGGAAACAGTCCATGTTTCTTCAAAGAGAAAAGTTTTTAAACCACAATGCTTCAAAAACATTTGTTTATATATTGATTTGTCATTTCAAAGCAATTGCAGAAGAATTGTGGATGATAGACCACTTTGAAAAATACTTTTAGAGTAATTTTGGAGCGTGGCTCTTTCTGATGAACAGAATAATTCAATTCTTGGATACAATTCAAATTTAAGGGAGTGGAAAATACTATGTAGATTGGAAGAGCTTCTCTGATATATTTTGGAGAGTTTAACAAAATTGGCTTTGCTCTGTCAACTCATTTGTAAAATATGTACATTTGCTAAATTCCCTATTCCATGATTATCATGTACTTTCTGATTATCCAGGTACTGTTCTGGACACTGGGGCTGTAACTGAATAAATCAGATAAGATTTTTGTTCTTATGCCACTGTGCAAATAAGTAAAAAAAAAAAAAAAAGAGACTACTAGATTGTGGTCAATAAGGAGAGAAAGCAAGGAAGAGGGAGTGTACCTCATTACCTAGTGTGATTGGGAAGGAGACCTTTAGAAAGACTAGTCAGGGAGAGAATTCCAAGGGTAAGCACTCCAAGCAGAAGGAACAGTAAGTATGAAAACCTCAAAGAACTGGATGTTTCAGGGACACCAGTAAGGGCATAGTAAACCTACTGGGGTTCTCAGAGAACTTTCAGGGAGGTGTGAGTGGATTTCTCCTCCCTGCATATGGGAAGAAGTTGTGGATTGTGCTCTGACAGGTTTCTGGGATGGCAAATACTCCAGTGTGACTGATGGGATTAGGGATTCTTTAAAGCAAAACAGAATAATGCAAAGTGTAAGGAAATAAAGTTGAAAAAGTAGGTTGGGATCACTGTAAATCAACAAATACCTGCTCTGAATGTGTCATGTGCCAGGTGCTGTTCTGTCTTGGACTGTATAAGTGAGCAATGAGACTAAGATGCTTTCATAACAGATGAAGTGCATAGTATGCTAGGCTGTGAGTATTAGGAAAACCAGAAAGTAGGTCAGGGTCAGAATGATCCTAAATGTGCAGGTGTGTTTAAAGAGGATATCTGGATATCCTCTGGATATCAGTGTGAAGGGGTAAAGGGAACTGGCTAGGTAGAAACCTCAGCTTAACTAGTAAAAGGAAGAGCGAGTGCAAAGTCCCTGGGTCTATGGCCTGCCTGGCGTGTGTGAAGGCCATCACTGAGGCACGTGTGCGTGGGAATGAGTGTCCGGTGGTGAGGTCAGTTCAGGAAGTCCTGTAAAGACTGGTTTTTAGTCTTGGTGGAAATCAGATCCTCTTGGAAGGTTTTAAGAGAGGGATAATCCAACCTGATTTTTATTTAATTCGGAAAAGTTTTGCTCTGCTTTCAGGATTTGGAATAGATTAAAGGTGGTGAGAATAGGCAAGGGTAGAAGAAATAGGTGTTTGGATTGAGGTGGTCTTGTAATGATAATGAAAAAAAAAAAAGCCTTAAATAAAAACATTTTTTAGGTTAGATTTAAATTTTTATATTTCCCACCATGTCAAGGAAAAAAAAAACACTTATTACTTTTATTATAACCTCTTAAGAGCACTGTAATTTTAAATGTCCATTGCTTTCATTAGCAACTAATTTATTTCCTTAGATTTTTGCAGTGTCTTCGAAAGCTTTGAGTTTAGAATTGAGGTGGATTTTTCTTTGCACCTCAATAGTATTAGAATAATTAAAGTATGTGAGAGTTTAGAGAAACAGATTTCTTAAATTAGAAATAAAAAGTGGATTGTCTATTCCGTGGTTCAAGACTCAAAAGGTACAAAGGTATTATAGATGGCTCTCTGTCTTGTCAGCTTGGCAGAACTTCCTCTGAGCTAGTCAGTGTGGAAATGATTAAAAGCCCAATTCACCAGCCTTTTACTAAAACTTTTCTCTTAATGAGCTCTTTGCTTTAGAACTGTTTATGTTTGTATAGAACCATATGAGCCTTTTTTTTTTTTTAAAAAAAGATTTATTTATGTATACATGTAAGAACTGGGGAGTAAGTCAGAGGTAGGGGGAGGGAGGAGGGTAGTCGGGTGAGCGGATTCATGAGAGACAGAGTGGGGAGCAGAACAGACTGACTGAAATACACTGCTGAGGGGAGCAGGGGGTGAGACAGGAGCGGTCTGCTGTGCCCTGTGGGTCAGCTCACTGGCTGGGGATCAAACTCAGGTACAGTGGCTGGTGATAGCTCTATAATGCTGAGACTTGAATCCCTGTGCCACCAGGGAGGCTCCTAGAATCAAATGAATCTGTACATAGAATTCTAATAAAAATTAGCATATGATTAGATAATTAGGCAAAATTCTCAATATCAGAGAAAGTACTCATAGGAAAATATTCTTAGTAAGCTTAATGCCTTTCAGAAGGTCTTGAAAAGACTTACAAACAAAATGTGACTTTGGGGTAACCTTGAAATATTTTTCACTACCTTCAAACTTAAATAGAAAAGAATGTCTTCCCAGTGATATTCTTTTTTTTTTTTTTTGCATTTTACGTCTTTTTGTTTTAAGCTTCCATTTGTAGACCTGAATATATCTTTCCACTACTAGGGAGGAGAAGAAAAGGTAGGAATAAATTGTAGCTGATAAATGAATACTTCCAGTCTTCTAGCTGGAAGATTTTTATGTGTATGTATATCCCCTAAAAGAATAAAAAGTGGGGCCTCCCTGGTGGCGCAGTGGGTTAAGCAATGCACTATGAAGCAAACAGCAGCCACAGCAGCATGAGTTTGATTCCTGCTGCCGGCCAGGGGGTGACCCATATGGCACAGAAGACCTCTCCTGCTGCCCCCGCTGCTCCCCTCAGCAGTCGATTTGCCTGTTTTGTTCCCTACACTGTCTGTGGTGAATCCTTTCACCTCCCATCACTCTAGCCTGTACCCAGCTGTTGTATACATAAATAAATAAATCTTTAAAAAAGATTTATTTATTTATTTATTGTTGGGCCTCCCTGGTGGTTCAGGGGGTTAAGTTGCAACACTATGAAGCTATCCACAGCCACTGGAGAACAAATTTGATCCCTAGCCAGGGAGCTGAACCACATGGTGCAGCAGACCTCTCCTACCTTGCCCACTGCTCCCCTCAGCAGTTTTTTATTTCAGTCTGCCTGTTCTGCTTCCCACTCTGTCTATGGCGAATCCTCTCACCCCTCATTTTATTTTATAATTTTATTAAAGCCTTAAAACTCTAATTTTTTCTCATATTGTTCACAGGAAAAATTCATCACATAACCTGATTGGCAGAGCCAGTCATTGTTGTGAAGCCAGATAGACAAAATCAGCCTTAATTTCTGTCACAAAAAGCTCAATGCAATTTCTGTTCAAAAAATTATGTAAATACCTTTACTCTTATCTCACTTCCTTTTCTTTTCTTTCTTTTTTCTTTTATGATTTGGGCAATTAGCAGTTATTTTTCAGCCATAGTGTCATTATTTGGAAGTATGGCAGGGTACATAGGTCACCAAAGTAGAGAGATTATTTATTTTTTTTAAAAGATTTATTTATTTATGCATACAAGAGCTGGGGTACAGGCCAGAGTTGTGGGAGGTGAGAGGGTTCACCAGACAAGAGTGGGGAGCAGAACAGGCAGACCGATGGAAACACACTGCTGAGGGGAGCAGTGGGCGAGGCAGGAGAGGTCTGCTGCACCATGTGGGTCCCCTCCCTGGCCGGCAGCAGGGATCAAACTTGTACTACAGTAGCTGCAGTTTGCTCCATAGTACGTTGCTTAACCCACTGTGCCACCAGGGAGGCCCTAGAGAGCTTATTTGGTGGCTCTTCATGTTCATTATGTTTTCTGGACAAGCGCACATGAAGGTAGTATGGGACAGTCCTTATTCCTTTGGCCCAGGCAGCTTTGTTGAGACTGGTGTCACTGAGTTATGTCCTTCATGCCAAATTTCTGGATCTCTTGAAATGCATGAGGTGCATCTTCTTTCTTGAAGACTACCCCATGGATGCTCTTATAACAGTGATAGTGTATTTTCTGGTCAATACCTGTTAATGGCAGAAAGACCCTTCTTAACACCCTTGTGGGCACAGTTTTGCTAGGCCTAGGTTGGAAAAGTGTCTTGTTTCTGAATTTGATTATTAGATGGAACTTGGACCTGTCCCAGGAGTTAGTTACCAGAATGAAATAAAGTAACCTGAGTTAGTTATTATCTTTTTATTTGCAGTCTCACGAGATACTTTATACTCTGGAGATGCACAATAGAAAGATCCAGGAAGTAAAGTGGGAGAAATGAAACTGTAGGGGGATGGGAAGGAGAACTAGCAGAACAATTCTCAGGTCAACTTCAGGAGAGACAGTACAGGACAGTGGAAACTAAAGATCTGCAAGCGGATTCCCCTTGTTCTGCAAGGTGTCTTATACTTCCAGCACCCCTGTACTTTATTTGAAGATGGCTGCTTTAACCTGTTTTATATTATAGTTTTTGACTGAGCAAGAATGTTAACTATCCCTTATCTGTCCTCTTTAGGTTATTATAATTAGTTTGTAACATTTATACTTTTAATAGCTTTCAAGAAAGGCCAAAGATGAAGGGCAAGGAAACTCATGGGAGATTGATGACAGTGGGAGCAGAGCACACAGATTCTACTCTTTTTTGGCAGGTGCTACATTTGATTTTTCAGTAGAGGTGACTGTAGGTCCTGTATTCACTGCTTCGTATCTTAAAGACTCTGTGATACTTCCCACCCCGCAGGCTTTGAGTGTTACAGTATTTGTGGTATTTAGGAATAAAGATAAGGGAAATTCTTTCCATTAAAAACTAGAAACTTCCAAAGTTAAAATTTAATAATTAAAATTATGTTTCAGAAGATCTACTTAATAGCACATCTGTACCTATAAATAATAATGCTTAAAAATTGTAGCTATGGAATGACAGAAAGATAGTAGTTATTAATAATTGTGAAAGCAGAATTTTGGCCATTACACATTCACTGCATTCCTGAAAAATGCCCAGATAGTAAGATTTATGGGAAAATAGCATTTGAAGCGGGCTACTCAAAAATCTGTGCAATTAGTAAGCAAGCAAACAAAAATAAAAGCATAATGGCATCTTGAAGTGACTTGGATAGCTCAGACTGGCTGACTGGAAGCTACCTCAGGAGCTATTACAACAAATGCAAGGACAAAGTTGACAAGAAATGCTAGCGGAAGGTGCTGAGGTCATGCAGATGGTATGGGCTTAGGGAGGAGGGGCAGGAGCAGTGCAAGCAGCCACCCCAGAGAGCCATGCCAGCCCGATGGAGAGGGAGTCCATGTGCAGATGCTAATTTTCAGTTTTCTTAAAATAGAATTAAAAGAGCTCTTGCCTATGCAGCAGCTGAACTGAAAGATATTTCTCTTAACCCCCACGTCCCCCAAACTGGAAGCCATCACCAAGAGAAATGTTAAGAAAGTTTACTTTTAACAAATATACAACTATGTCCTGATACTTTTTAGCTGCCTTGACATTTAATTAAATTAAAAGTGGAAGATGTCAATACTATTACAGTCCTGTATGTGTCAGTCAATTTGATATTCTACGATCATATTAAAGGATATCACACCAGTATCAGAAGCCAATGTTTAGTAAACTTTCTGTAGTGTGTTGATTTATACCTAAGTATGGAAATTGCAGGGTTAACAGAAAGAAACCACAGTATTAGGGAAGATTTCCTTTTTGGAGCTTCCTTTAGTAACTTGCTTTTCACTTGCTATTTCATTATGGAAATATTTTGTCAAGTGCCTTATTTTCTTTTTTCATTAAACTAGCTCCTTCTGTTACAGGGCAGGGAGAGGAGCACCCAGAACCCCCAAGCCTGCCCTCTCTGAATGGGTTCTGCCATCCGCCGCATTAAGACAAACATACAAAA
>JAGFMF010012000.1:44751-55347 GCA_019455555.1 Galemys pyrenaicus
TTCTCTGCAGAAATCTTCTTATCCTCAGCTCCACCCACTTAGGGCGGAACCAGGATTTTGGGAACTTCCCCTTTTCCTGGGACCACCCTGTTACACTTCAAATAGATTTATTAAGATTTATCATTTTGGAATTGTTTACAAAAGAATTTTGACTCATAGGAAAATGAATTGTTTTTGATGACCTTTCAACTGTTTCTTCTTTTTCTTCTCTCTCTCTTTTTTCTTTTTTTTTTTTTGACAGTTTCTTGATGGGACTAAGGCAGTTAGAGATTTTAAGCTTTAAAATGATTTATATTAGTGAAGAGGTATAATGCATACTCATTCGAACAAAAGTCTCCTTGCCTTTTGTCAGTAAAAAACTACTGTTGATTTCTCCTAGGTCTTATGAATAGGTTGCTAAAGTAGGTAGTGACTGTGCAGTTACTGGTTGGCACAGGAAATGTTTGTTACTATGGTTTTGCTTCTGATGTACTGTACTGATCTTTAAAGCATTTCCTGTCTTTGTTGGACTTTTTAAAGTTACTGGGAATAGGGGTGGGAAGAGCCCTTATAGGAGCAAAAATTCTTTATTTTTTCCTATAGTCACTGCAAACTTAGCAACTCATGATAAGTTGGGGTCCCTTCTAAAGAAGCAGTAAACAGCATTCAGATATGTAGTTTCATATCAATCCATTTTTAAATTGATTGAACCTATTGCAATATTTACAATATGTCCAGATTATAAATAACCTCTGATTATTTATTCAGTCCTTGCACATATCCTGGCACATTTTATGCTCAGTTCTTGAATATTTATGAAATGCCTGCTTTATCTAGCAATGCACTATAGCTGGAAGCAAAAGAGCAGCTGAGGTGCACTCAAGTACTTAAAATTCAGTGATACAGACAGACAGTTATAAACACAGAACAAAAGCCTGTCTTTCAGTTGTTGAGACGTTTTTTGTTCTAGATTTCACTATCTGTATTTCTTGAATAATGGCACCTTCTCTAAAATGTAGATGATTAATGCATATATAGCCACTGATACTTATATAAACAAGGTAAGAATTTGGTAAATAGGTTATTCTATCATTTATGTATTGCCTCCCAATATATGTGCATTATATATGATGATTATATTCGTGTGTGCGCACATGTGTGCGTGCAAGCAATAAGAGCTTATGTTAAGGATGATTGAAGAGTTGGTACTTAACTGCTCCAAGGAAGTGGGATCCTAAAATGTGGAAGTGACCTCATTTTGTGGAGAAAAAATATCAGTACAAACAGGTTGTGAAATCCTATTCCTGAGTAACCAACAACCCCCAATTGTAGGGCCAAGTCACGATGTTGAACCTGAAAGAAAGAAATTGAATGCAGATTAGATGGCTTTTTGTTGCAGAATAGATTTGATCTCAAATTCTCCTATAAAGCCTGAAAGGAAGGTGATGCACGTCCCCCATTTTACAGGTAGAGACTGTGGAGGAGACCTTTTGACATAACCAGGGGTTGGCAGTCACAACTCAAACCTACATCTCAGGTACTGTGGTGTTCCAGTGCCCCGTCCTTGTACTTTGTGATCTGTCAGGGGCAGTTTAAACTTTGAGACGCATGTTAAAGTATGTGAGAGATCGAGAAATCCACTGAAGTACCAGAATGCAGACTTTAGTTAGTATACTCTACATGATAAATGTTTATCTCTGTGAAAACACTTCTGAGAGCCTGAAGGTCACATGGTGCTTAATCTTACAAATGTCACAATAAAACCAGTGTCTGTGCAGCTGTGTCAAATTCGGTGCCTGCCCCACCCATGGCAGACATGGGCCCAAAAGGCTGCTATAGTAACACTGTGACGCATGGGCCCTGATCTCCTCTCCTGGGCTTCAGGGATAAATCTGGTTACAGACACTAAGAAAAGTAAATAAATAAAGCAAAATTGGGGAGGAAACCTTGTGCCTGAAAGTGTCCATAAATCTACCATTTTAAGTGGTGTCAAGAAAGTCTCAGAAAATACTCAACTCAGAATATCAGAACCATTTCAAATTGCCTAAATTGCATTTGTAGAAAGTTATAAAAGTGACTTTTTTTTGCAGGATGATTGTTGCAATGGGTAGAATGTTCTCTTGAGATTGTCTGCTTGTGCATTAGTGCAGTGTCACTGTGTGCTTGAGTCTGTTTTAAATACATTCTTATACTTGAATGGTTGAGAGCTTTAGGATGATTTCTGGCAATAATTTTGAACTTTAAAAGTATAGAAAACTTCTTTTCTAGGTTTCTTTAATTATTGTAATCCTGAAAATAGGAGAAGTGAGATCATAGAATCATTTTTGGGGGGACACAAGATAAAAGTCAAGCTATGGCAAAGTGGCTAGGGTGTTTTTTTTTTTTTTTTCTGGAGCAGCTTATAAATTGACTGATGATTTTTGTTTATCTTGGCTAGAACTCTTGAAAGTTGTTTATTTCTGAAAAGTAAAACTTCCTATTTATTTTTTTATTAAAGATTTATTTATGCATACAAGAGCTGAGGTGTAGGCCAGAGGTGTGGGGAAGTTGAGAGGATTCACCAGAGTCAGAATGTAGTGCAGAACAGGTGGATCTTCCAAGAGACACTGCTGAGGGCAGCAGCAGGTGAGACAGGAGAGGTCTGCTATGCTATGTGGGTTACCTCCCTGACTGGGGATTGAACTTATGCTGTCGTGGCTGGAGACAGCTTGATAGCTTTGAGACTTTAACCCCTGCACCTCCAGGGAGGCCTTCAAGCCCTAACTTGTAAAGAAGAAAAATCCTTCACATGAAACAGTTTTTAGTCTACTACTAATTGTAGTTCCATTTTCCATTACAGTTCTTAGTTCTCAAAAACGTTATTGACTATTCAGGCATATAAAAAAACCCCCAAAACCATTAAGAATAATGTAATGAATATGCATACACTAACAACTAACTGAAGAAAAATAATATATTTGAAGTTCCCTTTATGTCCCTTCTCAGTTGCTTCTTCCTTCTTCTCCCCATTTAACTACCAGGAAACCACTATTCTTGAATTCTCTGAAGGGCTTAACACAGTGTAAGACATACATAGACATTCACAAAATAGGAGTTGATATTATTATTAAACCATGGCAAAAGTAGAACACTGAAAATAAAGAATACTATTTTGTGAGATATGTAACATGGCTACGAATAGGATGTGTGTTTGTTGTGGGGATGATTTGGAGTGTTGAGAATACAATGGATAGAATAATAGGGACTCTTGGTCCCCGCCTTGATCCCCTAGGATACAAAATGTCAGACCCCTTGCCTTATAGAAACACCAATCAATGTGTGGTACAAGTCATACTTTAGGGTTCCCTGTGGGAGGGAGCTGAGCCCCCGAATCTACTTAGTTTCTTTTCCCTGCTCTACTCATTCCTCTTCTCATAAAACTCCTTTAAGAATATCTGGTGTAAGGGCCCTCCCTGGTGGCGCAGTGGGTTAAGCAATGCACTATAGAGCAAACCGTACTCACTGCAGCACGAGTTCGATCCCTGCCGCCGGCCAGGGAGGTGACCCACATGGTGCGGCAGACCTCTCCTGCCTCGCCCGCTGTTCCCTCAGCAGTGTATTTCCATTGATCTGCCTGTGCTGTTCCCCACTCTGTCTGGTGGATTCTCTCACCCCTCCCCTGCACCTCTGGCCTGTACCCCCTTGCTTGTGTGCATAAATAAATACATTTAAAAAAAAAAAAGAATATCTGGTGTAAGAAACCCCCTCTCAGTCTCTGAATTCCTGTCTACTTGTATGGACTCCAGTCTAAGACTGCTTGATCTAGTTTGGAGAGATGCTTAGATGCTTGACTTATCCTGTAGGTGATCCGGAAGCCTAGTGCGTGCCTTTTAAAAGGACTACTTTTTAAAAGGACTACGCTAGTGAAGAGTAACATTAACAAATGGCTAGAGGCCTAAAATGGAAATTTGTACCTATAAATAACTTTAGTTATTTGTCATTGATTCTAGTTAGAAAAACATGAGAGTTGAGTCCTTTGTAGAGTTTGGGAAGAACTGAGATAATGTGAATGTGGCTAGAGGAATCAAAGACGTTTCTACATTGAATGACTAGGCAAACAGTTAATCAGTAGTTGTATCAACTACTTTCAAATAGTTGAAAACTAAGGGTTAGTTTTTGAACTATTAGAGCTTTGGTTCTATTGAATTTAAAGTGCTTATGTGAAGTCATAAGTGGGAGCGTTCAGTAAGTTGTAGGAAACATTTGTCTGCAGTGTGGAAGGCAGTGCCAGGTCAGCAACATTAAGGTGATTGTTTCTGTAATGGGTGTGTGGAGCCCAAGACAGAACAGCGGAATATATTTGATCACTCAGAATACATTCAGCTGCAAGTAATTGAGAACGTCTAACTCAAATTGGTTTAAGAATAAAGAAAATTTATTATCTTATGTTTTGAAAATCCCTTAATAAGGTGGGGTTCAGATAATCTGACCAGGATTCTTGCTCCATTTTTCTGGGATCATTTTTCTTCCACCACTTCCACGTGTCATCGTTGTTCTGAGGCTTGTGATTCTACTGGATCACTGGAGACTGATGATTTCAGCATTGCAGCAGTGAGCTGCATATTCTAGAAAGAGAAAAAATATCTGTATTTCCCAATTCTTGGCAGAAGTAATAAACTTTGAACTGGTTGATCACTTTTGAGGGTGTTGTTATAAAGAGAAGGGGATTATGAATTGCTTATGATCAGCCAGGGTTTATCCCTGTAGACAGAAGAGGGGTTAGGCCTCAGAGAGCATGGGAAGTGTTGTGACGAGGAAGGACTAAAATAGTGTCAACTTGCTGTGACCTGAGAGTCCTGTCTGTGACCTGGAGTAGGAGGAGTCAGGTGGTTGTATGGGTGATGAGAATGAGAGCAATGAGGTATACTTTAAAAAAATTATATGGTAGTTTAAGAAATAACTGGATTAAGGAAGTTTACAAAGGGAATTTAAAAATGATTATGGGAGACTTTTCTCCCATGCTTATTAGATGAAAATGAGCTTAGGGCCTCCTGGTGGTGCAGTGGGTTAAGCAACGCACTATGAAGCAAAATGCAGCCTCTGCAGCATGAGTTTGATCCCTGCTGCTGGCCAGGGAGGGGACCCACATGGTGCTGCAGACCTCTCCTGCTGTGCCCGCTGCTCCCCTCAGCAGTGTACCTCCATTGATCTGCCTGTTCTGCTTCCCGCTCTGTCTCTGGTGAATCTTCTCACCCCCCAACACCTCTGGCCTGTACCCCAGCTCTTGTATGCATAAATAAATAAATCTTAAAAAAAAAAAAGAAAAATAAAATGAGCTTAAGGTTTGAGTCAGATTGCCTCACCTGAACCCCTGGCTCTGAAAACAGCATCTTGAATGGCCCAGTTGATAAGTAATGCAGTGTTTTTTCATCCTCTGATGAGTAATGGTCATAGTAAACATTTTGCAGGAAAGCTGTGTGGGTTAAGCAAGATAATGTATGAAAGAGGTTTGTTAGTTAAACAAAAATATTAGCTGGCAGTGTGCACATTGTTTATGTAAACCCTATTTTCTCATAAAAGAATGTAAGGAATGTACTGGTATGTAGAGCTAAAGGTATGAAAGACAGGAGTGAGAGAGGAGAACATGAATGAAAGATGAATAAAACATGGTCCTGGTGTAGTAGCTGCTATTCCTCTTAGCATGTCAACATGACTCAGAAAGATGAAAAGCCTGCAGATTTCACTTAGCAGTGTGTTAATTATGGCCTCTGAGGAGGGCCCCTTGTTGATAACGTACACCATTTCAGTTCCTTTTGGAATGAGAAGAAAGGAACACAGTACAGAACACTTATTGTTTAGGTTATCAAGATAACTTATTTGAGGTTATTGCAAAGTTTAGTGATAATAATGATAAGCATTTAGTAGTAGCAGGTGCTGTCAGTTTATGTGTCATTGTATATGATTGATTTTAGCTTTGTTGGCTCCAAAGTCAAATGCTTTTAGCCACATCCTAAATCTAAATAATTCTAAAATTCTTGGATCATAATACTACTTTTTTTAAAGTTGGTATACCTTTAAATACAATTGGTTTTTGTATTCCTGCATATTCTTGTTTCTTAGATTGACTCATTTTCTATGCTTAATTTTAAACAGTCTGATGTTTTGGAGTATAATGGTGTAACAGTGTCAAACTTGCAAGGGGATGATGAAGATAAAATAAACAACAAAAAACCCTTAAATTGTGCCAGGCACTGTCAATGTTAGTGACTCTAACTATATTCCTTATAAGTACTTGATATGAGAAAGCATTAAGTGAACGGGTGCTTCAACATAAAGCAGTTGAAAAAAAAATTGGGATTCAGTTTTGAATGAATTGAGAGAAACAGTGCTACCTTAACTATACCTCAGACTCCATGCTGGTTTCCATCGTGGGGATGGCGCTCTACACGGGGTACGTCTTCATGCCCCAGCACATCATGGCCATATTGCACTATTTTGAAATTGTACAGTGACCGAGATGCGACCCAAATCCGGAGACTCTGCAGGAAAAGAACCACCCTCTGAGGTTGAAATAAGACTTCATCAGATGTTATAAGAAACTCTACTAGATGTCAACATAACCAACCTTATGAATATAGAGACTAAAATTCATATGAGTAGAACAGGAAGATAATCCTGACTCATGTGTTGTGTTCTTTATTTTTAATTTTAAAAGAGGCTCTTGAATAGTAGTTTTTGTCTATTTTAACATTGTAGTCATTTGTACTTTGATAAATATTTTCTTAATCTTTGTGACTGTTTCAATATTGCTCCTGTGAAAGCTTTTCTTATTGTAACTTTGAGTACATTTTAATTGCCTTCTATTTCTAAAAACGAAAGTCATTAGTTGGGCTTTACTGTTCTTGCTCTTGTATGGCATATACATCTGCCTGGGTATATTTCTACTCGACCAAAGTTTTGTAAGAAACAATACAAGATTTGGGACAGGGGTGTGGGGAGGGAGGATATTTTATTGAGAATTATTTCCAAAAGATTTATCTGTAAGTTTGAACTCAGGAGTACAGTTTCAGCTATCTAGACTAACAACTTTTGCTTTAAAACTATTAAAGTTTCTTACAATGAAAAAGAAAGATCTTGCTAAAATTAAAATAAGGAACATTTCATCTTTTAAATATTTAATTTTTATATAGATTCAGTTCCAGAAAACTATAGTGATGATTCTTATTCAAAAGGTGGTTAAGTTGTATTGTTATGTGGTGTTTGCATACTCTATAGAGTTTTTAAATAGAAAGTACATCAGTTTCCTCTGAGGACCATTATTAACAATGTACTTCCCTAAATTGAGTTTCATGATTGTATCGGGTGCTGCAGATGCATTTGCACATTGCAATAAGATATGAAGAGATGAATTTTAGTTAAAAGTTATAGAAAAAGAAATGTAAACTTGGTTAAAATCCTTTCACTCTTTGTATTTTTTTTTAAAATATTTTTATTCCTTAAGTGTAAAATGACTACCTAGTATTTTGATGTAAACCCATTAAATTCAAAGAGAAAAAAATCGGGTAGTATGTCAGTGTGTTTTTTTTCCTCAGTGGTTAAATATTAATCTAGTTTTTATTTTCTGATGTGATTGCTGTGGACAGATGAAGTGAGTATATTTTTAACATATCTTTACATAGATATTTCTAATTAGACTTTAACATGCCTTCCAGAGTGAGTTTTGATAATTTTAACGATGTGGATATTTTTGGCCTTAAATTTCAAAGACTGTATACCTTTGAAGTTTTTGTAATGCTGAGGCACTAAGTAATGTGTAAAAGCTTAGTATTATTAGAGTTAATGTATATCATTATTATTAGGGGATGGTGAGAGTAATGTGTAATTATTTAGTTTTGAAGTTGTAAAAAATGGATGAAAAAAATGGATGGATGTGGTTATGTCTGAACTGTATTCATACCATCTCAAATGAAATAATGATTATGTGGATTTAATTTTGGATTTGTTCAATTAATGTTTAAATTTGACTCCCCCCCCCCCCCCCCCCCCCCTCCCCCNTTTAATTTTGGATTTGTTCAATTAATGTTTAAATTTGACTCCCCCCCCCCCCCCCCTGAGCTTTCCATAGAGAAACACTCACAAGTGGATGGCTGGTATCTGGAACTCCAGTGAGTTGAAGACAGGAAAAGTTAAGTCAGTTGACATCCAGGTTTGCATTCCTATGCTAGTCCTCTTCTCAGAAAACTTGATTTCATTCTTGAGATTCGCTGAAATCTGTTATTTTGCTGATGATTGTTAAGAAACATCAACCTGTGAGATAACTGGAAGATAAAGTTAGCCTTTCAGAGACTCTTGAACAGAGTCAAAAAGAGAAATGGGAGCCTGGCTGTTGAGCAGTTAATCAGGGAAGCATATTCTCACTAACTGATGCAGTTGTCTGGTCTGGTTATTTATTTATTTATTTATTTTTTTGTTTAGTAAATAACAAATGGGGAGATCATTCAACTTTATCTGTTTACAATAAGTTATTTATTAGACAATTCTCCATAGATCTCTTACCCTTCTGGATGTCTTAGAAGCAGAGGTAGTGATTGCTTTTATTTTGGAATATGTTTCAAGGATATTTGTGTGATAGAGAAGAGATAGTGTTTTCCTGCACAAGGAAGGGCAGGTTTACTTAGCGCCTTGGAAGATGGTATCTCTTTTTGGAGCAAAGAACACTAGAAAAGATTTGGGTTGCCTGATCTCCAGATTCCTCTCCTGCAATGCATCCCTCTGCCTTTATACACATATCACCTGAGCCTCTGCGTTGTTCTGTTGAAACTGGGGTTTGGGAACCAGAACAAGAAAATGATACTTTGGCTATTGCAAAATTATGTTTGTGTTTGCCCTGGAATCTCATGTATAATGCTAGCACCTTCAAAACTGTGCCAGACAGGCTAGTTAACTTGAAAGTAGGGTAATGTCTCAGACCCTTCACTGTTCTTAAAGGTTCTGGTAATAAGGATAGGATGCTGATGGAGAATGGGTCTTCTGGAAGAGAAGAGGGGTCACCTGTTGTGACCCCAACATCCAAATAGAGTTGAGAGAACTCCCTGGTACCTAGTAGTAAATGCTTTTGCCCAAGAATTGGGTGGATTAGGTAAATATGTTTTCCCCACTATCCTATTTGTTAATTAATATTAGAAATTAAACAGGTGTTTTTGAAAAAAGCTGCCTTACATGTTGGTCACTCTCCTCTGAGAAGGTAAAAGAAAGAATCTTGTGATACTGGGACTTTATTATTATTTTTTTTAAGATTTAGTTTTATTTATTTATGCATACAAGAACTGGGGTGTAGGCCAGAGGTGCAGGGGGTGAGAGGATTCATCAGAGACAGAGTGGGGAGCAGAACAAGTGGAGCTACTGAAATATACTGCTGAGGGGGGCAGTGGGTAAGACAGGAGATGTCTGCTGTGCCATGTGAGTTAGCTCCTGGGCAGGGGATAGAACTCATGCTGCAGTGTCTGGGGATAGCTTGATAATGCTGAGACTTTAACCCCTGCACCACCAGGGAGGCCCATAATGGGAAAACTTTAAAGATAATGTGACTGTGACTGCTAAGCCCAAGAATCCCCAAAACTGAAATAAATGGTATTAACAGTGAGGGACATGCTTTTGAATGCAGACCTTTAGATGGTCTGAAAACATTAGAAATTTATTTGCTAAGTCATGATGGAGTGGTCACTTAAATTGAATGCAAAACCACTTGGTTCAGAGATGCTCTTTTCCTTGGTATCTTCTTCTCTCTCCTTTTCTACCCTGACTTCAGTTTCGTTAAAGTGAGAGATGATTCAGGTCAGTACCTGAGTACGCTGGCAAATTATGTAGAAGGGAGAGATTCAGACTTTATAGCTTTATTGGAGGTGGCCACCCAAGTCATTATCCTACAAAGTCCCGTGGGAGGAGAAGGCATCAGAATTCAGCTGACAGATTTGGGTAGTTTTTGCAGTGGAGAAGAAATTACAGTGGCCCTGTCTGGGTCACTCAGGTAGATGCTCACAGAAGTCTCCAGTTCTCTGACATCAAGCTACTATTCACATCACAAGTGTGTCACCAGATTGCCGCCACTTGCCTGGGGCCATGTGATACCCATTAAGGCCACACATCTACTTTGTTCAGTGGGGCACAAAGTCGGGGAACCAATTTCTGATGTAGAGGCTGCCACTGCAAGCCAGACTCCTGCCAATGCATTTCAGGAAGGGGGTCACTTGGTTTGGACCATCACTCCACCTCCTTGCTCCTGGCAGATGGAACACAGCAAACGTTTGACCTCTTGGGGCTATCTGTTGCCTCACTGCTTTCTGCACTTTCTTAAATTATCATATTCTGGTCAAATCAACTGATTCTAGCCACACTATCGTGGCCCTTGAAATTAATCCTTGTCACATTTTCAACTTTCTGGACCATATTCAGCTTGACAGTGGTAAGCTTTTTTCTTTTGTTTTCCTTTTAAGATTTATTTATGCATACAAGATCTAGGGTACAGGCCAGAGGCATGGGCAGTGAGAGGATCCACCAGAGACAGAGCAGGGAGCAGAACAGGCAGACTGACTGAAACACACTGCTGAGGGGAGCAGCGGGCGAGGCAGGAGAGGTCTG
>JAGFMF010012000.1:55605-73907 GCA_019455555.1 Galemys pyrenaicus
GCGCCATGTGGGTCCCCTCCCTGTCCAGCAGCAGGGATCGAACTCGTGCTGCAGTGGCTGCGGTTTGCTTCATAGTGTGTTGCTTAACCCACTGCGCCACCGGGGAGGCCCTCATATAGAGTTTTAACTCTAGTTCCTCTATCTCCTTCTGGTCCACACACTTCAATGAAGCAGTTTGGTAATTGAATGTGACTATATGCAGGAAGGGATGAACTCTTAGATATTTCTTGCATAACAATGAGGATAAGCTTGTATTATTTTAAATATTGGAATTCCTCCTTGACTGTTCTGGGCATGATGCTTTTCTCTTCACTAATGGCAACTGTAGGCTGATACATGGGTGGCCTGGCCCAAAGGGAACCTAGGGCTCTCAAACTGGCTCAGTCACCTAGATTCCCTTGTTGGATTCATATAGCCCTTATCATAAGGCTAATCACCACTTGGTTGAGCACACCACCTTGTGAGTCACTGAAGTGGTTCTTGTAGGCCAAGCTGGGTGGTTAGGGGGAACAGAACATGACACCCCACACAACCCTTAATGTGCCACTTTGGTATGTGGTTTATTTTGAGCTGAAGGCATGTGGATTATTTTGAGCTGAATGCATGCAGATTATTTTGGGCTGAAGGCATTTGGATTATTTTGAGCTGAATACATGTAGATTATTTTGGGCTGAAAGTAATTAAGACCCAGCAAACTCAGAGGAAGCTGCTTCTCTCTCATTTAACTCTAAAATAATTTAGACATAGGCCTATACTAGGAAGAGAGCTAATACCAGAGATAACTTTTGTTTTTGGAAAAAAGACTTTACATAAAAGAACTGGCGTCTAGACCAAAGGTGTGTGGAGTTGGGGGTGAGGGGATTCACCAGAAACAGAGTGGGGAGCAGAACAGGAAGATTACTGAAATACACTGCTGAGGGGAGCAGGGGTGGAGACAGGAGAGGTCTGCTGCGCCGTGTGGGTCAGCTCCCTGGCCAGGGATCGAACTAATTCTGTTGTGGCTGGCAATAGCTTGATAGCGCTGAGCCACTAGGGAGGCCCCCAGATACAACTTTTTACATCTGTAAAACTTATCTGCTTGACATGGCATTTGTTTACCACACATTTGCTTGTCTCACCTTCCTGTGAACTGCTTTACTTCCCTTTGAAGCCCCAGGCCCCTGTTTCTTCCCTTTTAGCTTCAGATGATATATAAGCCTCTAATGGTCTGACAGTCTTTGGGTCTCATATTTTCTTGGGTTCTCAAATGTTTGAAGCTTGTTTTTCTCCTCTTAGTTTGTCTTAAATCAATTAAATGTTTAGACCTAAGTACCTAGAGGGGAAGAAGGGAAAAGCATCCATCCCATACAGTGGCATAATGTGTTTTAGAAAATGTCTTCTTTACATCTAGTGCTTCCCAATAAAAGGCTTGGATTTGGGTAGAGATGTTGGTGGAAAAGGTGAAGTTATCATAACTAGAATGGGACAGACTGATTTTGTGGTGATGGAGAGAGTAATAACTCTAACACTTGAGGCAAAAATACCTTAAACCCTTGGGATAGTGTGGAAAGAGCTCTAAAGATAGTTTGTCTTTCAGAGCTACCTTGGATCCTTCCTCAGGAAGGCAAATACCCTGGCATGGCTTCACAAACTGTTCCAAGCACCTTAAAGGCAGCTGACTGCTAAATCTGCCATTCTCTGCCCCCAGTCAGCCCTGACTGTGATTTTGATTGCCATTCCCCTGGATCTTACCAAGAAATCTATCAGATAGAGGGCAGCCCCACTTTCTGCATCTCCCATGCAAAATACTGGCTAACAGTATATTCTATTTCTACACCCACTGCCCAGTCATCCCTAGGGGAGGGGAATGAATGCCACCTTTCTCATGGCATGGGAAAATAAGACGGTTTGGATCTCAGCCCTTGAGTGCCCTTCAAAATCAGGCACTAGATTCAATTGTTCAAGCTGAACTGGAAAGCTATCTAAGGTTTTCCAGTTTGTCAGGAGGCCCTACTAAGGAACTGCTAACCTATGCTCACGGGTCCCACTAGAAAAGGCCAACAATTACAATATAAACATTTTCGTTCCAGGGACATCTGTGTGACTTAAGGACTTTACTTCTTGTTGGAAGCCAAGAGTTAACATATCTCTCCTGAGAATTCTCTTAGAGCCAATCGTAAGGTATCTCTGAGAATTTAAGGAAGCACCACTGATCTATCAGGTGGTCCTCAAATGACTACAGAGACTTCTCCAAAATCAGGCACTCCAGAAGGGTAAGTGATTCATTATTTATGCCCAGTTGCTTGCAGTTATTCTGAACATTGGAGTTATCCTAATAGAAAAGGCGGTAAAAAATTTCCCTGATTTTAGTTTAAGTTATCAATGGCACCACATGGTACTTGAAGGATTCCAGGCCAGCCTCAGCTTATTGGCTGCTGTTGTTATGGATGAGAAGATTGCCCTAGACTTCTTCCAAATAGGCCAAGTGGAGTTTGTGTAATTCCTACCACATCTTGTAGAGCCTGAATTAACACTCCAGGCCAAGAAGGAAGGTCAGTACAGAAACATCAAGAGAAAGATACAAGACTTTCTAAGTAGACGCTGATGGTTTATGGAGTTAAACTATTTGTGTCTAGGATGCTAGGGGCCGTGGTTGGGACTAACACAGGATCTTTCCATCCTGCTATTTGGAG
Organism: Galemys pyrenaicus; assembly: GCA_019455555.1. NCBI lineage: Eukaryota > Metazoa > Chordata > Mammalia > Eulipotyphla > Talpidae > Galemys > Galemys pyrenaicus. Next base: position 58,278 of record JAGFMF010012000.1, read on the forward strand.
TCCTATTGCTAGGGACCTTAGTTAAATCCTGTGTGAGACAAGCTGATTTGGTTCTAGCCTCTGTGGGTCAGATTAGAGTGGCTGATGAAGTGGCACACTGTGCTGTGTAAACTAATGTGGTTAGGGAGATAGTGCTGGAGATAGTTCTCTGTGGCTCTTCCATAGTTCTGTGTGTCTTGTGAGCAGTGGCACAGTTGTCTTTGTTTCAGACTTTCTTTTCAAGTATGTATATATAAGGACCAACTTTAGTAGATGACATATCTTCTTTCAGAGTAAAGAGTAAGTTTGCTTGGAAACCTTGGAAGATAAAGTGTTCACTTCTCAAGCAAGGGGCAGATGTGCTAACTCTCCAGTGTAAAAAGCTTTGGGTTCTCTAGGTTCAGGGGTTCTCACCTGTAAGAAACGCTATTGTCTACATAGACCTCACCTATGTCTCCTGGTGTCCCTGTGGGAGTTAGAACTTGAGAAAACAGAACAGGGAAATGAATCCTCCAGCTACTGCTGTTGCTGTGGGCAATAAATACCTTTAACCCTGATCCTGGAGTCTCATGCCTCTGTCAGCACCCATGAAGCAGCTAATATGCCAACTGGTTAGCTGTCTAGTGGGATAAAATCTCACCCCCTCACACCACACCCTTTTAATTGTATTTACTTTGAATAATAAAATAGTACCATGGTTTTATTAAAGCATAACTTTTTAGCAATTTGTTGTTTTGTTAGCTTTCAGTATTTTGAATATATCATACACAAAGTCTTGATGTTATGTTCTGTTTTTTAAATAGTAAAAAGATAGAGGGCCTCCCTGGTGGTGCAGGGGTTAAAGTCTCAGTGCTATCAAGCCATCGCCAGCCACTGTGGCATGAGTTTGATCCCTGGTCAGGGGATAACCCACATGGCACAGCAGACCTCTCCTGTCTTGCCCACTGCCTCCCTCAGCAGTGCATTTCAGTACATCTCTCTGTCTCTGGTGACTCCTCTTATGCTCCTGCTCTTCTCACCTATACCCCAGTTTTTATATGCATAAACAAATAAATTTTTTTAAAAAAAGACTAGGTGAATTTGCAGGGCAATGTCAAAAATATGGGGGCCTCCTTTGCTCCAGGGATGTTAGAAGGACTAACAACCAGACTGATAGCGCTATGTATGCATAGGGAGAAATTATACTTGACAGAACACTTGTAATTTCTTGAAATAGACATTGAGTGATCCTAATACTTCAATTATATTCTTACACATAACTACCAACAGATATCATAAAATTAATAAAACCCAGTGTAGGTAGTTAGAGAAGAGAGAGTTCTCAGTCGTCGTTGGTAGGAGTGAGAATTGGTACAAGGATTTGGGAAATAAGTTAGTAGTAAATGTTTTAGCATTTGTATTATTTGAGATGGTAGTTGTACTTCTATAAATATAGATTTATCATCCAGAAGTACTTAAAGCTTATAATGATAAATGTGCAAGCATATATATCAGTATTTAAAAATCTTTTTGGTGAAGCAAAACATTTTAAATAGTTCATGAAGTTCACAATCATTAATGAATAATTATGAAGCAAATATTCATGCAACACTTACATAAATAACATGTAAATATAAAATATAAATATCCAGAAGTTCCAATGTGTCCTTCTAACTACAATCCTACTACTCTCCTATTGAGGAACCGGGTACTTCAATATGGTAGCAGTAGCCACAATTGGCCAATAAATACTTGAAATGTGGCTAGTTGGATCTCAGTTTGCTCTCGGTGTAAAATCCACATTGGATTATGAAGAATTTATGTAAAAAATATAAAGTAATCCATCCATAATTTTAAATATTAATTACATATTGAAATTATACTATTTTAAATATACAGTGTTAAATAAAACCTATTATCGCCACCAATTTTATTTTATTCATTTATCTTAAAGATTTATTTTATTTATGTATACAAGAGCTGGGTGTAGGCCAGACATGTGGGGTGTGTGTGAGAGAGAGGACTCACTAGAGATAGAGTGGGGAGCAGAACAGGTGGATCTACTGAAATACACTGCTGAGAGGAGCAGTGGGCGAGGCAGGAGAGGTCTGCTGCCCCTGTAGGTTAGCTTCCTAACCGGGGATTGAACCTATGCTTCAGTGGCTGAGAATAGCTTCATAGAGCTGAGACTTAACCCCTTGCACTACCAGGGAGGCCCTCTGAATGCTTTTAGTTTCCTTTCCTTATCACCAATTGTTGTTGTTGTTTTTTAAGTGATTTGAATAGTATAAAGTACATCTAGGGATGTGTTTGGATTTATTTGTTTGGAATTCTTTTTGCCTCTTGGATCAGGATATTTGATTCTTTTTCCAGACTAGGAAGGGTATTAGCTATTATTTCTTTAAATGAATTTTCTATGCTCTTCTCTCTCTTATCTTCTTTGGGGACCCCCATGATGTGGATATTATTTCTTTTAAATTGCCCTAAAGAGGGCCTCCCTGGTGGCGCAGTGGGTAAGTGACACACTATGAAGCAAACCGCAGCCACTGCAGCATGAGTTCGATCCCTGCTGCTGGCTGGGGATGTGACCCACATGGCGCAGCAGACCTCTCCTGCTGTGCCCGCTGCTCCCCTCAGCAGTGTGTTTCAGTCAGTCTGCCTGTTCTGCTCCCCACTCTGGTGAATCCTCTCACTGCCCTAGACTCTGGCCTGTACCCCAGCTCTTGTATGCATAATTCATCCATAATTTTAAATATTAATTACATATTGAAATTATACGATTTTAGATATACCATAATAAAAAGATTTATTTATGTATATAAGAACCAGGATATAGCCAGGGTACAGCCAGATGTGCAGGGGGTTGAGAGGATTCACTAGAGACAGAGTGGGGAACAGAACAGGTGGATGTACTGAAATACACTACTGAGGGGAGTGGCGGACAAGACAGAGGTCTGCTGTGCTATGTGGGTCACCTCCCTGGCCGGGGGATCAAATTTGTGCTGCAGTGGCTGCAGTCTGCTTCATAGTGCTGTGACTTAATCCCTTGTGCTACCAGGAAGACCCAGAACTCAGTTTAGTTTTAAAGCTGAAATTAGTGCTACAGTCTGGCTACTCTGAAAGTTCTGATTGCAACTGAATGAGGGAGTATGTGTTCCTCAAGATTTGTATGAGTCTCCCCAAATGACTGCCTCTCCCGCGGGCCTCTTTCTATCCTTTCTCGACAGTCCTGGCACCAGCAGTTATGGTTGGAATAGAGTCTTGGCAGAATTTTGTTGCCTTCACCTTTCAAATATGGAGTCTTGCCCTAAAGTGCTTGCTCATGTTGCTAGGACCTAGAGATGCTTTAAACTCTAGTTAATGGCTGTGAGCCATTTAATTGTTATCTCAGCTTTGGCCTTGGGTGGGGGTGAGGCAGGTGCTTTGCATAATAGCCACAAGCTCTTCTGTACAGAGGTGCTGGTGAGCCAAGCTAGCCTTCCCCACTGGCTCAGGCTCCAGCTATTTTTGTCAGAGAGCCACAAAGGCACAATCACATTAAACAAACCCCACCCAGGCAGTCACCTGACTGTTCTGTCCTTGATCTCCCCTGATTACAGGGGCAGGCTCCTGCCCATCCTCCCTCCTCTAGCTGTGCGCTTGCTGTCTGCCATGTAGTGTCTGCCTTGGCCAGAGTCTGTCTACTCTCTGCTGTTCTTTTGCAGACCTCCTTCCCTCTGCTGGGCTGCTCTCCCCTGGCAGTGCACTAACCACAGTTATATTTCAAGTTTACCTTACCCTCTGCTTGTTGTCCCTCTCTGTGACGACTGTGGTCATTGGTTGTTCTCTAGGGACCCCTGTCTTTATTAACATGTAATTTGGTTGTAAATATGTAAAGGAGGCCAGCCTGCTGTCTTCATTCTCCCACTATCTTGCTGGGCTCCTCTCATACAAATTATTTTAAAAAGTGGCTTCCCGAAAACATCAGCCCTTGAGTTAGGAGCCTGGAAATTAAAAGCTTATTTTTAAAAATTTACCATTAAGTTTCCATGAAGGAGAGAAACTGCATTTCTAGGACTATGTTTCCTTGTAGACTTAGCTCATTTCATGAAATCCTCAGCATAAATAAGGTAAAAATGTAATTAACTCTGGAAGTACTTACACCTTACCAAAAATTTTTAAATCTTATTACAGTTATCAGTGCAACCAGATTTTGTTTTAGTTTTAATTTGACATAGAGGATCGCATTTTTAAAAAAAAGATTTTATTTATGCATGTAAGAACTGGGGTACAGGCCAGAGGTGTGGGGGAGGTGAGAGGATTCACCAGAGACAGAGTGGGGAACAGAGCAGGCAGATTGACTGCAATACACTGCTGAAGGGAGCAGCGGGCAAAGCAGGAGAGGTCTGCTGTGCCATGTGGGTCCCCTCCCTGGCCAGGGATGGAACTTGTGCTGCAGTGGCTGTGGATGCTTCATACTGCAGTGCTTAACCCCTTGTGCTACCAGGGAGGCCCCAGGGTCACATTTTATTTAATTTTAGTTTTTTAAAGATCTATTTATGCACACAAGCACTGGGGTACAGGCCAGAGGTGCAGGGAGGTGAGAGAATCCACCAGACAGAGCAGGGGACAGAACAGGAAGATGTACTGAAACATACTGCTGAGGGGAGCAGCGGGCCAGGCAGGAGAGGTCTGCTTGCGCCATGTGGGTCACCATCCAGCCGACAGCAGGGATTGAACTTGTGCTGTAGTGGCCGCGGTTCGTTCCACAGTGTGTTGCTCAACCCACTGCGCCACCAGGGAGGGCCCAAGATCACATTTTAAGTATAAAATTCCATTATAAATTTTACTTACAGCAGAAAGGACACTGAACATTTATAAATTGTCACTGAGTAATTAGAAACATATATAAGGTAGTGAGACTTTGAGATGTAGTTACAGATGATAAATACAGCATTTCCAATGGATTACTTTAGGAGATAGATAATAGTGTCAAAAAATAGTGGGAGAAAGTAGTGGGACCTTGTACAGAAATGCATTTTGAACCTTTGAAAGTTTTCATACGCATGTGTTTCTGAAGCATCTTACTTTTGCCTCGACAGAAATATATAGAAAAATTCAGTTTTGATTAAGCAGAATTTGAGTTAGTGTCAAGGTTTGTTCAACTGGTTGAGAATCCAAAGATTAAATTTCCTGATTCCCCTTTCTTCCCTGGAGGATTTAATCACATCATTCTCGTTGCATCTTGCTTTTAAAGAACCATATTTAACTTCTGAAAATGCTAAACAGGACTCATTTAAAAATAACTGTCATATGCCATCAACTTAATAAAACATGCTTTTTCAGCTATGTAAAGTTTAGAAAATTGATACTTTTTTCTTGCTTAACTATGTTAAAGACAGTAGTCAGAGAAGACATCAATTTTTGCATTCAAAATTGTTTTGATGGGCCTCCCTGGTGGTGCAGGTTGTTAAATAGCAGCAGCACTATGAAGCTATCTCCAGGAGGGGCCCACATGGTGCAGCAGACCTCTCCTGTCTCGCCCACTGCTCCCCTCAGCAGTGTATTTCAGTCTATCCGCCTGCTCTGTTACCCACTCTCTCTCTGGTGAATCCTCTCAACCCCACCTCTGGCCTATACCCCAGTTCTTATATGTATAAATAAATAAATCTTTAAAAAAATTGTTTTGAAATTACTAGACTAGGACTGGTAAGTCCATTGACTAATTATTGTGATCAGTTTGAAAATACTGATTTGAGATATTCCTATATTGCTCTAATATTAAGTATAAAAACTTCAGTATACATAAAAATAGAAACCATTTATTATGCCAGTAAAATTCAAATAACTCTTCTTTAGAAAATGTAAATACAAGGAATATTCTTTTTTAAAAATAAACTACAACTTCTTTTAATTTAGTGCTAACAAGATTTTTCTCCAAGTTTTTTTTTATTTAAAGATTTATGTATTTATTTATGCACACAAGAACTGGGATGCAGGACAGAGGTGGTGGTGAGAGGATTCACCAGAGATGCAGTGGGGAGCAGAACAGGCAGATCTACATTAATAGACTGTGAGGGGAGCTGCGGGCGAGATAGAAGAGGTCTGCTGCACCATGTGGGTCACCTCCCTGGCTGGGGATCGAACTTAGACTGTAGTGGCTGAGGATAGCTTCATAGTGCTGTGACTTAACCCCTTGCATCACCAGGGAGGCCCTTTCTCCAAATTTTTAATTGAAACATTTTCACTGAGAAAAGTTGAAAGTATGGTACAAACAATACTAAATACTCTATCTTTACCTAGATTTACTAACTTAATATGTTATGATCAAGGGTGTTTTAAAACACATTTTTGATTTGGGAAGTTGAGAATTACACTTTGTTTCTGTTTATTTTGGGGTAGTTTGCTTCTTGTTAATTAGTTACAGAGACAAAAAGAGACTGTGACAGAATTATCACCTTACTTCCGTAGGTCAATACCTGGTGGATGGGTCCTCATTCATTCAGGCCATGGGTTCTCTTGGCTCCTAGAACAGGAGGGGAAATGAAAGAGTCTTTCCTCTAAAAAGTGTCTTTTTCCCCCAAAAGACATACAAATGGCCAATAGGCAGATGAAAAAAACGTGCACCATCACTTATCATCAGAGAAATGCAAATCAAAACCACAATGAATCATGACCAAAACCTGTGAGAATGGTGCCTACCAGAAAGACCAGAAACAACAAGTGTTGGTGAGGGTGTGGAGAAGGACTGCCTGTACACTGTTGGTGGGATATAAAGATATAAACTGGTTCAGGCCCTATAGAGGTCTGTATGCAAATGTCTCAAAACGTTTTAAATAGGTCTAAATGTGATCTAGCAAAACTTGGCCAAGTATCTACCTGAAGAATGCAAGAATACTAATTTGAAGGGATAGTATGCATTCTTCTGTTAATTGCAGCCCTGTTTACAGTAGCCCAGTTATGGAATTACAGGTGAGTGGATAAAGAAGATGTGGTATATATATACCCAGTGGAATATTACTGAGTTATAAAAAGGATGAAACCTTCCCATTTTCAACAATATGAATAGAACTGGAGGGGATTATGCTAAGTGAAATAATTAAGAAGGAAAAAGACAGTGGATTATTTCACTCATATGTGTAATGCATATAAAAATAAAGCAAAGGAAAAGATGAAAATAAGCCAAAGCAAACCCTTGAAACCTGATTGCAGAACTGAGGCTACCAGGAGAGGTGGGTGAGAGAGGTGGGAGTGATGGGGGAGAGGTGGCCCAGTGGACGATGGTGGAGGATTATTAGGGCTTTGGTGGTGGGCACGGTGGATAACATACATTTTTAGAGATGTATACATGTAAACATATATGTATCTATATATATGCATACATGCATAAAACATCAGTGTAATAAACCAACATTACTGCAATAAACACAATGATGAAAAACAGTGTTTTTCACTGTTGGGGCCTCCCTAGTCATGCAGGGGGTAAAGTCTCAGGGCTATCAAATTATTATCAGACACTATGGCATGAGTTCGATCCCTGGCCAGGGAGCTGACCCACATGGCACAGCAGACCTCGTATGTCTTGCCCACTGCTCCCCTCAGCAGTGTATTTCAGTTGATCTGCTTGTTCTGTTCCCCACTCTGTCTCTGGTGAATCCTCACCCCCCCCCCCCGCCCACACACCTCTTGCCTATAGTGCTGTTCTTATATGCATAAACAAGTAATAATAAATCTTAAAAATAAAGTCTTATTTTGGTGAGTACTTGCTGGAGTTGACCTGAAAAATTAACTGTATATCAAGGCATGGTGAATTCAATTTTCTTCCTTTTAAGTGAAGAAAATTCAATCTTTCTAGGTTTTCCTAAGCTATTGTATTATCCTTCAGAAAGTTTGCCATGATTTTGGATTCTGTGATATTTCCCACAAGTCTTTCTTCAGGGTTAATAATTTATAGCACTCTCGTTCAAATAAGAAGGATTGATGCTGGAGGATTTATGATACCTAACCTAATTTTCCATCACTATACCTTGACTTTGGCCTTATAAGATGTATTCCATACTAAGCAATCAATTGCTGCCTGATAGAGGCAAATGACCCTCTTTAACTGTACAGCAATAGCTAATAAGTTCTTGATAATTGTGATTTATCCACTGTCAGCTGTGATTGCCTCTCTGAAGCTGTCTGGAATTGATGGACACAATTGGTATGACTGCAAGACGGTTCCAGTGGGCTTCCTCCTTTTATCCCTTGCCTCACCAGGGCTCCTAGAATGGGATTGATGAAGACATTTTTGTTCCATTGTCATCTTCTATAATGAAATATGGTAAAATTCATCTTCTCTAGCATGCCACTTACTCCTTGTCAGATCTGCAGTCTTTCCTTGACTGAACCAATTTGTTATCTACAGAAGCTGTGGCCTTGCACTTACCTTCTGATTCAAGGAGCTCTGGATTGGTCAAGAGGAATTTTATTCTATGAATTTAGCGGAGAGTCATCTCTTTGCTTGGCCAAGATACTTGGTTTCCCTTTTAATGAATTTGAGAGAAAAAGAAAGATTTGCTACACATGACCCTTTGGAAGTGTTCAAATGTCTCCCTTTCAAGCATAGTTGACCAAATCTCTCAGCAAGCTATGTTAGGAGAAACCAAACCTCATATTTCTATATGTTCCCAAGTTGGAGGCTACTTAAGCCTTAATAAGAAATAAAGACGCAAAATGTGGATTCCCCTCTTTAAAGGATCCGTCCTTACAAATTTGAGGAACTCTCAGTCTTGTGCTTTGCACATCTGTTATATCTGAAATGAAAACCCATTGGCATGTTCTTTAAAGTATTGAGTCATGGGTAATACTGGGTTTAATATTGTCATGTGGAAGTAGTTAGGGCAAGGAAAGATTTTATATCCTGATGTTCAGTCCTGCCACAATGATGCATTTTTAAATTTAATTTTTGAAGTTTTAAAGATATACCTATTCATGCATATTTATTCATTTATTTATATATGTATTTATTAATTCATTTCTTGGACATAAGAGACCTGGGGTACAGGTCAGTGATGTGGGGGATGAGAGGAATTCCCAGACACAGAGTGGGGCAACAGAACAGGCAGATCTATGGAATACACTGCTGAAGGGAGCAGTGGGTGAGGCAGGAGAAGTCTGCTGTGCCATGTGGGTCACCTCCCTGGCTGGGGATCGAACTCATGCTGTAGTGGCTGTGTATGCTTCATAGTGCAGTGCTTACCCCCTTGTGCCACCAGGGAGGCCCTGATGCATTTTTTTTTTTAATTTACTTTTACATAGAAGGACTGGGGTACAGGCCAGAGGTGCGGGATTGGGGGGTGGGTGGGGTAGGAGATTCACCAGAAACAGAGTGGGAAGCAGAGCAGAAGGATCTGCTAAATCACTGCTGAGAAGAGCAGCAGGCAAGACTGGAGAGGTGTGCTGGCTGTGTGGGTTAGTTCCCTGGCTGGGAGCTCTCAAGATACAGTGCTACAGTGTTACAGTGGTTGCCAATAGCTTCATAGTGTTGAGACTTAACCCCTTGTGCCACCAGGGAGGCCCCACAATCATGCATTTTGATATATTTTTCTCATTGACTTTTGCTTGGTAGTACTAGATTTCAGTGACATCTGAAATCTTGTTTTCTGTGTTTGTATAGATTTTTCACCTAAATAAAAGTTTATTAAACATTTCTTGGACACAAGAGAATGAGGACTCCTTATATTTAAATAAGGCAGTCATACTAAATATGGGGACTTATTGTCAAAGATAAAGTTGATTGCAACATGATTATGATTAAGCAACATCTCACATGGGACCCAAGACACCTGCCTATTAGTACAAATAGAATCGCATCCATCACAATGACCTAAATGACCACTCCGGCAGGACTTCTCCAGAAGACTTCTCCCTGGTATGCCTAAAAACGAGATACTCTCTAGTCTGTTACTACTGCTGTTCTGTCAGCGATGCAGTGCACCCTTTGGGTCCTGCTGTCTCCTGCTGGATTCCAGTGCCATGTCTGGGTCTTGAGTCCCAAGAGCCCAAGGTTTTGACAAAGTCAGAGTGGTGTGAGGTCTGGGGGGTGGGGTGTCCTTTCATCCTTGAACCTGGAGTTACTTTGCTGTAGTGGAGTGTCCGTCAATGTCCCACCAGCACTTTTCCTTTTTATGGCACCTGTTTTCCACAGGACTCGGGTCCACATTTGATGCCCACTGGGGGTAGGCTTGGGGAATGCTGTTATTATTATTAAAGACAGCTAAAAATTATTGTGCATTTACTGTGTGCTTAGTTATGTGATCAGCCCTTTTAATAATTATTCCTTTTAACTGTGTACAAGTTGATTCTATTGTAATTTCCATTTTATAGTGGAGGAAACTGAGGCTTTAGGGGCTAAATAATTAGCCTGAGGTTACCTACTCATACTGGAAGTCTGACTTCACATCCATTAGTTAATCACCATATCCAAATGTGTGACATTATACCTATTCTCAGTATCGCTTCTGGCCTCTAATAATCAAAACTATCACATTTGTTCACAGTGCCTCATTCTTCCTTTTAGGATAAATTTTCTGACAGGAGGATCTTCATCCTCCCACCAAATAAATTCCAGTTAGGGTCTTCCTATGTCCAATTCATCTGACAGATACAAATCTCTGCAAAGTTCAGCAAAAATAGTATGATTTCTTTTCCCCAGAGGGCCTTTAATACAAGTTGGCTTTCCCTCATCTATAATTTTGCTAATTCCCGGGCCTCCCTGGTGGCGTAAGGGGTTAAACATCGCACTATGAAGCATCTGTAGCCACTGCAGCATGAGTTCCATCCTGGGCCAGGGAGCTGACCCACATGGCGCAGCAGACCCCTCCTGTCTTGCCCACTGCTCCCCTCAGCAGTGTATTTCAGTAGATCCTCCTGTTCTCCCCACTCTGTCTCTGGTGAATCCTCTCATCCCTCCCACACCTCTGGCCTGTATCCCAGATCTTGTATGCATAAATAAATAGTTTTTTTAAGTACAATTTTTCTAATTCCTGATTTAGGTTCAAATTGGGCCACTACCCACGGTCCCTCTTCTGCAGTGGTTTGTGATTGGCATTGTTTTTTTAAGAGACAGGAACTATTTGTAACTCAATTACTAGTCTCAGGGTAAACTTGATTTTTCAGCTATCTGTGGGACAGTTTTATTTAGGTCTACCTCTTTAACTTCATATAATATATATAAAATGGATATCACCTGACATCCTATTTTTGTGGGTAGGATTTTCATCCTCTTTTCCCAACAGTGAACATTCAGACAGTTCATTGACTGCCCTTGCCTCTCTTAACCAGCCCTCCACAATCTTTCTCTCCACCCTAATGCGTAACATCATTAGCATATTCCAGTGGGGTTCAAGGCCCAAGTAAATAATTCTACCTTGAAAATCTTTGCCTGTTCAGATCTCAGGGGCTTACCTTTGCTATACTAGTCACTCTCCAGACTTTCACTAGCCCATGGTGACCTCACCAGACTCCTTCTCTATTGTGGGTCTGGAGGAAACTTGTCTTGAAGCCCTTGACATAGGCAGAAGGGAAAGTATTTATAAGACAAGGCTACTGGCCAAGACTCAGTTTGTCTTATTCTGCCAGTGAAAAGAGACACCCTGCAGCTAGGAGTTCTCTAGGAAAACCATCAGAAAAAAGGGTTTTCTGGTCAGAAGCAACTGTGTTATTCCCTTCTACAAAGTTTTAGAATGTTTCCATGAAAGCTGTGTAGAAGTTCCTGAGACTACTAATAATGGAGCTTTCATACCATCCAGGGATTCCACTCCTAGAAATTTACCCAAAGGACACAAGAACACTAATTCATAAGGACACCTGCACACCTATGTTTATTGCAGCACTTTTCACAATAGGCAAGCTATGGAAACAGCCCAAATGCCCAAAAATAGATGACTGGATCAAGAAGATATACACAATGTAATATTATGCAGCAATCAAAAAAGATAAACTCATGTCATTTGCAGCAACATGGATGGAGCTGGACGGGATTATGCTCATTGAAATATGCCAGAAAGGAAAGGAAAAATATCAGATGGTTTCACTTATAGGAGGAATGTAGAGGAAACAAATAAGAGATCAGGGAAAAAATTAATTATAATAAATTAAAAATAAAAATCAACAGACAACTATAAATCAGAGACATTCTTCAGGGGAGCAGGAGGGGGAAGGAGCAAAATGGGTGGGAAGAGTGCAAGGGACTATGGTGATGGGACATGAGCCTGGAGAGTCACATCTTAATATTCTAAAGACACCAAGAATCCTACTGCCAGAAGTTTGTCTCACGTTAACTTGGTATTTCTCAGACTTATTTAACAACAGAACTCTTGCTTGTTAACATCTCACCTTCTCAATGTGTCCCATGGAATGGAAGTTAGAGCAGGAGCTGGCATGAGTGTGGGAGCAGAAGCAGAGGGGTGCACAGAAATAAAGAACAGCTCTGTCCCCATATCAGAGGAGCGTGGGAAGTCTCTTGCTAAGTGGGCGATGAGAATTCTTGGTCATTGGATCTGTTTCACATTCTGAACTACTTTCCAGACATTTTGGTGTCTGGGTACAGCTCCCCTCAGCCCACAGCAGTGTTCAGTGTCTTATTAATGTGAGTATCCTTATCTCAAATCTCCACTAATGAAGATGAACTGAGTGAGTCCTTTTTCTTGTAACTGTAGGCCTGAGTAATAAAACAGATGTTAGGTGTGACTTTAGGTTGTCTCTTTAGGTACAGTGACAGGTGACAAATGTCCCTACTTCCTTGTCAGATGTAGGCGTTGGTGTTACTGGCGTTCACCCTCACATACTCCTGTCTTGCCTATTGCCCCCTAAGCAGGTGTGGGCAGTAGGAATCCTTTGGAGAGGGAGCTGTCAGTGTGCCTACCTGAGGCAGGGAGAGAGAGCCCCACCCTGGGTCATAAGCCAAATAGGGGGGCTTCGGAGTTTTGAAGGAAGGGTCTGGCATCAGTTTCTTTCTGACTAGAACTGGAGGAGTAAGGGGGAAAGGTGATGATAGGATTTGTTCTCCCACTGGTGGAGGAGTTGAGGTGTGAATAACTAAGGTCCATAGAAGAGGAAGCTGAACTTGGAGGGGCAAGGGGAACCCAGCTTTAGGGGTTGGAAACTAGACCTGAGGAGATGGCCTTGATGGCCAGTTGGAGGATATCTCACTTATACTGGTTATTTCATTAGGGTGCTGGGTTGGGAGGAGACTCTCTGTGAGGGAGAAGAGCCAGTGCATCTGCTGCACTGAGGCCCTCTCTCAGATCACAATGCCACCAACCTAGAAAGACTTGTGCATTGCTATTTTACCTCCCAGGGCCCTCCCAGCCAAGCAGAGGCATGAGGGTGGAGGCAAAGGAGCAGACTCAGCAGGTTTCCCAGCAGAAGTAGGTTCCAGATCTGGGGAATAGAGAAGTTTTAATTGAATGGAAATTTGGAGAGTTACTGTTTGACCAGATTTTTTTTTTTGTCTAAAAGGACCAAAGGACTTTGTTTTTTTGTGCATCTGAAGAATCTGTGAGCCTTGGACAGGGAGGGATAAGGTCTACCCAGTGGGTTTTGCAAAGGTAGTCATGCTTATTCAATCCCACACTTCACACACTGGGGATGGAACAAAGGTGAACATCAGCTTAAAGGACTTATTTTGCTTCCTGGTTAAGTATGCTTGAACTACTAACTAAAAGATGGAAGACACTTATAATATACATTTTTGATTAACAACTGGTTCCTATGCATTCAGTCATTGAACATTATCACCTCAGTCAGTCATTGGGCCTTTGAGGGTGAGTAAGTATAATGGGTTCTTTATCTCAAGAACAGGCAGTCTAGGGCCTCCCTGGTGGCGCAGTGGGTTAAGCAACACACTGTGATGCAAACCTCAGCCACTGCAGCACGAGTTCGATCCCTGCTGCTGGCCAGGCAGGGGACCCACATGGTGCGGCAGACCTCTCCTGCTGTGCCCGCTGCTCCCCTCAGCAGTGTACTTCTGTTGATCTGCCTGTTCTGCTCCCTGCTCTCTGTGGTGAATCCTCTCACACCACCCCCCCCACCTCTGGCCTGTACCCCAGTGCTTGTATGCATAAATAAATAAATCTTAAAAAAAAAAAACAGGCAGTCTAGTTTGAGAAACCTCAGTTCAATCTTCTTCTTCTTCTTCTTTTTTTAATGTATGTTGCTTCAGAATCACTATGATGTTTGTTTAAATGTATTGCTAGGGTCTCCCTCATGGCTCAAGAGGTTGAGCTATCCCATACCACTGTGGCATGAGTTTGATCCCAAACCAGGGAGGGGACCCACATGGTGTAGCAGACCTCTCCTGTCTCACCTACTTCTCCCCTTAGCAGTGTATTTCAGTCAATCTGCCTGTTCTGCTCCCCACTCTGTCTCTGGTGGATCCTCTTACCCCCCACACATCTGGCCTGTATCCTAGTTCTTGTATGCATAAATAAATAAATCTTGAAAAAAACCAAACATATGCAGAATATAATGAACTATAAGCACGTGAACGTTTATTTCCCATTCTGCTATTTGCCATGGATATTTCAACAAGGGGCTTCATTCTCTGTTTAATTAGGACAGTACTGACTTTGTACCATAAAATTGTTGGAAGGATGATGAATGAGACCCTATGATAGCACTTGGAATTTTATAAAGGTGAGTTTTTGCTAAAAGGTGGATTTTGTTTGTGCGTTAAAAGTGCCACATAAGTAGTGGTTAGCTAATTGTATTGTAAGACCTTGGAGTTAGTTTTATTGGGCATAAATCTTTTCACTGTTTTATTTTATTTGTTTATTGTTTCACTGACTCAGTTTACAGGTGTGATGTGATTTTAAAATCACACATGATTAAGATTTTAAAAAAATCTAATGTAGCAATTAGAAAACACAAATCCAGCTGAATGGATTTGTGGAGCTGAAACAGTGTAGAAAGTATGCTAAACAATTCATTGTGGACTTACAAAGCACAGGGATCTTTAGTCTTTTGTTTATTAATTTGCCGAGGGAACTTGAGCTGAGAATATAGATGAAAATTTATGATATTTGACATCTGTACTCAAATTGAGGCAATGTCACATCCAAGTTATGGTGCAATACGAAAGTCTTAAATATTTAACATAATGCTTTGTCATATAATTATGTGTGTGGCATTAACTTTAACAGGAGTTGATTAATGAGGGTGATCTAAAGCAAAGGTGAACATTAGCTGTTCAGACACTGATGTTCCAGTAGCCACCTGAAAAGTCATTTTTCTCTGAGTCCTGTTCCTTAAGGATTACAGAAATGTCAGTTGTTTTTACAGAGTTCTCATTTCAAGAAGCATTTATTCATAATCCCCAGAGAATTCTTCCCTAACAGCCTACAATAAAATTTAGAACTAATGGTGACATTTTAGACCTGAATTACTGCCTTCATGGTTCAAATAATTATCCTGTTATCTCTATGCAAGAGACTTTCAAATTTTCCACATCATTTCTGACTTACCTCTCATCTCCTCTGCGTGACCAGTTCCTTGTCCCTTACAACTGAACACAGGAGGCTGAATTTCTAATTTCCTCCTTAAAGTGTTCTGTTTCTTTTTTTTTTTAAAGATTTATTTATTTATGCATACAAGCACTGGGGTACAGGCCAGAGGTGTGGGGGGGTGAGAGGATTCACCACAGAGAGCAGG
>JAGFMF010012000.1:74000-90119 GCA_019455555.1 Galemys pyrenaicus
CCTCCCTGGCCAGCAGCAGGGATCGAACTTGTGCTGCAGTGGCTGAGGTTTGCATCATAGTGCGTTGCTTAACCCACTGCGCCACCAGGGAGGCCCCGTGTTCTGTTTCTTAATAGCATTTTTATACTGATTCATTTAGAATAGTTTTTCAACAAACCTGCTCAAACATCATCTCTGACTACCCATCACTTTGGCATTTTGGTGCTGAGTAGCTGCTGTGCACTGGCCCATTCAGGTATTCACACATTTCTTCTTCTATCCCTCATAGGTAATATTCTCTCTTTCCCCTCCTCCGCGCACACGTGCACACACACCTATTTATCTATGTAAATGTAAAGTAGACTATACACATACATAGGTATCAGCTAATATATCTTTTACATATATTTGTTACATATTTAAATTTTTAGAGCAGATTTAGATTCATAGCAAAGTTGAACTCTACAAAGGTTCCCCATATTCTCTTCCTCCCTCCCACAAATGCACAGTCTCCTCCATTATCTACAACCCCCACTAGAGTGGTACATTTCTTAAAATTGAACATTGCGCATAGATTATATTAGGGTTCACTTTTGGTTTTGTCTAAAATATTGGTTTTTCATAAATGTATAATGACATGTATCCACCATTACTGAATCATAAAGTCTCCTTACTGTCCTAAAAATCCTCTGTGCTTCCCCTAGGCATCTCTCCTTCCCTCTAACTCCTGGTAATCACTCATCTTTTTACTGTCTCTGTAGTTTTGCCTTTCCAGAATGTCATGTGACTGGAACCATACAGTATGTTGCCTTATCAGACTGGCTTCTTTCTTCTTTTTTAAAAAAAATATTTATTTATTTATGCATACAAAAACTGGGGTGTAGGCCAGAGATGTGTGTGTGTGGGGGGGCGGTGAAAGGATTCACTGGAGACACAGTGGGGAGCAGAACAGGCAGCTCTACTGAAATACACTGTTGAGGGGAGCAGCAGGTGAGACAGGAGAGGTCTGCTGCACCACGTGGGTCAGCTCCCTGGCCAGGGATCAAACTCATGTCACTGTGACTGGCGATAGCTTGATAGCGCTGTGTATTTAACCCAATGCTACCAAGGAGACCCAGACTAGCTTCTTTAACTTAGTAATATGTACCCCATGTCTTTTCATGACTTGATAGCCTATTTCTTTTTAGTGCTGAGTAATATGCCACAGTTTATTTATCCGTTCACCTCCTAAAAGGCATTTCGTTGTTTCCAGGTTTTGCCAGTTATGAATAAAGCTGCTATAAACATTTGGTGCATGTTTTCCAGTGCCTTTGGATAACTACCAGTGAGTACCACTGCTAGATCCTATGATAAAAGTATGTTAATTTTGCAAGAAGTAGCCGAACAGTTTTCCAAGGTGGCTGTAGCCTTTGGCATTCCCACCAGCCATGCATGAGAGCTCCTGTTCCACATCCTCACCAGCATGTGGTGTTGTCAGTTTCTGGATTCTTGCCATTCTAATAGGTGTGCATTGCTATCTCATTGTTACTTTAATTTGCAGTTCTTTAATGACATACAATGTGGAGTATCTTTTCAGATGCTTGTTTGTCATTCGTATATCTTCTTTAATGAGGTGTCTATTATATCTTCTTTAATGAGGTGTCTATTAAAGTCCATCCCACTTTTAAATTGGTTGTTTATTTTCTTATTGTTGACTTCTTAGAGTTCTTTGTATATTTTATATAGCAGTGCCTATCAGATGTGTCTTCTGCAAATATTTTCTCCCAGCCTGTTGCCTATCTTCTCTCTGACTTCATCCTGTGAGCCAATTAGCCAGGTCCCCCCTGTTGCATGAATCTCCCTGTTTCACATGCCTTCCCCATTTGGGTTTTACCTCACGGCCAGTGTCCTGCTTTAGAGGGAAGTAAATGGGTCCTTTTTAGCAACATTTTCCTGATAATGGGAAGCCAGGACACTGGAAAAGGGAAAGCTTGAACAAGACGCTGCACATCCGCAGTCTTGTTTTCTTGCTCACTTAGCCCTCGAGGGCGCCTCTCCTCCACCTTTGATGAGTCACAGCCCTAAGAAGCTATGAGAAGTGTTCACTAGAAAAACACCCCTGACTTTGCCAGCCAAGTGAGGATGCCAAGAGTGAGGGGGAGCATTCCTCCAGTCAGCAGATAGGGGGTTTCTTCAAAGAATTTCTTAATACCCCTGGGAATCAAGCTCCCAGTCTCTCTCAGAGCAGGCTCTTCCTTTGAGTTCTCAGTGATGGCCACCGTGGACTTACTCTGAATACCACTATCATTTTGGGCTTTTTGTTTTGTTTTTCTTAAAAGTCACTGCATGTGATAAACATAATTATAGTAGAAGTTGAACCATATGGATGCATTCTAAAGAAATGATCTCTTGCTATTTGGTGGTAGGACCTAGATTCTTTGAGAGCATTTGGGATGCAAACTGTGATGATCCCTTCTTGAGACTAGTCCCTTGGTGTTAGTGATGCTCAGTGCACAGGAATCCTTTTGTTTTGGATTATTTGTTGGAAAATAAGACTCTAGTCTCCTATTGCCAGCGGTCACCACATGCCTGTGCATACAGAATACTGTATTTTTTTTTTTTTTTAAAAAACACTATGAAGTTAGGCATATTTTCCTATGTCTGTGGACTACCTGTATATCTTCTTTGAAGAAGTGTCTATTTAGGGTCTGATCGATTTTTTTTGATTGGATTTTGTTGTTGTTGAATTGTATGAGTTCTCTACATACTTGCAGATTAATCCTTTATCAGACCTGATGTGCAAATATTTTCTAGTCTGCAGTTGCCTTTTTGTTTTTGTGGTGGGTTCTTTTGCTGAGGGAAATGCAAATCAAAATCACCATGAGAAACTACATCACTCCTGTGAGAATGACCTTATCAAGAAGGTAGAAAGAACAAATGTTGGTGAGGAAATGGAAATTGCTGTAGCCTCTATGGAAAACGGGAGAATCCTTCCTGCTCTGCTGGAAGGATAGAAGATAAATTGCAAGGCAGCCAGACTGGAGGCAAGAAAGACCAGTGAAGATGTTTTTATACTATTTAGTTTGGGAGATGAGGGCAAGATCAGGACAATGGGAAAGAGAAAGAAAAAAGATATTTAGGATGACACAGTAGTTGACCTTGACTAGATATATGGCAAGAAAGAGGAAGTTTCTGGCTTGGTCAGCTTGACATTTGTCAAGATAGAGGAGAGAGAAGAGCAGGTTTTGGTGGGAAGAGGAAAGATGAATCTGGCTTTGAGTATAGTATGGGGAGCTGCTAGAACTTTCAGGTCAAGTAGAAGAGTGATTCCACAGGTCTGGAGCTAAGAAAATTCTGAGCTAGAGATTTTGATTTGGAATTATGCTTGTAGGTCAGCTAATCAGCTCTGGTGGGAGGTGGAGCCTTGTGAGTTTTTATAAACATGGTGGCTGGGACCCAACTGGGTGACTGGAGAATTTCCTAGAAAAGGAGAAATTGTTAATCATGCTCTAAGAGGGGTTTGCTGCAGTGATGTCCATATACCAAGGGAATAAGTTTTAGGATATGGGAATAGAGCACTGTGAATACAACATGGAGAGAGAGAGAATCCATTGGGCTTAGCATTTGGGCTATCAGTGGTTAATTTAGCAGGATTTGTTTTACTAGAGTGAGGGCAGTGGATTGTCAAGGTAAAAGGGTCTGGGGTGCACAGAGTGTGTTCTAGAAGCTTGCTTGGAAAGGAGGGAGCTCACTGGCAGCTAAGGTCTAAGGTGGAAGAGAATTGCTAAAGCAGGGATGCTTTGTCTGGGTTTCAGGAGCTCTGAGCTTCTACCAACCCCTGAGAAATAGCATGCAAAACTTACCTGCTTCTCAAAGAGATTTGTGAGCCACAAATATTAGGAACCACGTGCTAAATGTGGCAATCGAAAGGGAGGTGCAGAAAAGATAGAAGAGATGAGAGATGACTGGACAGATGAAGGGTCTGGGGAGGGAGGCAGAACTCAAGAGGTAGACTGGCTCTTGTTGTGAAGATGATCGTTTGTATTTTTTTTTCTGTCAAAACTGGGGGGAAGATGTGAAATCCAGAGCAGATGCAGACACTATTGTGGGTAGGGTGGCAGGGAACTGGGAGATTCATTCCTGACAGAATCCATTGTTTTCTTTTGCTTTAGGTCCTTCTGGCCTGGTGGCAGGATAAAAGAGCTCTTTCTGTAAATAGCTGGCCAAGAAACAGTCATAATCTGTTCTCTTTTTTATGTTTGCTATTGAGTTTTCTGCCTCCAGGAATTGTTCCTGATTAATGTACCTTGTCATTTGTGCCTGACATGCATGGTCAGTTAGAGCTGTCCCTTGCTCTGCCCCTAAGACCGACTGCAAGTCACTCATTACTCCTTGTAATGAGTGAAATACTGAAATATCTTTGTTTCTTAAATGATCTTGAGCCCAAACTCAGGTAAGGAGGGACCTGTGGGCCAGGGGCTCAGGATCTGAATGGAATCTGATTTTCTCTTCTCATAGAATGATCTCAGCTCTGACTGTTCTGGTTTTATAATCTGCAAAAGCAAAGAAGATTTTTCACTTAGGCTAATGGGGGACTGAGGCTTTGGCATTTTGAGAGGTAGTATGAGAACAGGCTGTTGAATGTATTGTTGTTAAAGAGAGAGCTGGAAATCCTCATCAGCCACTCCTGTGATTTGAATGTTCTCCAAGCTGCAATTGTGGAAGAACCGGTTTCTGAATGAAAAGTTTAGTGACTTTCTTTAGAAAATCTTACTCAGGGACAAAACTCACATGCCAGAGAGAATGTATTGATTTTTGGTCTGAGCATATTTTTAATATAAGGGCATATATTTTCCTGCTTTTGATTTTCATAGTAACCTTTCTATGCTACTGAAATTCTCTTTTTAAAAAATCAACAATAAATCAGTGATCATTAAGCTACCTGGGACTTGGCTGCATTTTCTCTTTTTTTTTAATGTTGCATTTTCAATTTATTTTTTCTTTTAGTTTTTAACTTAAAAACTGTGGTAAAATATATATAATAAAAACTTATTTTTAGGCAAACAGTTTTGTGGCACCAAATATATTCATGTTGTGCAACCATTACCACCATCTCTGAAATTAGCTATGTTTTCTTTGGAAATGAAAATAAATGATCTGCTTGTTGGTGTCAATGGCTCCTTTTGTTAAGAATGTGAAATAGGGGCCTTCTTGGTGGTGCAATGGTTTAAGCAATACACTATGAGGTGGACTGCAGCACAAGTTCAATCCCTGCCCTCAGCTGGGGAGGGGACCCACATGGCGCTACAGACCTCTCCTGCCTCACTTGCTGCTCCCCTCAGCAGTGTATTTCAGTCAATCTGCCTGTTCTGTTTCCCACTCTGTCTCTGATAAGTCCTCTCAACACCCTTCCCCACCACCTCTGGCCTGTACCCTAATGCATAAATAAATAAATCTTTTAAGAAAGAGAATGTGAAATAAAGTGTCAGGCTGAGTTAACTCCTGGCTCCTGGGGAGCTTCTTATTTCTGGGGAAATAAAAAATAAGTGAAATGAAAAGGTATAAAGACTAGCCACCCCCATTAAAGACTGATCTTGTCGGGATCCACACTAGTTTAGGGTTCCTATTAGAGCTCAGTTCAAAGGTTCTAGTTATTGTTTGCCAACAAGTGTTTTATTTGGTGGACAGAGGACAGTTCCTAGGCTTGAGACATAGTGGCAGCAGGATCTATGGTCAAAGGGCCATACAGGAGCAGTAGGAGGAGAGGAAGGTAACTCAATGCAGTGATGTGGCACCGAATCTCTCCTGGCCTTTTGCCTGGAGGAAAGAGAGCTCATGTTGGAAGCTATTTGACATCCTGTTGGAAACTTTCCTTTCTTCCCATGCAATCTAAGAAATTGGGAATGGCATGGTTAGTAGTTTAGAAAGTTTAAGTGTTAGATTTCTGGTGGTCTTCAGCTCTTTGCTTTATGATTCAGTCTTTCTCTGGCATCACAATTAAAAAAAAAAAAGGTCATCTCCACAATGACTTACTCAACACATGTCCCTTAAAAAGTTGCTTGTTCCAAGGTGACTTTATCCATAATCATCCTGTTTTGTCCAAATGTCTTGATAACAAGTGTTAAAAATAAGGAATGCCTCAAAGATTTGTATGTCCTCTTTGTTCTGGGGTCATGCTAAATAATCTCTATATTTTTTTTCCAATTTTAGCGCTGTTGAAATCAGCATTAAAACCTCACTACTTATAATCAATATTATGCTCAAGGCCAGCACAGCAAAGAGAGGACACAGCTGTCCTCCTGACTAGATTCAATGTCTCCTTTGGAGGACTGGGTGTTCTCTTTGCTAAGGACAAAAGTTTACCCTTTGTGGGGTGGTATTGGGTTAAAGTCTCAGTGCTATCAAGCTATGGCCAGCCACTGCAGCATGAGTTTGATCCCTGGCTGGCGAGGGAGCTGACCCATACGGCATAACAGACCTCTCCTCTCTTGCCTGCTGCTCCCCTCAACATTGTATTTCAGTGTATTTCAATACACTTTTCTACCCCCCACTCTGCCTCTGGTGAATCTTCTTACCTCTGGCCTACACCCTAGTTCTTATATGCATAAACAAATAAAAACAAATCTTAAAAAAAAATTTACTTTTTGCCCTTTGTGGAGAAGAGGTTTTTTAAAAGATTTATTTATTTATTTATGCATGCATATAAGAACTGGGGTACAGGTCAGAGGTACGAGTGTGTGTATCTGTGTGTGAGGATTCACAGAGACAGAGTGGGTAGCAGAACAGGCAGATCTACTGAAATAGACTGCTGAGGGGAGCAGCGGACTAGGCAGGAGAGGTCTGCTGCGCCATGTGTGTCACCTTCCTGGCCAGGGATCGAACTCTAAGCTGCAGTGGCTGCAGATGCCTCATAGTGCTGTGACTTAACCCCTTGTGCCACCAGGTAGGCCCTTTGGGGAAGAGTTTTTATGGTGATGCCCAATGACTACCAGCGAAGAAAAGGAGGCCTCTGTGAATGCATTCAGGGTGACTGGTCTACACAACCCGGACTTGACCAAACATGCCAATGCCCTGTTATTGCGGGATGTCTTTGGGTGCCAGGACAGCCTACTCCTGCGGTACCTCGCTCCTTAGATAGTCGTTCATGCTTCCATGAGGTCATACTGGGTGTGGGCACTAATTCCTCCCATGGCCAACGTGGTGGTGGGATGGAGAACATGACCTCCTTGTTTATCATCTATTGATATGTTGACTTACAAGAAACATAATTTGGGATGATACCAGTGAAGGAAAATTTATAGAGTGAGCAAGAGAATCAGTCAGTGGGTTGATTGGCATGTCTGTCAGTCTGGGCATCTGTCTGTCTCTCCCTTTCTTCAGTTCTTGGCTGTTGTTCTCTCGGTCTTTTTCTGTCTCTGTCTCTCTTTGTCATTTTATGTGTGTCTCAGGATCTCTATCTCTGTCTTGTTACTCTGAGCACATGCTGAGCTCCAAGTGTGCCAAGTGCTATGCTGTGTTCTGAGAGGCTAAAGGCAAAGAAGATTGATTACAGAAACAATAGCAACTGACATTGTTAGCATGTCTCAAACTTGGCATTAAGAGGTTTATATAGATAATTGCATTTAATCCTCTCAATGCTCTATATAATGGTTACAACATTACCCATTTCCCAGACAAGGGAACTGAGGTTCAGATAGGTTTATTACTTGCCCTAGGTTATACAGCGTCTGAGGATTAGGTCTGTTTGACTCATGTTCATTACTGCTATCTCTCTATGTCCTTTAGCAATAAACTGAGTTCTTAGGGACTTAATGTTTTCTCTAGGAGTGTTTTATGATACTGAATTGAATTGATTCTAGGTTATTAGTCTGTTCCAGATGTGGAAAGCAATTTGCAGCCCTGAAGTTTGAGAAAGAGAGAGAACTGAGGGAAAGAGATATGAGAGAGAAGAGAAAGATGCAGTCTGACAGCCATATCCACTAACCCACTGATCAAGTCTCTTTACAAATT
This sequence comes from Galemys pyrenaicus, assembly GCA_019455555.1. Taxonomy (NCBI): domain Eukaryota; kingdom Metazoa; phylum Chordata; class Mammalia; order Eulipotyphla; family Talpidae; genus Galemys; species Galemys pyrenaicus. The sequence continues at coordinate 81,969 of JAGFMF010012000.1, forward strand.
TTATTTTTTTAGGATGACTCTAGTATAATGTTTTCTTATGTGCATCTTAGGAGTCAACGATGAGCAATGGTGTCCGGCACTACGTTACGAGCTATAGGGGGAGGAGGTGTCTAAAGATTAGGAAGAATTTGGCAACTGAAGTACAGAGAAACCTAAATGAAAGGTTTTTTTCCCCACTCCTAACAATTTCAAGGCAATAGAACCATTATTTAATCACATCTTAAGTATTTAATGTATGTGAGTAAGCATAGGCTTTGGAGTTGGGCTGACTAAACTCACATCCCAGATCCTCTACTTCCTACTTGTGTGATTTTTGTGTAAATTTCTGAACTTTTCTCACTCAGTTTTCTAATCTATAAAATGGCATACGGGTCCCTCTTTTATGAAGTTCTATTGGTTTCTAAAGTACCAAAACTGTCCGATATATTATTTTAAGTCTATGAATATATTGGTGAAGTTAACTGAATTTATAATGCTGAATAGACTCATCTACTGCTATTACCCAGTGGCTGCTGTTTCCTTTTAGGACTCAGGGACCTAGAATAAGGAGCTCTCTCAACCCCAGCACTGTGGTGAGCTGGAATCTCTTGCCCCGATGCCTACTATCTGCTTCTCAAGCAGCCATGACACTGTCTCTGGTCATTTCTGAGCCCAGGCAAACCCCCATTTGGGATTCTACTATGGGACATGCTCTTTTCCCTAAGTTCCTTCATAGTATGTGTTTGAATGTTTAAATAAAAAGAGATAAAAGAGGACATAAAATGGGCAGATTGTGTAAATAAAATTTGCCATTCGAAGAAGTCGACCACCTTGTCCCATCTTGCTCAGCCCTTCCCCAAATCAGGTGCCATTCTCTAAACACACAGGGGACCGTCACATGTTGGCACATTTGCTGATGTGGTTCTCTCTGCCCAGAACTCCCTTCCCTTCAATTCCCCGACACTTCCATCTATTAAAAAGCCAAGATATGGTTTTAAGTCACTTTTCCTAACCTCCATTGATAGTGAATACTTCCCTCTTCTGCAGAGCCAACCTACTTTGGAAATACCCCTCTTGTGATTATACAGACTGCTAGTGAGAAGCATGTGTCTCAGTGCCCTGTAGATTATGATCTATTATTGCAGACTGGTCATATCTTTGTTGTGTTCTTAATAGGTAGGCAGGAAGCCCCTGACGATTCTGGGGGAAATATTCATAGTCATATGCTACTTGTCAAATTTCAAAGCTTCCTATCTTTTTCAGAGAGCCTGACCAGCATGGTTTAGGCATTTTGATCCTAAAATAAAGGACTAGACAGGACATAGTTGTAAGCTGATGTTATATCTTACATATGACTTGTATTACAGTCTGAGTATATTTTCAGATTCACTGCTTTGAAGTACTGTAACAGGGTCGTCGGATGCTTAACTTAGTCACTATGTTCTTTGTCCTTTCTGTATTGTACCCTAATTGTAATAAAATTCCTTTCCATTAAAAGCCTTACATATTATCTTAATGCAGCAAATGGCAGAACCCATTCAGAGAGGGCAGGCTTGGGGATTCTAAAGTGCTCCTCTCCTGGGGTGCTCCTCTCCCTGCCCTGTAACAGTACCTTTGGCATAGACAAGAGGAAACCCATTTCTCAAGCCCAAGGAAGGTAGGAAAAGTTGTAATTGGATACTGCCATTGTCAGTCATCTTGGACATGATGGAAAGTGATTTCCTGAAGAAAGAAATGTTTTCTAGGTGGTGTTCACCATGCTTGGCTGTGGACAGACCTTGTCGAGTTCACCATTTCTAACCTGGAGGATATTGATTGTCCATTTGGATTTTTAAGATGTTGACTATCCAAGGAGAAAAAGATTGTGTTAGAAGTTTCATAAACTTATGAAACTAATATCTAATCTTAATTTTTTTTTAAAATAATGTAGAGCTACTTTATTTTTTAAAAAATGTTATTTATTTTTACATAGAATAACTGGGATCTAGGCCAGAGGAGCAGAATTGTAAGAGGATTCACCAGATACGGAGTGGGAGTAGAGCAGGTGGGTTTGCTGAAATACTCTGCTAAGGGGAGCAGCAGGTGAGACAGGAGAGGTCTGCTGTGCCACATGTGGGTTAGCAGCTTGGCTGGGGATTGAACTCAGGTCGTAGTGGTGATAGTGCTGAGACTTAACCCTAGGCCACTAGGGAGGCCCCTTTAATCATTTCTTAATACCGAGTAGATAAAAGACTTTGTGTAAAGTTCTTCAGACTAATGTCTTCTATCTCAGAATTTCTTGCAACCTCATTTATAAGAAACTGGTTAGGCCCAGGCCTGCCCTGGTGGCCCAGTGAGTTGAGCAATGCATTATGAAGCGGACTGCAGCCACTCCAGCATGAGTTCGATCCCTGCCACTGGCCAGGTCGGGGACCCATGTGGTGTGGCGGACCTCTCCTGCCTCGCCCACTGCTCCCCTCAGCAGTATATTTCAGTCAGATCTGCCTGTTCTGCTCCCTGCTCTGTCTCTGGTGGGTCTTCTCACCCCTGCACTTCTGGCCTGTACCCCAGTTCTTGTATGAATAAAAAAAAAAAAATCTTAAAAAAAAAAAAAAGAAACTGTTTAGGGCCTCCCTTGTGGCCTAGGGGTTTTAAATCTTAGTGCTGTCACCTCTAAGGCTTGAGTTTGATCCCTGGCTAGGACACTAACCCACATGGTGCAGCAGACAGCTCCTATCTTCCCATTGTTCCTTTGTATTTCAGTAAATCTACCTACTCTGCTCCCACTCTGTGTTTGGTGAATCATCTCACACCCCCATACCTCTGCCCTATACCCCAGTTCTTCTAAGCAAAAAAAAAAAAAGTTGCTTATCATTTTGGGGCTTATGGGAGAAGGAAAACTACCATGATATTTGGATAAAACTGTCCCTGAAATGCCAGGATACAATCACATCATACAGAACAAGTGGGTATGAAATGCTTATTGAATAATGCATATTTATGCTGCCTAAAAATGTCCTTTATAACAGATCACAATGTCCATTATTTTGATATGAGAGGAACATGGCAACCATGTAAGCCAAGGAACTAGTTTTGCCTGGCTTGAGGTTGAACTTCAAATGCCACCATTTCATCACACCATGACTTTGACTTCATGTACCTGAATCATAGGCTGTTTCAGATCCTGGGCAGGAATTAAAATTCCTGGACTGACTATTAACTTTGGACATTTGGTAATCATGAAACTCTACTTACCTGGTCTTGACTAAATCAGTCCAAGAGCTTGAGGCTCAGTGCAGATGTAAGAGTTGCACACATTTGTGCGCTGTCTTTGTCCCCATGGCTGACTGAGAAAACATGTTACAGGGCACCTCAGAACTCTTAAACTTGCCTGCTCTAAATGGGTTTTGCTATTTGCTGTATTAAGACAAACGTATAAGGCCTTTAATGGACATAAACTTTAATATAATTAGTAACTAATATAGAAAAGACAAAGAAGGGCCTCCCTGGTGGTTCAGTGGGTTAAGCAGCACCCTATGAAGCAAAGCACAGTTACTGCAGCATGAGATTGATCCCTGCCACCGGCCAGGGAGGGGACCCACATGGCACAGCAGACCTCTCCTGCCTCGCCTGCTGCTGCCCTCAGCAGTGTGTTTCAGTCTGCTTGTTCTGCTCCTCACTCTGTCTGGTGAATCCTCTCACTCCCCATGACTCTGGCCTGTACCCCAGGTGTTGTATGCATAAATAAATAAATCTTTAAAAAAAAAAAGACAAAAGATGTAGTTACTAAATTAAGTATTTAAAGTTACTTATTTTCCTCATGGGTAAATGTTTAGCTAAACAGGACTGACTTAAAGAAAGACTTAGAAACCTGCCACAAGTTTAAAGCACCTTTTGGTGGAGATTTATAGAAACAGGTTAGAAAGTGTTTAACAAGTCTGGGAGGAAAAGAGCAAAATTAAAATTAAGATAAAGGCTGCCATTGTTAAGCTCCCCACCGGTCTCTCAACCACATCTGTTTTAACCAGTCCAGGACCGAAAAGCAAATACATTTTCTTCACATGTCTCTCTGCTCTACATGCCTCTTCCAGTCTCCTTACTGCTTTCAATCCTGCTTCCTTCTTCCATCTTTCTTCTTTCCTTCTAGTCTCCTCTCCGGCATATTTTTATCCTTCCTCAGCTTCACCCTACTTAGGGTGGGACAGAGATCCTGGAACTTGCCTTTTCCTGGGAACCATTCTCTTATAATTATGAAACCCTTCTCTCTCTGGTCATTGTCTCCATATTAGGGCTGAAGATCAGCTGAGAATGAGTTCTCATCTCTTTACCTTAAGCTCAGTTTTAATCTTAACTTGGCCACAGTACAGTAGACTCCCATATGCCTTCATCTACAGTGCTTCTGTGTTTTTCAGGGAGAGGAGTGAGTGGCGACTTACCAAGAGTTTCAACTGTGTTCAGTGAGAGCTGTGGGTAGCCCTTGGTTTTAGGAGAATTGGGGTGAAACCCAGTCAACTTGTTCTGGGCAATGGCTCATTGAGTTGATGTTTAGACGTGTCACCAACCCTTCACTTGTGAGCCATCTTTTGAGGTTAGATGTGCCATAGGGCTGGGCAACTTGGCTTAGTCAAAGAGTGACTGTTGATGATTTACCTTCTGAATTCACACCTTCCACTTGCCAGGTTCCTTGCGCCATACTTAAGCACAGGCTGCCTGCTGCAGGACTAGCTTAAGTCTGGTTAATTTGGAAGTCCTGAAAGTCTGGTCCCTGTGAAGTGAGGCAGGAGTTGGAGGAGAGGCTAAGGCTAAGGTTGCAGGAAGTGTAGTATCTGATGTGAGCAGGAGCTCCTGGGGCTCACATCCCAGCCATATTGCTTGTTTGCTTTGTGACTGCAGGCAGGATTCCTTGACTCTGTGACCCCAGCAACCTCGGCTGTGATCATAACACACACCTCATAGGGTGGGGGCTGGTGAAGGCAGGAGCAGAGGAAGGAAGGCCAGGAAACAGCACTGCTAGAGGGGCTGAGCTGAGTGGGATTACCACCTGGGACAAGAGTCCTCATCCACTTCCTTCTTGCTGTTGGAGTATCAGCACATGTTCTCCTTGTGGCCTAAATGCTGAATGGAAGCAGACAGGGAACTCACAATGTAAAACAGACTCCTTCAGTGCACTGGAAGCAGAGCTTGCAATAGATATACATAACAATGAATACAAATAAAAAATAGCTTCCTGAACAAAAATAAAATACATAATTTGTATTTTGGTGAACAAGAAATCACACTGGAAGGGAATGGATCGTCATTTGGCTGAGAATGGGCTACAAAGTGTTCAGGGCCCAGATGGAAATCCAGGTCTTTTTGGTTAAAGAAAGAGGAATTGCAAAATGAGGGAGATGCTAGCATCTTTTTTCAAGTGTGTGGGGAACATTCCTCTAACATAAAAGGGATCATTGATCAAAAAATGGTTGGGAACAAAATAGGATTAAGAAATGTTGCTTTATTGTGCTGTGTCCTTTCTTGACTTGAGGGGACAATGTATTAAATATATCAAGATTCCTGAGAAGTCTGATAGAAAGAAAACCCTGCTCAACCCAACATTTCTCAAACTCATGTAAAGAAGAGTTCTTTTTCAGGTACTTGTATTTAAATCCAGTGAGCCAAAGTTGAGAAATACAGCTTTAATTATTGGGTGTGGTGTGAGGCTTATTGAGTAAGGTTGAGTTATAAGTAGGTTTTCTTGGAAAATTCCCAAGAGATAAGTAATATAGGTAAATATTATATAGCTTTGTGAGTAGATATTTTTATCCCAATTTAATTTATTTCTCTCATTTCCTTAAATTTTTCTTTCATTTATTTGTGCACATAAGAACTGGGGTGCAGGCCAGAGATGGGGGGTGGTAAGAGGATTCACCAGACAGAGTTGGGGAGCAGAACAGGCAGATTGACTGAAACACACTGCTGAGGGGAACAGTGGGTGAGACAGGAGAGGTCTGCTGCACCTTGTGGGTCAGCTGTTTGGCCATCTGGGGATCAAGTGCTGATAGATACAGTTAAGTTGAAAGATTAGCACAATGAAAGATGAGGACAATGAATTCCCCCATATGTCCTTTACTTCATTCAACATTTGCTTACTCTTTGTCTTATTTGTTGTATTACTTTTTTTTTTTTAAAGATTTATTTATGCATACAAGAACTGAGGTAAAGGCCAGAGGTGTGTGGGGGCTGAGAGGACTCATAGAGATAGAGTGGGGAACAGAACAGGCAGATGGACTGAAATACACTGCTGAGGGCAGCAGCGGGCGACACAGGAGAGGGCCACTACGCCATGTGGGTCACTTCCCTGGCCAGGGATTGAACCCGTGCTGCAGTGGCTGTGGATCCTTCTTCATGGTACTGTGCCTTAAACCCTTGTGCCGGCAGGGAGGCCCTATTTGTTCTATTTCTTTACGCATAGCTCTACCATTTTTTCCTGAACCATGTTGACACATTCCTTCTGAATACTCAGCATCCATCAGAATACAGATATTTGCCGGGGCCTCCCTGGTGGTGCAAGGAGTTAAGTCTCAGCACTATGAAGCTATCAGCAGCCACTGCAACAAGAGTTTGATCCCTGGCCAGGTAGGGGACCCACATGGCACAGCAGATCTCTCCTGTCTAGTTCATCCACTGTGCCCCTCAGCAGGGTATTTCAGTTGATCTGCCTGTTCTGTTCCCCACTCTGTCTCTGGTGAATCCTCTCAGCCCCCACACCTCCAGCCTATACCCAGCTCTTGTATGCATAAATAAATAAATTAAAAAAATTTTTTTCTATAGGTATAGTTTGCTTATAGAACCACAGTGCTGTCATTCCTACTAAGAAAAACCAATCATCTAAAATCAACTTAATATTTAAATTTCCCCAACCACCCCCCAAAATATCCTTTTAACTATATTTTAATAAAAGGAATATACATTACATCTTTTTTATTACTTATTTTAATTTAGAATAGCTCCTCTCTTTTTCCTCTTCCCCATTTACTTTTTGAAGAATTCAGGTTGTCAACTGAGAAAAAACACCAGGAAGCTAAAATAAAATAATAGCATTTACTTGGGGTGGGGGGAGAGTGTGTTGAGGTATCATTTAATAAGGTTAAAATCTAACCCTTTGCCCAGCAGGAAGGCCTGGGAGACTTGAAAAGATAAAAGGTATTGATAAGGTTGCTATGGGAACCAGGCTAAAAGAATGATCACTTTGATTCTCAATAGGGAAGCAGGGCCAAGACACATTCTGTGTCCAAGGTCAACGCCCAAGACCAGACATCCTAGTACTAACTGTCCCAAACCGATTCCCCAGTCATGAAAAGCCTGTGAAAACAGGTTATAAAAGGGAGCCCCAAATTCCTCTTTCCAGGCAGACCTCTCTCGTCTTGCTCACAGCTTCTCTTAGCGGTGTATTTCAACAAATCCCTCTTTTCTGTTCTCACCATTTCTGGTGAATTTTTTCACTCCTGCTTCTCGGGCCTACACCCCGATTGTTTCCCACCACAGAGTACATGTGTGAGACTGACTTTGCAAATCAGGGAGCAATCAAGGTATCAGCCTGTTACGGGGCAACTTTAATATAAAATGGGTTTATTTGATTAGATTTTTACTTATGTGCTTGAAACTCACTTATAATAAGCACTAACTGCAGGTACATGTGACAAAGATTAATAAGGGGTTTTATTTTATAAAAGAAGGGGAAATAAAGTAGTAATAATACAAGGAGAAGAGAGGGATATAAATTTGTAAATATTTTACTAGATTTTCTGAGCTGGAACTTAGTGGCGCATTGAGAGCTGGTTTTGAACTAGGGGAGATGGTTTTGAACTGAGAGTGTTGTCAAGGCTCACATTTCTCTTTTTATATTTAGCTTTGGCTGCTTAACTTTACTTTTAGGTTTGAGTGATCCACTCTTTAATAATTATTTTATCGGATTTATGGTTTTGGAATATTGGTGGTTTGGAGTGGGGGTTGGAGTCTATAAATTTATTTGTGCAATTTATTTAGGATTATTTTCCCCCTAACAAGCCCAAATTGTGCTATACTGTGTTTTTCTTTTCTTTTTTATTTTTTTTATTAAAATATTTTAAAATTTACATATACTTGCCATCAATTGTAATCCCCATGTATTCCCCATCACCATCTCACCAGTGTACCATCACCTCAGTCCCTCGT
>JAGFMF010012000.1:90384-103629 GCA_019455555.1 Galemys pyrenaicus
CTGCTATAAACCTAGGGGTGCAGGTATTCTTTTGAATCAGTGTATTTGTGTCTTTTGGGTCTATTCCTAGGAGTGGGATTGCTGGATCCTATGGAAGTTTCATTCCTAGTAGATTGAGGAACCGCCATACTGCTTTCCATAATGGTTCTTTTCTTTTTTAAAGAGGCATTTCAAAGATAAGATGGGGTTGAGGAGGGAAGAACAGAATTGTAGAAACTAGGATTGATAGGTTATAGATTACATTCCCTACATTTCATCGCTTTTAGACAAAATGAGCTTGGTAACCCGGGAAAGAGGTGAAGGGTCACACAGGCCCCTCACTCAGGCCCTCACCCAGGCCCCCAGGGCAGTAGTTCTGAGATGCCAGCAGTAACCAAGATAAGATGGAGACAGCAAGTCGCTAGATGTGGAACAGGATGACATGTGACTCAGTAGCTTAATCCCAGTGGAATGCGGCCAGGGAACCTGAATGCAACCTGGGGGCTTCCATATGGATCACCACCAAGGACCACTTCTTCCCGCCACAACCTTCCCGCCAGGAGACACTTCAAAACTTTTCACTCCCAAGTACCCCGCCTATAAAAACCCAGCAGCCTGTAACCTGGGCGCCACTTCCCCGAACCCACTCTGGGGATAGGAGCACCTCGCCTGGGAGCACAATAAAAGTTCCCGCTGCTCCGAAACATGGCCTGGCTCTTTCTTTCTCTCTCCCTCTATCTCTCTCTCGCCCTTGCTCTCCCCTACAACCGCGCCAAACCTTTCAAGAGGAACAAAAAAGTTGAGTTCGTGCTAGGGTTAGAACCTGCTCCTGCCATTCAGCATGTGTTTTTCACAGCAAGACGGAGTGTCAGCCAATAGGTGGCGCCAGTTCAGTCCGCCCGGAGCACCTTTGCACGTGGCCTTCAATCAGCCTTTCGCAGGTGCTGCGTCCTCGTCCTCGGGATGTGCACGTGCTCCGGGTCCCAGGAACCTTCAACCCTGTCCGCAGGTCAGAGCAGGTCAGGTCAGAGCAGGTCGGAACCGCCTGCCTCTGCCGTGATTAAGGGCGTTGCTTGCAGGAGCAGGGCATGCAAGGAGGTGCAGGCCTGCTCCACTCTCGCAGTAGGGCATGTAAGTCAGCCTTAAAGTCTGGCGCGCCAGAGCTCGAGTTCTACCTTAAAAAATTTAAATCAGATTCGCTGGGCCGCTGCCCAGGTGCCCCTTAAGTCAAAGATCTCCAGGTGATTCTAATTTGCAGTCAGCGTTCAGCCGGGAGAGGCTCTGTAGACCCCACGAGCTGGGAGTAAACTTGGGCCACCCGTTTCTCTTCAGAAAACCTGGAATGCACATTAGAGCCCCCTGGGACGTTTTAAAAATACTGACGCTGGGGGCCAGCGGGGGTTCGGACACGGTCGTCTGGCAGCGTGAGCGCGAAGGTCTCGCAGTCCAGAAGGCCGCTCGCTCGCTGCGGACTCTGGGGACCACTTGCGTCCTGTCCTTTCGGGAGTTCTGCACCTCAGGTCACGTTGTTTTATTATTTGTGATGCTAAGTGCAGCCGCTGGCCTCAGGTGGTGCCCGACCTCTCCCCTGGGAAGGGGCAGCGTTCCCCCTCATTCAGGTAAGTGGTCCCGGAAGGACACTTGGGCACTTTGCGGACCCTGTTTGCTCGAGAGTTTTTATCACGGACTTTAGCTTCCAGGGGTGATTGTTGTCTCAATCGATTGTTATATTGGGGGTTATAAAATAGTGGTCTTCGAATCATGTCATTTGCTTTATATTTATCAGTGATTTTTTTTTTTTTTTGTAAAGAAGAGCTTTCCTGTTTATCTTCCCCCCATTTCCAGACTCATGTATTTTCACTTAATCACCAGTTACAATTATTGTCCTTTGTGAGGTTCAGATTGTACTAAATTTTGCCAGTGGGAGCCCCTTCAAGTTGGCTTTGCTTTAAAAGTAAACATTTCTGATTGAATTAAGATATACACACTTTTCACAGAGCAAACTGTGTAATCCGCTCCCAGACCAAGAAACAGGCCATTGCCAGCAGCCCAGACACGGGCTCCCCCCACCCCCCAACACACACAGAGAAGCCGCCAGCCTGACTTCTCAACCTCTGTGTCCTCCTTTGGTTTTCGTTGCTCCTGACAGTTGCTGTTAAGCTCAAGCTGCCTTCCCCTTTCCTTTCTCTGAATTCCTTTCTGAGGGCTTCTGTGGGGGCCGGTTGCTGGGTCTGGGGGCTCAGGAGCTTTCTCTCATTTTGAACCTCCTTGGTCACACCTATGCGTCTCACGTTCCTCAGTTGCTGCTAATTCTGTCTCCAGTGGTGGCCCTGGCTTTGTTGCTAAGCTCAGACCCAGAAACAGAACTTCCTAGCCCTGCCTGGTGGAGTGATCCCCTGGCCAGATGGTGTCAGCCTAGAAATGGCCCAGCATGGGTAGGCCCATGATTGCTCCACCAGTGGAGCAAAAGGCAGTTGGGAGGATAAAGCAACCTGGGAGGGCAAATGCAAGGCCCAAATGCCCACAAACCATTTCAGTTCCATGAAACTGGCTTGCCTTCCTCAAGTCAGTGGAGACAAGAACAGGAAGGAGATGATGGTTCTGAGGAACTGAAACAATCTTGTTTCAGCTTCGTTTCCCTGTGGGTGTTGTATGGTGGTGCTGTTACAGGGCAGGGAGAGGGGCACCCCAGAATCCCCAAACCTGCCTGCTCTAAATAAGTCCTGCTGATACCGTAACTTTAGGCCTAACCTAGGCCTCACTGCCATCTACCACATCAAGATAAAACATAATACCTTTAACGGAAATGAACTTTAATACAATTAGGGAACAGTACAGAAAAGACAAAGAATATAGTTACTGAATCAAGCACCCAAAGTTACCCAGCCCCTCATGGGTAAAAGTCCAGCCAAACAGGATTGGCCCAAAGGAAGGCCCAAAAGCCTGCCACAAGTCTAAAGCACCTTTTGGTGGACACCCCTAGAAAAGGGTCAGACAAAAAAAAAAAAAAAAAGGGTCAGATAAAATCTGGGAGGAAAAGAGCAAAATCAAAATCAAGATAAAGGCTGCCATTGTTAAGCTCCCCATGTGTCTCTCACCCACATCTGTTCCAACCAGTCCAGGACCAAAAAGCAAGTGCAGTTTCTTCACATGTGTCTCTGCTTCATGTGCCTCCTCCAGGTCTCCTTGCTGCTCTCCATCCTGCTTCCTTCCTTCTCCAGGCTCCTCTCAAGCTTCTCCTCCTCCCTGCTCAGCTCCACCCTCCTTTGAGTGGGACAGGGACCCTGAAACTTCCCCTTTTCCTGGGGACCACCCAGATACAGTGCCTGACTCCTTATATCTGAACCCAACATTCTTATTTTTCTTCATCACCACATGGCAAGTATATTAAGGCAAAGAGAAAAAGGGAAAAGAGATGCCTGTATTGACACAGGTGGGCAGTCTTAAATTAAAAGAACGGCCTGTTCTTTTCTACTTTAGGATTATTTTCTCCTCTTTTCACTGTCACTAGCAGTTTCTTTTTCTGATTTATCCTCCTTTTCATCTTTTCACTACAAAAGTTGAGACCATTATATTATTTTCTTTTTAAAATATTTATTTAAAAGATTTATTCATATAAGAACTGGGGTGTAGGCCAGAGATGCAGTGTGTGTATGGGGTGTTGGGGTGGAGTTAGTGAGAGGATTCACAAGAGACAGAGTGGGGAGCAGAACAGGCAGATCCACTGAAATACACTGATGAGGGTAGCAGCAGCAAGGCAGATGAGGTCTGCTGTGCCATGTGTGTCACCTCCCTGGCCTGGCCCGGGATCGAACTCCTACTGCAGTGGCTGCTGATAGCTTCATAGTGCTGAGACTTAACCCCTTGGGCCATCAGGGAGACTCCATTATGTTAAGCCTTACAGGATCCAATAATAAGATTTAACCAGCCTTTTCCCTTTGGGTCAGGTTTGTTACTCTCTGACTATCTGGTGTATCACTGAGATAGAGTTGGGTGAATCTGGAGAGAAGGAATAATGAATGTGTCCTTTAGATCAGCATTTTCTAGCCATTTTATCTAGTGTTTATGACACTTTGCTGTAGTTTACATAAAGCTCAGGCTGTGCACTTCAGAACCCAGTTGAGAATTGTGGCTTTTCACATATTCAAAAACAAAGGGTGGCCTCTCTGGTGGCACAGGAGTTATAGTCTCAGCACTATCAAGCTATCACAATGGGCTGAACCACATATGGTGCAGCAGACACCTCCCCGTCTCATCTGCTGCTCCCCTCAGCAGTGTATTTTGTAGATCTTCCTGTTCTGCTCCCCACTATATCTCTGCTAAATCCTCTCACCCCCGCACCTTTGGCCCACACCCCAGTTTTTGTATGCATCAATAAATAAATCTTTACATAAAATAAAAATGGAAAACTCTAGATAATATCAAAATTGAAATGCTTATTTTTTTTATTAAGGCAGCAATGAGTGCTTTAATATCAACACTTCAATGAATATGGAGCTGTCACAATTATATTCTCAGTCACATTTGCGTGGTGTAAGATGCACCAGTCAGTAATCTTCTTATTGTGGTTGACTCCAAACCTCAAACAGACTAGCTTAAACAAACAAACCAAAACAACAAGATGAGAGGAAAGGATTCACTGGCTCTTATCACTGAGAGACAAGAAAGTAAACGACTTCAGGTGAGACATGAGTCAGAAACCATTATTCACATGGTGCCCCCCTAGGCTCTGCTTTGCTATGTTGGCTTCTCTTTTAAACTCTCTGGAATGGTCCCTGGAGTCCTCAGTTTCTCACATTTTTGATATGGAATCTTGTGGAAGATGAGAGGAAACTTCTCTTTCCCATGAACTAGCAACTTCTCCTCTACCAAGGAAATGACTGTGGCCAAGAGACTGCTAGCTTTATGGCCTTGGTGGTAGGATGTGCGTTCCCCATGGGGTGAGAGAGGCGCTAACCTTATCTGGTAGCTGTGGACTTTCTCCAGGGTGGGTTTCCTGGAGGAAGACTGGGGAGATGTGATTAAAGTTGCAAAAATGAATGCTGGGAGGCAAAAACAGACAAACGTATCCACTTCATGATTTAGGTGACTATGGATAAAACAACAGGTTTTTCTCAGAAATTCATACTGAATATGCTTGAGACTTTTGAATTCTGACACCCCAGAACTTTGTACCATATTGTCCTGAAGAAAGAAAGACCTGGGTAGGGGGCAACAAAAGCAGGGGTTATCAGTGACTTTAACTATTAAAAGAATTCCCCTGCAGAACATTTATTATTTATTTAATACTTTTTACTGGTTACTTATTAGCATCCGTCACTGGCAAGGCATTACAGATGGAGGATGACCACCAGCATCAAGAACGTGTAACAGTGTTGGCTCTGATGGGCACTCTTAGCAGGAGCACTTGCCATTATTTTTAATTAGTTAACTTAGAAAACACCCAGATACATTTGTGCTAAAGTACATACATTTTAACTATGTAGCCAAGGTTAAATGGCTAAATTGCTCTCAGATCCTAGAACACAAAAGAAAGAAAATACATAGTGAACTTTATTTTGAGGGTTGTATTTACAGACTCTGTTCAGTTGGAGAAGGCCCAGCCTGAGTAAGCAGAAGCAAAACACAACTGCAGAGGGGCACCCAGAAATGAGGGGCCCGTCAACAGAAATTCAAAACTCCGCTTATCTGGAAAAATAAAGTGACTTCATACTTCTCCATATATGAACCTGTAACTAGCCAATACATTTCAGTCAAGTCCACAGTTCTTCACCCCTGGCCCACTCCTTAGGCAATAAAAGTTAACTCATTTGTTCTCAACGCTGGTCCCCAAAACTTATATTCTCTCATTCCCATTCTAAACTGGAGAGTCAAATTTGAGTTACCTCCTACTTTCTTGCCAACTGATTTATAACAAATCTACTTTCTTTTGCAAATCCTGGCAAAGATGTTTAAATTGTTTGGCATCTTAAGTGATTGCTTGTAGGAATAAGACCTTTGCTTAATCCTAAACATAGTGTCAGTGTCGGTCTTACAAGTTAGTCTATGGGATAAAGAATCACCTTCAACTCAGTCTGACATATCAGTTTGAATAACTGGATTGTAGGATAACTGGATCAAAGGAAAATTAATTTTAAATAATAAACCAATCCCTTTGTTACAGATATACATGAAATTCACAGTATTATTTCTGTAAATTCTGTTATTAATGATTATTAGATTTTGATGAAAAATGAAGTTAAATCATGCTTTTCCCGCTTTTGTTCATGCAGTTTATACCTGGGGAAACTATTAGTTGGGAAATAATCTTTCAATCCGAATTTTTCTCTTTGAATTGAGCAATAGGTACCTGACTGGTTTTCTGCACCATGGCCAGATTTCTAATTTGGAGATAACCTGGATCATGTCAGTGCCAGTATTAGTCACGCTCCCATGTACCTATTTCCTTAAACTCTGCCCTGCTTTCTTGATAGCAGACATCACAGTCTGTAATTATTTCTTTTTGTCTATCAACCACTAGAAAGAATGAATATTTGTGTAAGACCCTTTGATGGGATATAACCCTAGAGGCAGCCGAGGCGATCTCCCTTTCCTAGCATCATCATCTGACCTGTCTGTTTATTTGGCCTCTTAGCTGGTGCTGGTTCCAGCCCCCGGGACCGCATTGCCACTGAAGCATGTCTTGTCTTGTTCTTTCACATGCTCTTCCCTATTTTCAGGATTTCTTTCTTAGCTGATTCTGCTTCACCCTTGACTCTTCAAACCCTTGGTCCATGGGCCTGAGTAAGGACCTCTTATTTTGGGCTTTTGGGTTTCCCCTTATCATTGGGTTATCTTGCTTTACTATTTGTCTGGAATCTTCCACTAGACAGGAGTTGGGGACAGAAGCCTGTGTAGTCTCCCGTATCTCTTCAGAGCCTGGCATATAGGCATTTACTGAACCCATTGAATGAGTCAATGGAATACCTGCGGGTAGCTTAATAATGATCCACTTTTGCTTAGTGGAAATAATACAATAAATTGTTTTCTTTAATCACAATTATTCTGCTAGAAAGCAATAGAAGGAATATAAGGAAAAGACCTAGGACATGGAGAAATCATTTTCCCAAGATGGAGTCTGTAGTAAGTAGGTGATGTGGGAGCTTCAGTTGGTGATCGGCGTACTGTAAATTATTAATTTATTAATCTAGGATTTCTAAAACATTGGAGAATAGATTCCAAAACCTTCTCAGGGTCAGGAAAAATGTGATCAATTGCTTTTGGACCTAAAAATTTTGTGATCTTGTTCCACAAGGTGAGGGGCACCCCCAAACCTTCCCATTCTAAACAGGTTCTGTCATCTACCACATCAAGACAAAGCATACTCTAGTGCATAACACCTTCAATGGAAAGGAACTTTAATATAATTATCGTGTAACAAAGACAAGACAAAGAATGTAGTTTTCAAATCAAGCACCTGAAGTTACCCATCTCCACGTGGGTAAATGCCCAGCCAAACAGGGTTGGCCCAAAGCAATGCTGCTGAAGCCCGAAAGCCTGCCATAAGTCTAAAGCACCTTCTGGTGGGGACCCACAGAAAAGGGTCAGACAAGTCTGGAAGGAAGAGCAAAATCATAAGATAAAGGCTGCCACTGTTAACCTCCTCACAGGTCTCTCACCCGCATCTGTCCAAGGCCAAGTAGCAAGCGCAGTTTCTTCATGTGTCTCTCTGCTCCATGTGCCTCCTCCAGGTCTCCTTCTGGTTCTCCATCCTTTTCTTCCTCACTTTTCCAGTCTCCTCTCCAGCTTCTCCCAGCCCAGCTTCACCCTCCCTTGGGTGTGGCAGGGAACTTGAAACCTTCCCTATCCTGGGGACCACCTTGTTATAATCTTATACTTTCTGATTTCTTAATATCAGAAATTACATAGGCCTAATTACTGAGCTGAGATGAGGTACAGCGGGCCAGATTCTTATCAGGAAGTTTTATGAGCTTCCAACTGTCATCCATTTGTAGAAGGGAAAGGAATGTTCATCAAGGATTTTAGCTGGTAGGGCCTCCCTGGTGGTGCAAGGGGTTGAGTGCCACATTGTGGGGCTTCCTGGGCCAGGGAGAGGCCCACATGGCGCAGCAGACCTCTCCTGCCTCACCCTCAACAGTGTATTTCAGTCAGTTTGCCTGTTCTGTTCCCGGCTCTGTCTCTGGTGAATCCTCTCACCCACCCCCCCAAAACCTCTGGCCTGTACCCCAGCTCTTGTTTGCATAAATAAATAAAATCTTAAACAAAAGTATTTTATTTGGATGCTGAGGCTGCTTGGGTCCTTATTATTGGGAGATTGTAGACCCAAGACAGCCTAAAAGGATGAGGCAGTGACTGAGAAGACATTTGAGGTCACTCAGGTGATGCTCACCAGATGGGCCAATATAAATAATTTGTCTGGGAAATAACTGGAGACAGAAACAGGACAAGTGAGAAATTTAGCTGGTAAGAATTTTACCAGAGTAAGGGAACATTTAGGGTCTTAAGTAGTTTTGAAGAGTCTCTAGCCTTCAGCCACAGCGCTTAAATGCCCATAGGCCACAAAGAGCTTTTAGAGTCTTCTTTCCAAATGCTTTCCAAGTGCCAGAGACACTGTGGAGCCTTAAGCTGCAAGGAGCCTGAGACCTCATGTGCGATAACCCTGGAGGGCCTCACACTTTAAAGGTTGGGGTGACTTTGATTTGTATCTGTTCTTGGGAGCCCAGAGGACTACAGCCACCTATGTCTTTAAGATCTGATTTGGAAAAATCTGGGACAGCATTCCCTCATTCGTAATGAGGGAAGGTTATTGGGAAAGGCTGACTGCTGGAGGGCTTCTTCTGGACTTCTGGGCAGATTGGGAAGGGTCTAGTGGACTAGACCTAAAAAAGTGGACTGAAAAGACTCTAGGACATCTGGGCATTGTCTCAAATGTGTGGAGAGATTCAGGCAGAAATGTTTTTCTTTTTTTAATAAACATTTATGCATACAAGAACTGGGGTATAGGCTAGAGATGCAGGAGGAAAGAGGATTCACCAGAGACAGAGTGGGGAGCCGAACAGGCAGATCAACTGAAATACACTGCTGAGGGGAGCAATGGGTGAGACAGGAGAGGTCTGCTGCGCCATGTGGGTCAGCTCCCTGGCCAGGGGTTGAACTCGATCTGCAGTGGATGATGATGGCTTGATAGTGGTGAGACTTTAACCCCTGTGCTACCAGGGAGGTCCTAGAAGGGTTTCTTGAGTTTGGTCTTCATCTAATTTTTTTCTAGTTGAGACAGAGATTTTTTAAAAAAAGATTTATTTATTTATGCATATAAGCACTGGGGTATAGGCCAGAGGTGTATGTGGGGGTGGGTGGGTGGGAGGATCCACCAGAGACAGAGTGGAGAACAGAACAGACAGACTGAGGGGAGCAGCAGGCATGGCAGGCATGGCAGGAGAGGTCTGCTGCGCCATGTGGGTCCCCTCCCTGGATGGCCGCAGGTATCGAACTCGTGCTGCAGTGGCTGCGGTCTGCTTCATAGTGCGTTGCTTTAAGCCATTGCGCCACCAGGGAGGCCCTCAAGGCAGAGATTGTTAGAGAGTATTGATTAGTATTAAAAAATTGGGAATGTTGGTGATTATGGACTTTAGTTCATGGATTTTTTTTTTTTTTTGTAAGGGACTGTATTACTTATTGATAAATTGAAAACCACCCAATTCTCGGGGTTCTCCTGAACTGGGTTACTTGCTCTTGTGGGGTTAATTTTAGCTTTCAGAACCAGTGACTTGCCTGAGGCAATAGGTATAGTGGTGAAGCCATCAACATTCCCCAGAAGACTGCCTTTTATTTATTTATTTAAAGATTTATTTATTTATGCATACAAGAACTGGGTACAGGCCAGAGGTGAGAGGTGCAGGGGTGAGAGGATTCACCAGAGACAGAGTGGGTTGCAGAACAGGCAGGCAGACTGAAATACACTGCTGAGGGGAGCAGCGGGCAAGACAGGAGAGGTCTGCTGTGTCATGTGGGTTGCCTCACTGGCCGGAGATTGAACTCATGCTGCTGTGGCTGCAGATGCTTCATAGTGTGTGGTCCTTAACCTTTTGCACCACTAGGGAGACCCCCAAAACTACCTTTTAGTTGAAGGGGCCTATTGGGCTGGAATAAGGAAATTTTGGATGTGGGGGTGGAAGGAAGAGGAATGTGAGGGGATGGTTCACAGTTTCTTACTGGGAGGGTTCTGGAATTATACCTGCCTGGTTTCACATGAGGTTTGTATGATGTTCATCCTCGTAAAAGAGGAAAACTGCAGTTTGCAAGGTTATATGTACCCATTTTCAAACTCTAGGAAAGTAAACTTTTCCAGGTTCCTGTTATAAGGACAAACTGCAATTTTAGGAAACTTAAGTCTGAACTTCTATAGTAGAGTTTGAAGAGAGATCTTATTCTCTAATTATAAAAAGTTTTAGGAAAGTAGGATCATCTACTGGATCTAAGCTAGGGCCTCCAGTGAGTCAGAATCTTCATTTTAGACCTTATATTCATCAAACTAAGAATTATGTGGAATACTTGGGTCCCTTCAACTCATTCATCATCATCCACATATTGGTGTAAACTGTTAATGAATAGCTACTCTCAAAGTCATTATACTTTAGGGGGTGCATTTGTGTGTCATGAATCTGTGCTTATAAAATAGTCTTCCAGTGGTCCTTAAAGGAAAAGCTTGAGTGGATAGCAAGGGAAACCCAACTTCAGGCCTCATATCCTCCCAGCTTCTCTTTGAAAGTTCATGTCTGAGAAACAAGAGCCCTTTTTAGCAAACCTCTCATGAGGCATTTGCCTGCGTGACTTTGCATTTAATACCCTTTTGATCATGGATGGCAAACAAAGGTGCAAAGGGCGCAGCTTTTCAGGACCTGAAAAACAAGTTGTGTTAAAGCAGGTGAAGCTCTACTCACCTTTTAGTGTCTCTCCCACTGCTCCCCCACCCCCCTTGTGATTATGATGTGAAATCTACTCCCCTACCACCTCCTCCCTGTCATCGTCCAGACAGTATTATTTGTAGTTATGGTCCCTGGGACCCACAGGACAGGCAAGGCTAAGAAGGTTCAGTTTATGAAGCCCCCTGTTTGCCAGTTCTGAGATTTTGGGATCAGTTTGGGTGTGAAATGCCTGAGCTGGCCCCAAGGGACAGCTTTGAATTTTGGAGCAGATTGTTGCTCTCTGCTACCCCCTGATGGAATATTCTCACACAGGCTCTTAAAGGTCCTCTGTAAGAGGATTTTGGGAGTGTTTGAAATAGGACAGGGTATGAAGGAGCATTTCATTGGTTAGATTCACATATGGGGAAAAGCAGGAAAGATACATAGAAATCCACTAGAAAAATCCATGCACTCCAGCTCTTCATCTGTAGTTTCAGTTACTGCTGTAGTTTCAGTTGTGGCCTGACTTTAAGATCCCATCTTAAATCAATTGCTTTTGGACCTAAAAAAGTAGTCATTTTAGTCGTTATTATCAATTCTTTACTGAAGTCATCTATATTCTTTTTCTCAGATCTGTAGTTTAGAAGTTCCATTTAAAGAGGTAATAAAGTTAGGCATTGCTTGTTCTTAGTAAACCCTAACTGTAGCCCAGACCTACTGCTTCCTTCCTCCCAGGAAGGGGAATTATACTGGCAAAGAACATACACTTGGAGGCTGGCAAGGTGGAGGGAGACTGAATACGGTCATCTCACCTCAACACCAGATACTCAAAACCAAAAAGTGCTGTAAAACAAATCAAAAACAAACAAACGAACAAACAACCACCGAGGGGAAGGTGGATGATACAGCATACGATATAGGAGGGAGTAACAAGATAGCCCAGGACCAGCCTGATTCTAGACTGTTTAGTTGGTCACATAAGTAGCCCGTCATATACTAACTTTAGTAGACTTCTTAAACAAAGAATGACATAATGGAAATGGAATTTAAACATAGTAGGACATAAATAAAACAAATCTTTTAAAAAAACACAAACTCGCTGGTCATAGGATGTAGAATGGCTGAATAGATTTCAAAACAAGGACCAACTTTCTTCTGTTTACTAGAAACTCACCAAACAAATACAAACATAGACTTATTTGCAACAACAACAACAAAAGAAAATCAGTAACAGCTGTACTTATTTCTGATAAAATAGACTTCTAATTTAGAAAGGCAATATGAGATAGACAAGGACATATGTTATGATTAAGGGTCTAATACAATAAGAAGAAATAACACAGTATGTTACCACATGATAGTGCACCAAGACAAATAACAAAAGTTGAGAGAGGGGTTTATAACAATATAGTAATTCTAGGGGACTTTATTTATTTATAGATTTATTTTATTTATGCACACAAGAGCTGGGGTATAGACCAGAAATGAGGGGGGTGCGAGGATTCACTAGAGACAGAGTGGGGAGCAGAACAAGTGGATAGACTGAAATTCACTGCTGAGGGGAGCGGCAGGTGAGACAGGAGAGGTCTACTGCACCATGTGGGTCACCTCCCTGGCCAGGGATCAAATTCAGTTCGTAGTGGCAGTAGCACTGAGACTTAATAACCCCTAAGCCAGCAGGGAGACCCTAGATTATGATTTAAAAAAATGATTTTGAAATAATTTTAGATATACAAATAGTAGCAAATAGTGAGTTCATATATATCCTTTACTTAGGTTCTCCCAATGGTAACATCTTTGTAACCGTAGTGCATTATCAAACCAGGAAATTGACATTCATATTTCAGATTTCACCAGTTTCTAAATACACCTTTTTTGATGGGGGTATATAATTCCATGACAAATGTATATATTTGTGTACACACTGATACATTCAGGATACAAAGCTATTCCATTGTCATGAAGGAACTCCAGGAAGTAACCTTTTATAGTCATACCCTCACCCTAACCTAACCACTGATGACTACTGAGCTGGTCAACTTTGTCATTTTAAGAGTGTTGTATAAATTGATCCATAAGTATATAAACTCTGAGATTGCCTTTTCTGCACTCAGTGCATTTGAGATCCCCTCAAGTTGTTGTATGTCTCCATATGTTTCTTTAGTAGCTGAGGAGTATTCCACTGTATGATATATTGCAGTTTGTTTATTGTGTGCCTGAGACTTAACCCGAGGCCTCCAGGGAGGCCCCCAGAGTTATTTTCTTTTTTTTTTTTTTTTAAAGATTTATTTATTTATGCATACAAGCACTGGGGTACAGGCCAGAGGTGTAGGGGGGGTGAGAGGATTCACCACAGAGAGCG
>JAGFMF010012000.1:103679-134156 GCA_019455555.1 Galemys pyrenaicus
CAGGAGAGGTCTGCCACACCATGTGGGTCCCCTCCCTGGCCGGCAGCAGGGATCGAACTCGTGCTGCAGTGGCTGCGATTTGCTTCGTAGTGTGTTGCTCAACCCACTGCGCCACCAGGGGAGGCCCCCCAGAGTTATTTTCTAATGAGTCTTTGTTGTACAAAGATTCTTGGACAAACTGAGAGGCTTAGGGACCTCAATTCTATTTAAAGATGTAATTGACTAGTTGGGAAAATTTTAGAATCTCAATTAACTTTCCTATGGCAAACTAGTTTATTTCCTTAACAGGTTGGAATATGTAAAAAAGGCTAAGGTTTTCCTTTCTTTGAGACTATCTAACAGTTGCCTACAGTTGAGGTTGTGTGTGTGTGTGTGTGTGTGTGTGTGTGTATTAGAAGATACATAAAATTCCCTTTAGTGTCTTTTTGGTTAATTATTTACTTACGATAGAATTTTCAGGAATGTGTTCCTGGATGCAGTCATACTTCAAGTGATTATTTCCTTTAGTAGACAGAACAGATCAACAAAAACTACCCACAGGATTTAAAGAACTCATTGTATTTTCCTATTTTAAAATTCTATTTTAAAATGTCTTTTTATTCTCTTTGTATCAGGAGCTCATCATTGCTTTTTTGGGTAACAATATCATTGCTATCTTACTCAATTTTTTCTAATTTCTTCATGGTTTCATTTACCTAATAGACTTAATGACTGAATTACAAATAATTACATGCATTAAAATATAATGCCTTAAAAATCCTCCACTTCACACAAGACCCAAATTTCAAAAATAAGTGCTTTTGACACCTTTTCTCTAACCTATGCATTAGCACACATGTTGGTTAATCAACCTGGGGAGCAACTCCACTAGCCAGTGACAATAGTCAACCAGTGTCTGAAAGGAACTTAATCCCTGGCAGTTTTTTCTTGTTCTTTAAGTTCCTTTGTTCTTTTCAGAAAAGCAGGCTTCTTGCTTTGAATTGTCTGTGCCAATGCCAGGAGCTTCGTGGTGTCAAAGAGATGTCAGTATGAGCAAGAATCGTACATGGTGCCTTAATTCAGTCAATGGGTCAATATTTGTTGAGCACAATTGTGACATATGTGAAGAGTGTAGCCTCTGGCTGCTGGGAGCTTCTGATTTAAAGGCAGACAAAAATAATGGCAAGACAAAAAAAAAATGAGGTTTTCACATGGAACTACAGGAAATTCCTTTGCTCTCTGGTCATTATTTCAGCAGTGTTACCCGACAACCTCCAAAATTTTCCTTCTGGCATCTTTTAGCAGAGTTGTAGATCACACACAGTGAGGACTGTCTGGGCCAGCAGTGTCTCTCTGGTCTTCCTTGAGGGGACTGAAAGCTTCTGTCTGCCTCTTCTCTGGGGCAGTGCAAGGGAAAGGATTTTTTAAAAAATATTTATTTATTTATGCATACAAGATCAGAGGTACAGGCCAAAGGTGCAGAGGGTGAGAGGATTCACCAGAGACAGAGTGGGGAGAACAGGAGGATCTACTGAAATAGATCCTCTATTTAGCAGTGGATCTACTGAAATAGATCCACTGCTGAGGGGAGCAGCGGGCAAGACAGGAGGGGTCTGCTGCGCCATGTGGGTCAGCTCCCTGGCCGGGGATCGAACTCACACTGCAGTGGCTGCGGATGTTTCACAGTGCTGCACCTTAACCCCTTGCGCTACCAGGGAAGCTCAGAATGTGGATTTTAGAGTCGGGTTTGGATTTATTTGTCTTGTAACCCAAAGGTAAGGTTTTAGTTTCTCTGAGCCTCAGCTTCTTGCCTGTAAAATGGGGAAAATACTACTTGCCTCATAAAGTAGATGTGATGATCAAGTGGAAAAAACTGCAGACAAAATGCTTTCGAGCACTCCTGGTTTGAAACCGGCACTGGCTTGCTGTTCTCTGTCCTCTTTGTAAACCTCCACTGGGAGCTACTGCTTTCAGAACAGTACATTTCCCTCTGGAAAAAGGCTACGTTATTTGTTAAACTGCTCCAGTGGCCCAGTCAATAGACTAAGAATTATGGTCCCCAGAGTCAATCGACCTATTGTTATTAAATTGCCTTGGCTCTGCTAGTTTCTGGAGTTGTCATTTTGCACTGTAATTGATTTACAGGTTTCTCCCTACCCTTCTCTTGCGTGTGTTGTTATTAGTTATTAGGGACACTAGATGGCACCGTTTTACCAAGTAACAGTGACTTTCATACAAGGCACAACCTATTCTTTTGACTTGTCCAGTGCTAAATCCAAAAATTAAAAACCCAAAATAGATTTTTTATTGCATACATCAGAGTAGCCATATATATCAGCACATCAAATAAATACCTTTATATTTCTGTGTCTCTTTCTTTTATAATTGTGTGAATATAATGCTTATAAATCACCCAAAATTTCACATATTTGATTTTGTACCATTGTTTAAGAGAATAAGAAAATTTGGAGTAGATTTCAAGGAAAGTTGATTGGAATGGTAAATGAAGTGTTAGAAGAAAGGTTAAATAAATGTGGATTATGCATTTGAAGAATGGATAGACAAAGTTATGTCAGTTCTTTTCTATCACATGGGAGAATAGAACAAGAAGAAAGGGACTTAATGACCACAGGAGAGATGTGAGTTAGTTCAAGAAAGAATTTCTGGAACCAAGAGTATGCAGTATCATGAGGAAAGTTGTCCGTTAAAAAATAACTAGGCAAGGTCTCAACATATACATAGATCAGATTATTTGCAGTCCTGCTAGAATATGAAGGGATGGTTCCTCCCTTATAATGAGGCTTATTTGGAGCCTGATGTTGGTTAGAATGATGCTCATTGCAGGCCATTAACTGAATTTAGTCCTGGGTATAACTTAATGGGATAAGCAGCAATTTCAAAAGTAAACCATTATGTACATATTTGTTAATGTTAGAGATCTGTAGCCACCAAACAATGAGCACAGGAGGAAAGAGAATCAGATGTCTTCCTTGACACTTATTTTTTTGTTACTTATTGTATGATCCTCAGACTGTGCTTTTACATTGTTTGTTTGCTATCCCTTATATATACCTGTAATATCTGGTAGGTTAATAGGAGAACTATCAGCAGTTCAGGTCCTCCAGTGAGAGCGGCACATATTAAAAAAACAACAGGTGTTGGCGAGGATGTGGAGAAAAAGGAACTCTCCTACACTCTGGTAGAAATGCAGATTGGTCCAGACCACTATGGAAAGCTGTGTGGAGATTCCTCAAACTAGTAATAAATGGAGCTACCATATGACCCAGCAATTCTACTCCTAGGAGTCTACCCAAAGGATGCAAAAACATTAATTCAAAAGGATACCTGTACCCCTATGTTTATTGCAGCACTATTTATAATAGGTAAGATGGAAACAACCCAAATGCCCAATAGCAAATGGCTGGATCAAGAAGATGTGGTGTGTGTGTATATACACACACATACATACAATGGAGTACTATTCAGCAATCAAAAAAGATAAACTCATGCCATTCACAGCAACATGGATGGAGCTGGAAGGGATTACGCTCAGTGAAATAAGCCAGAAAGTAAAAGAAACATATCAGATGATTTCACTTATAAGAGGAGTGGGGGGAACCAAATAAGGGATTAGGAAAAATAATAAATTAAACTAACAGGTAACTATAAATCAGAGACATTCTGCAGGGGTTGAGGAGGTAGAGGGATCAAAACAGGCGAGGAAAGAGCACAGGGAACTATGGTGATGGTGCACAGGTGAATTGGTGGTGGGAATTTTGAAGGGCTTGCACCTGGGAGGAGAAAGCATACATTGTACAAAAAGGAAGAATGATGTACCAAACCCCCCCCACTCCCCAAAACAAAAAAAAGTTCAGGTCCTTACACAGTCTGATTACAAACCAAGTCCACAGGAGGGCGCCAGATAATCCTTTACTTTATTCACACACTCATCCGGCAGGCCTTGTAGAGAGTCCAATTGGATGGGTTTCTGTAATTCCTCTTTCTCTCCTATCCTGTCAGTCTTCACTCCAGTATCTCAGCTTCTTCAAGGGCTAAAACATGACTTTTCCTGTCCTTCAGTTCCTCTGAGCTTGTATTATATAAAATACTAAAAATTTCCATTGCTGTTAATGATTTTTCCTCATTGTTGAATTTAACTGTTTTAAAGTATAAAAGTATAAAAGTATGCTAACAATACTTTATCTTTCCAAAGACCATCTATTAGGGAGGGGTGAGGTGGAAATAAAAAGAAAGAAGGTATTTTATTTTTAACAATTTGTTTATTTATGCATACAGCAACTGGGGTCTAGGCCAGAGGTGTGGGGTAGGGGGGTTGGGTGTGGTGGGGAGTGAGAGAGGATTCACCAGAGACAGACCAGGGAGCAGAACAGGAGGAACTACTGAAACACTGCTGAGTGGAGCAGCGGGCAAGACAGGAGAAGTCTGCGCCATGTAGTTAACCTTCCGGGCCAGGGATCGAACTCATGCTACATTGCTTGGCGATAGCTTGATAGCTAAGACTGTAACTCCTGTGTCACCAGGGAGGCCCAGAAAGAAGGTATTGAAGATGGAAAATTGAGGTGACTTGTAGAAATCCAGCCTAGCTGTTTCTTCCCCTCTTGTTCATTATAAATATAATGCACTTTCATTGTAGAAAATTTGGAAAGAATACAGACTATAAGTGAGTATAAAATGTACTACAATATATAAAATATACTGTATACTCTAAGATGTGTAATGTGCTATAAAATATAGATGAAAAAAGAAAACAAACCTATTCACAGTTCTACCACTTACAGGTAATTCAAATCAATATTTTGAAATATTTCCTTCTGCATAGCTACAGGGATTTCAAAAACAGTCCGCTTTTTGTAGAAAGTTAAATTGGAGGATTATCTAGTTTAGGAGAGGTGAATTCAAGAGTAGGAATCTAAGTGCTTGTGGGCTATTGGGTGGAGAAAATTTGTTCTCAGGAATAAAAATAAAGGAAGGTTCAGAAGAAAAATACTCCTGACCTCAGGGAGCAACAGAGACAGCAAGAGTGTTCCTTAACGTCCTGAGCTCCTGTCTCAGTGCCAGGATGAGGCCGCTCACATCATAGAACATGTCGCAGTTGCTGTGGGAGGTTGCGTGGCAGTTCAATAACCCAAGCAAGTGGCTTCTCATTACCTGGAATCACAGACCTCTAACTGGGAGCCCCTGGTGGCGTAAGGGGTTGAGCACCACATTGTGGGGCTTCTGCAGCCACCGCAGTGCAAGTTCAATCCCTGGACTGGGAGGGGACCCACAAGGCGCAGCAGAGCTCTCCTACCTTGCTGGCTGCTCCCCTCAGCAGTGTATTTCAGCAGATCTGCCTGTTCTGCTCCCTGGTCTGTCTCTGGTGAATCCTTTTACCACTTCCCCCCATGCCTCTGGCCTGTATCCCAGCTCTTATATGCATAAGTAAATAAAATTTTAAAAGACAAAAACCCACAAAGACCTCTAACTAGAGTAGTCTCCAGAATAATAGGTGCATAATAATTATTTGCTACTAAACCAACTAATAAATCATAACAGACATAACTCTTAGACTGTGAAAAATATGGTGATTACCAGAGGGGATGGGGAAAAGCAGTGAAAGAGGGACAGAGGAGGGTCAGTGTGATGGTGGGAAGGGCACTAGCACTTTGTGGGTGGGACAGGAGAGGCTAAATAGTGCACCATAATCTTTTTTCAAGATTATATCATCCTTGTCCCTCCTTCCAAATGAAATGACAAAAACGGTTTTTTCTCACTGTCCTTAGCGTTACTTGTACATCCTGGGCCTGCCCAGCACAATTCCTACTGGTTCGTGTCAACTCTTGCATTTAATCTTGGTTATTGGTCCTTTTACCCCCTTCTGTGCTGTGTGTCCTAAATCTGAGCTTTCTGTGTGCCCGCATCAATCCTTACTCTCTTTTCTTCTTTCCAGGAGTAATTTCTAGAAATCAGTACAGAATGTTATTTTTGAAAGCCTCATTCTCCTGGTGTAATCTTCCTTGCAGAATCACAGACTCTGAAACCCACAACTCTATTTGTCTCCTGCCGTACATTAGAAGGGCCCACACCACTTCTCTCTTCCCTAACGGCCATCACTTCAGGATGACAAAGTCCCTTTGTTCTCCAAGGTTCCTGTCACTTCATCCTCACCAAACATTTCTCCCATGTTGGTCCAGATGAGTGTTTCCTCATTATTTCCTCCACCTCTGAGGGATCACACTGTCAGGCTGAATTTGTCAGATGTACTTTCATAATAGAATAGTGCACTGCCTTTCTAAGACCTTTGTAATCGCTTTCCTAGCACAGTGGGCAGCACGTCAGTCTCATACAGACCTTTGTAGTATGTGATCATTTGTTCTTTTATAAGCATTCATGAAGCAAGCTTGCAGAAATCCACCTGAGAGTAGAAATGAAAGGAAAGGCACAAGCTTGTATCCTGAGCTGATGGAGAACAAGGCCACAGAGGCACATACTCTATGACTTTGGGTAAATTACTTATCTTTGCTAAGTTTTGGTTTCCTCATTTGTGAAATGAGAATAAGAATACACTGCTGAGAGAATTTATTGTGAATTATAGACAGCTGCAGTCTTTTTGGACACTCTTCTGAAGGGCAAATCTGTCTGTTGCTTTAATCCTGTTGTATGATTGCTTCACCACTGTAAGAAAGCAGAAGTGATAATGTGCCACCAGTCGATTCTACGTCTCCTTCCTAGGAAAACTTTTTCTAGGAGTCTTGAGCCACCAAAAAAGGAGTGAAAATACACTAGAGAGTCTCAATATGAGATACTCTCAGTTGAGACCAACCTTCCAGCCTTCTCCATCAGGGTGACAAACATGAGTAAAGAATTGTGGACTCTCCACCCAGCCCACCTGCATGACTCATTGGCTGCAGTTGATGCCATGGGAACTAAGAGTTGTCCAGCTGAGTCCTGATTGCATTCTTACACCACTTAATTTCAACATACAATAATTGTTGTTCTGTTCTGTTTAGTAAGCAGCAATAGAAAGCTGGACCAGCATTTGGTATCTGGAAGTGGGACGCTGCTTTAATAAAACCCTAAAGTATATGACTTTGGGACTGACCTGGAAAACCTTGGGGAGCATGTTGGTAAAAGCCAGAAGTCCATGGAAGGAGGGGAAGAAAATTGGTTTTGGAGACTAGAAAAATTGGGATCCTTGGTGTGTAATGGAGGAAAAATTTGATCATACTATTTCCTGTAGTAATATGGAAAATACAACATAAGTCTAACAAACTGGAGGATTTGGCTAAAGAGAATTCCTGGCAGAATATTGAAGGTACCAACTGGTTTCTTTGAGTCACTTATGATAACGTGTAGATAGACATTAGCTAAAAAAAAAAGAAAATATAAAGGACTTAATGTATTTGAAAACAAACTTTTTTTCATTCCCAACCTTTTCACTGGCAAAAGAAAAAATGTGGAAGTAAAAATGACCTTAAGGTTAGATCATATCAATGATGTAACCATAAGATTCCTTGTTAATATTCCAGAAATATTTAAGGACATGTAGTAAAGAAGTAGACAAGAAGGTTTTTTTTTTTTTATGGGCAATTAATTCGTTTAATGACTTCTTTTTTACAAACAGGCCAAGAATCATGCAATGCTGCCAGCATTGGATGCAATCCTGGGCCATAAGTCTGCACATTCTTTTGCAACTGGTCCAGTGATGGCAGAACCTTTCATCTCACCTTTATTGTTTACTATTACCCCGGCATTATCTTCAAAATAAAGAAATACACCATCTTTTCTTCGATATGATTTTCGCTGTCGAATTACCACTGCTGGATGTACCTTCTTTCTGAGCTCTGGTTTGCCTTTCTTGACTGTGGCCATCACCATGTCACCCACACCAGCAGCAGGGAGTCTGTTGAGTCGTCCCTTTATCCCCTTCACAGAGATGATGTAGAGATTCTTGGCTCCTGTGTTGTCAGCACAGTTGATCACAGCTCCCACTGGAAGACCCAATGAAATCCGGAATTTCGCACCAGAGGACCCACCACGTCCTCGCTTCGACATCTTGCACGCCGGAAAGGCGACAAGAAGGTTTTTAAGTAACTCACAACATTCTGATTCAGCTGAGGCAGAGAGGGACCTGAACAAAGAGCTTTGGGAGTACAGCTTTGATTTAGTGGCATGAACCTCAATAAAATGAATAGAACTTCCACAGAGTTTTAAAGAGAATTGAGTTGACAGAAGTATCATCAACTCTGACTGAAAAGGAGATGACTTTCCCATGTCGGTGGGCAGTTGAAGAAGGCCCCAAGTCACAACCACAGACCAGGACTTCTGATAAAGGAAAGGTGATTCAGACCATGGAATGAAGAAATGTGGAGAATAAGTTCCAGGAATGTGACTGGGCCCAATGATGTTTGACCAAATGCGTTTGACAGTGACCATGAACCGGGGAGTGCTAGGGGCCTCCTAATCTTCCCTCTTTGAGTGGAAGGGTCTAGTGCTGTTACCCTCTACCGGTCTCACTACTGTTGGGATGTGTGCATGAGATAACTTTTTCTAGTTACAGAGTTTGAGATTGAGAGTAACTGTACTTGAGGGGTCTTATCCATTCCTGGACCTGGTTGAGATAATGAAATCCCAGACTTTGAACTGACTGAGTCCTCTAGGGACTGTGGAGAATTATATTTTGAACATGGGAGAATGTAAATTTGTGACCAGAGGGCAATTTGTGGTACATTAAACATGGTAACAGTTTTTTTGACCCTCCTCCTACCCAGAGGTAGAATCTATATCCCAGACCCAAGAATCTGGTGGACTCTCTCTGCCTGACAGATATGACCAAACTGATACCAGTTTCCAGACCCAGGCCTTAAGAGATCAGCAGCTTCCACTTTTTGGATCAACTCAGGAATCCTGAGCCTCATGTAAGAAGTTCAAGTACACTGAAACCTTTGTGCTGGAGAGGCCTATATGGGCCTGTCATTCCTGTCATCAGCGGTGCTGAGCCATACCTTCCAGCAATCTCTGCCAATGTGCCAGAAATCCCACCTTGGCCTTCCAGACTAGCCTGTGTGGTAGTTGCATCCACTGATTGATCTCAGTTCTTCCCACATAGGGAAATTTATCTGATTAAGCCCTGGCTAAATTTTTTTTCTTTAAAGATGTATTTATTTATTTATGCATACAAGACCTGGGATGTAGGCCAAAGGTGTTTGTATGTTTGTGTGTGTGTGAGATGATTCACCAGAGACAGAGTGGAGAACAGAACAGGTGGATCTACTGAAATACACTGCGGAGGGGAGCAGCGGGCAAGGCAGGAGAGGTCTGCTGCACCATGTGGGTCCCCTCCCTGGCCAGGGGTTGAACTCGATCTGCAGTGGCTGCTGACAGGCTTGATAGTGCTGCAACTTAATACCTTATGCTATCAGGGAGGCCCCTATTTTTTCTTTTTTTGTGAATTTTCAGGAGAAGTGTTTTTGGCTGGCCCACCTGGGGCTTAGGTGCTGCTAGTATAGGCTAGACAATAAAGGCTTCACTGCCTTTACCTCACCTCTTTCCATGTAGTGGTGCACAGGTCCTTGTTTTTTTCTAAGTAGGGAGGGATTTTTGATAGGAGGTAGGGGTCAGAATCAAGATCACGGAAGGAGGAAGGAACAGTATGTGGTTTTACCTCTTATAGTCTTTTGAAAAGTGTTGAGTCCCTGTAGTTAGAGAAACAAAGGCCTTAAATGGATAGGACTCTTTAGAGGCTTGGGAACATTCTATGAAAGTGAATGGAACTGTTCAAGAGAGACTTGGCCAAACTCTGGGCACAAATAAAACTGCTTCAGGTTCCAGGTGACAAAGTGTGGCACACAGGGTGGCCAGAAGCCATTCCCTTGCCTCTATCCAGATTCTACCTGCCAATCAGGAAGTGTGTCAGAATGTAAAGGAGCCACTATCATGCTTTGGGGGAAACGAGAGTCTCTTTAACAAATGGTGCTGGGAAAACTGGACAGTTAAGTGTAAAAGAATTACTCACCGACTACCTGCACGAAAATAAATTCTAAGTGGATTAAATACTAAGATATAAGACCTGCAACAATAAAAGACATAGAAGAAACGTTGGCAATACGTTTAATGACATCAACAATAAAGATGTTTTTGGAGACTTGTCCCCTTGGCAAAGGAAATAAAAGCAAAAGCAAACAATTGGGATTACTTCAAGTTAAAGTTTTTTGCACAGTGAAAGAAAATATAAGCAGACTAAAAAGATATCCTACTGAATGGGAGAACATATTTACATACTACAAAACCAAGAAGGGGTTAATATTCAAGATATAAAAAACAATAAAAATGCAAACAAACCAATTAATAAACAGATCTGGATAGTTCAGTAAGGAAGGCAATAGACACATAGATAAATGTTCATCATTGCTTTTAATAAGGGAGAAGCAGGACAAAGCACAATGAGATATCATCTCACACCTGTGCCAGTGGCACATGTTATAAAGACCCCCAACAAGTGCTAGAGAGAAGAAGAAAGAGAAACTATTACACTGTTGACAGGAATGTAAACTGATGTGACCATTTCAGAAGTGATCTGAATTTACCTTACAAAACTAAAAATGGAAATACCATATGACCCAGCAATCCCAATCTTGGGCCTCTATCCAAAAAATTAGAAATCACCAACTTAAAAAAAAAATGCTCCACAAAGTTAATTTGTAGCATTACTTGCAATAGCTAGAACATG
Organism: Galemys pyrenaicus; assembly: GCA_019455555.1. Classification (NCBI taxonomy): domain Eukaryota; kingdom Metazoa; phylum Chordata; class Mammalia; order Eulipotyphla; family Talpidae; genus Galemys; species Galemys pyrenaicus. The sequence goes on from JAGFMF010012000.1 coordinate 114,388, forward strand.
GAAACAAAGTGCCCACTGACAGAGTCTGGCTCAAGAAGGTGTGCTATATGCACACTAAGGAATTCTGGTTAGCTATAAGAAGAACAAAATATCACCATTTACACAAAGTGGAAGGAACCAGAGGGCATTATGTGAGTGAAACAAGCCAGACTGTCAAAGACAAGTACTGGGCATTTACATAGTGGAGGATTTAACGAAGCAAAATACTTTACCTGACAGCAGTAAACAAAGTGAGGTTTGTTAGGTTTAGAGGGGAGGGAGGGAGAAAGGGTCAAAGAGGGAGAAGGGGCAGTGGTAGGACAAAACTGGTTGGTGGGAAATGTGTCATAATCTTCTTTATGGAACTTCAGAGCAAGCCAGGGCAGGAACAAGAGAAGGGAAGACTGGAAAGTTAAAGGAAAAGAACACTTAGTTGAATCACACAGAACATGCTTCTTGAACTTTTCCCACCATTAGGAAAGAAAATAATGAAAATTGACAAAGATACAAAGAGGTAATTTTCAATTTCAATTTGTCTTTCTGAATGCTGCCTTTTTGGTCTCTTGTGAAGGGTAAAAATTACATTTGAAATGAAACCTTTTAAACGAGTTATCTTTTGGGTAGTTATTTTGCACACCTTTAAAAAGCACTTTAGTTATTTGTGGGGGGTGGGGTAGAGAAAATTCTGAAGAAGTTGAGAAGAAAATAATTTCAGGACATAATGGATGAACTTGGTCTGGAAGATTAATCAGGGCAGCGTGCGAGAGTGGCAAATGCATAACAGGAGTAGAACTAAATATCTGATTGTAATTAAAACTTTAGGTTTCTAATAGCTGCATGAAAGATATTTTAATAAACGTGAAATGCACTTTCTAAATGGCACGCTAACTTTTAATGACTTGGGTGTTTTGTTTGATTAGTAACCTGGACTGTTAAATTAAAGCCAACTGCAAGTGCATGATAAAATATTGATGGTTTCAGGCAAATGGATTGGGGGAGTTATGCTTGACAGATTTTTTGTATCATTAAGGATTTTAACTGGTGGAAAATATATATTGCTGGTGCTTAAAGATAGTTAAAGAGGATCTTCCTGTTTATATGACCTCGTTTTAATTTTACAGTAATAATAAGGGGGAAATCTGAATTATTCACAGATGGTTGGTCAAGAGAGGTCACTTAATTAAAAAAGTGTTATTTTAATTACACCTGTTTCACATTCCTGGAATAGGAAATTAAATATTTTGAAGCACTTGATTATTTCTGTTTCATAGAGTACCTGGACTTTTGCTGACTCTTGTGAGGACCGGAAATTGTTCTGTGTGAGGCTTTTACTTCTTTATAGTAGGGAGTTTTGCTTAAGAAATAAGGTTTTACATAAAAAAATAAATCTTTAAATAAAAAAACTAAAAATGGTAATAAGGTTTTAAAATATTTTTTCATCATTTTAGAAATAATGCAAGATGACATTCTGTGAGTATATGAATATGTGAATATATATACACACACACACTGTATTCTTGTATATGCAGGACAAATTATAGAAGGATACATTAGAAACTGAGATACGAGGCCTGGTTACTTCTAGGGAGTTGAGCTGAGAGTCAAAAAGGAGGGAGATTGTGTTTCTTTGTTTTTAGAAATAGAATATGCTTTGTAATGAAAATGCCTTAGTTTTAGAAAAATTTTCCTTTGGAACCCAGACTTATCTGTGTAATTATATATATATAGTACAGTATAATATAATATCTGTTCCTTTTTATTTCTTCCTACATAATAGAGATTTTTCTTGATTCTGTCAGATGCTATGGTTATTTTTATTTTTTATTTATTTTTAAAGATTTTATTTATTTATGCACACACGAACTGGGGTACAGGCCAGATGCGTGGGAGGTGAGAGGATTCACCAAACAGAGCGGGGAACAGAACAGGCGGATCAACTGAAACACACTGGTGAGGGGAGCTGTGGGCACGGCAGGAGAGGTCTGCTGAGCCAAGGGGGGGGTCCCCTCCCAGGCAGGCAGCAGGGATCGAACTCGTGCTGCAGTGGTTGCGATCTGCTTTATAGTGCGTAATCCACTGTGCCACCAGGGAGGGCCCGCTATGGTTATTTTTAAAGAGTGAGAAACTTACTAGGATCAAGTACCCTTACTTCCTTCTATGCGTCCAACCATTCATCCATCCTGAAATATTTAGTGTTTAGTGTCTCCTATTGCTTCTTTAAGTAAAAAGTAACTCTTTTAATTTTAAAAATATACTTCCCTGGCATTCTCAAAGTATCTTTACCTCTGGTGGGACTTTGGCTATGTGGAGTACAAAGAAAAAGATACTTTGAGAAGATGGATGAATTTTGTACAGAGGGCCTTAGGACAAAGATTCAGGGAACCCCAGGCTCTGTGTGCCAGAATATTTCCTCATATGGAGTAACACTAGTATCTTTTTTAAAAAAGATTTATTTATTTATTTATACAAACACTAGCTGGGGTGTAGCCAGAGGTATGGGGGGAGGTGAGAAGACTCACCAGAGGCAGAGTGGGGAGCAGAGTAGGCACATCTATTGAAACTCACTGCTGAGGGGAGCAACGGGCTAGACAGGAGAGGTCTGCTGCACCTTGCGGGTCAGCTCCCTGGCTGGGGATTGAACTCATGCTACAGTGGCTGTGGATAGTTTCATAGTGCTGTGACTTAACCCCTGGAGCCACCAGGGAGGCCCCACAGTGTTTTAAATAATATTATATATTATTTAGTATTGTGCAAGTATTGGACAGTCTTCTGTTTCTTCAAATTTGGAAGTTCTGTAGTTCAATCAAAACTGCTTAGTGGCTATAGAGAATATGTGGACCTTATAAACATAGACATGTATTGAAATGATAAACAAATTCTTGAACTCTCCCATGCAGATTATTATCAATAGATTTAGATGTATGTTTGAATTTCTAAACTTATACATCACATGCTAGCTTAGTATCATCCCCATTTCACCTTAAACCACAATATCTGCTCCTTTTCTAAAGATGCTACCCCTGCTCTTTTCTACTCCACTAGGAATTTTGACCTGTTTCTCCCAATTACCTTCATTGACCCAATTATCATCAACATTGTGTAGATTTTGCTCTGTCAGCAGGTTTTTCTATTTTCCAGCCTTCCTTTCATTCCTTCTGCTGCCCCAAAGGTCAAACTCTCATCTTCATGTGTCTAAACTGCCATGCTGACTTCTAATGACCTGCTGTCTCCAGCTGGAGAACTCTCTAGTTCAGCCTTCACACTGACGTGCTGATTCATCTCCCCTGGCCTTCATGGATGCATCTTACCTATCTATATTTCTACCCATACACATATAGAGCTAGCTATATATGGACCTGTTTTTCTCTCTGTGCATAAAACCTGTGGCACCTGAGATCTTTCAAAATTCTCTCATTCATAAAAATTGAGTTGCTGAAATTTAGGCTCCTGGCCTTTTCTATGATTTGTATTTCTGTCCAGAGCTAAGTATAATCTTTGTGTATCCTCACACTACAAAGAGGCTTTTCAGGGCCTCCCTGGTGGCGCAGTGGGTTGAGCGACGCACTATGAAGCAAACCACAGCCACTGCAGCACGAGTTCGATCCCTGCTGCCGGCCGGAGAGGGGACCCACATGGTGCAGCGGACCTCTCCTGCTGTGCCCGCTGCTCCCCTCAGCAGTGTACTTCTGTTGATCTGCCTGTTCTGCTCCCCACTCTGTCTGTGGTGAATCCTCTCACCCCCCACACCTCTGGCCTGTACCCCAGTGCTTGTATGCATAAATAAATAAATCTTAAAAAAAAAAAAACAAAGAGGCTTTTCAACTAAAGCTGTCTCTGGCACCTAGGACCATTTTCTTGTGGTAACACATTTCTGATGACCTCATGGTCATTCCTGGAGAAAGGATAGAATGACACAGGAAGCAGAATGGAGATGGTTTAATGATTGAACTTTAGATTAAGACAGACCTGGAGTCATATTCACTCAGCTCTGTGAGCTCCCCACACCTCTGAGCACTCAGTCACACTAACTAGCTATGTAATCCTCTCAGTCATACTTACTAGCTCTGTGGTCTTGCCATTTACACCGACTAGTTATATGATCTTGAGAAAATTTATTCTTTCAATCCCAGTTTTATCATTTATAAAATAGGGTAAAGTTGTTATAACCATGGTTAAATGAAAGTAACATATAGCATGTCATTAGAATAGTTCCTGGCATATGGTAAATTCAGAAAATGGTAACTATAATGGTGTGTTTTAGGGTAGACAATCAGGCTAACTAGGTTCACTTAAGAGGCTGCCCCTAAACACTCGTGTCATGGTTAACATTCTGATTTGGGTCTCAGCAAAAGACAAATTGCTATAGGTCACGAGTCTCTTGAACTGCTGTGAATGCTAAATCCACAAGTGCCGGAAGTTTGGTAAGCTTCTGTGATCCCCTAGCTTCTGGGCTGGTGTTGGATTTTAGAGAGCTCAGAGGATGATTTATTGATTCATGGTGGGGATGGCAGGGAGAGTGAGAGCAGAGAGGAGCTAGACTGCTCCGTGCCCTTCTAGCACTCACGTGTAAATTCCACTTTTGTTCTGCTTTGGAGCACAGCTCGATCTGCTCTGCGAGGAAGCCACACATGGCCTTCTCACAAGATTTTATGAATGGGAGTGAGAAGTGGAGGAAAGCCAAAGATAGCAGCTGGGCTATTCTCTCAGACCGTGAAAGACTAAAAAATCTTTATGGAATAGGTTTTGGGTTTATCGGGTGCACCGCAGCAAGGATAAGTGTTGCCTTGCATTCCCTTCCCCCACCTCCTTGAGTCTGGAGAGGGAGCATTGCCCTGAGCACAGGCCAGGGTTGCTAACAAGGCTGGGGGTGCCTAACAGTGCAGGCAGAGAAAAGGAATGCCCTTCTCCCAAGGCTTCCAGTCCGGACAGGGCAGGACATACGGCAACTGCAGAGAGAATGAACGTGTGTGCCTGTGGTGTTGGACTCTGAACAAAGCCCAGTCGTGATGGGGTCATAGGAAACCAGATTCTCCTAAGCTAGTTACAGGACTAGTGTGTATGGCAAAATATGACTGCCCTGTGGAAGGAGGCCACATGGGTCACATGGAGGGTGATTCTGAGGATCAGATTAGCTGTCATCCACAGGAAGGCTAGAAGCAGGGAGGGCATGGGTACCAGGCTGGGCAGATTGGAAGGCTGGTGGTTGGGGAAGAGAAAGGAAAGACCAGGAAATAGGGGAGTTGCCCTGCAATGAGGTCAGAAATATTTTTTAGCCACCAGCACATTTAGGTGAGTTTGTTCTGTTTTTATCTTTTCCTTCTTCAGGGGGTGGGGCGGGGCAGGGGGGAAGAGTCTCTGAATACTTTGAGAATAAATTTGTGTCATAAAACCCTATGATACTATGATTTATAAGAAATACATATTAAGTTATCCAGATATTAAATAATATTTCTCACATATGGTTTCCATCTATGGTTCCTGGCTCACAGTTCCCTGAAGCCTTGGAATTTCCTAAGTGTTGAGAGTGTCCTATTGCTATATTAATGAGGCAGTTTTGGGACTCCACCAAAGGGTGCTAGTTGCTAGGGAAACCAACCCTGTGACTTGAGGGCTGGAACTTACAGGGGAGAGGCACTGGAGATGGAATTCAGTTACCAATGGTCAATGAGTTAATCGGTATCACCCATGTAAGAAAACTTCCATAAAACTCATCAAAAATGGTGTTCAGAGAACTTCTGGATTGGTGAACAGGTGGAGGTGTTGGGAGACTGAGGCCCCTGGGGAGGCCAGGAAAGGAAAGCTCTGCCCCTTTCCTCATGCCTTGTGCGGTGTATCATTTCCATCTGGCTATTACTGGATCACATCCTTTCATAATGAACCAGTGATCTAGTGAGTGAGATGTTTCTTTGAGTTCTGAGAGCTGTCTAGTGAACCTCTGATTTACGGCCTGTTGTCAGAAGCACAGGGCTTGCAACTGAGTGTGAAGTGGAAGGAGTTGTCCCTTTTCTTGTGCAGTGCTTGATATTACCTCTGGGAAGAGTGTCTCTGAATTAAGCTGAATTGAATTGTATCTCAGACACTCTCCACCTGTCCAAGTATTGCTCGTGGGTTGGTGTGTGTAAACCCGCACACACGCTCATGTTAGAATTGGGTAGAGGGACCCTTTTTTTTTTCTTTTTAAGCTTTATTTATTTATGCATATAAGAACTGGGGTACAGGCCAGAGGTGTGGTGGGTGAGAGGATTCACCAGAGACAGAGCCGGGAACAGAACAGGAAGATCAATAGAAACACACTTCCGAGTGCAGCAGCAGGCAAAGCAGGAGAGGTCTTCTGCGCCATGTAGAACACTTACTTGGCCGGCAGCAGGGATCGAACTCGTGCTGCAGTGACTGCCGTCTGCTTCATAGTGCATTGCTTAATCCACTGCGCCACCAGGAAGGCCTTAGAAGGGCCCTTTCAATCCCAAACCCTCATTTCCAGTTTTCCTCATCCGAATATATTCCTATACCGCTTCCCCTGACCCTCTGTGGTTTTCTTCCTGGCTAAGAGCTCCATTTATACACTGAGCAGTGTACCAGCCACCAAGAGACCGCCAATAGGAAACTGGGGTTGGCGTGCCAGGCACAGGCCACCCAGTGCTCTGACCTCCTCCCACAGGCAGCTTTTCCAGAGCCTTGAACACCAACAGCTTTGAAGCAAAAAAGAAACCCCACTCTTCCTTTGAGGCCCCTTTTGTAATAGTGCTTTCCTCTGGTTGGTTGGATTAGTTAAAATTTCATCAGCTTCTCTTACAAATTTCTTCCTCCTATTGTCAAAAGAAAAGAGAGAATATCTCTTGGAGATGTTTGCTAACCTCAAGAAATAAGAAAGAAAAATAATCTGACCTGTTTTTATTCTGGAAACTTAAATTGTTCTTACAGGCTTAAAAAGAATCAGATGAGGTGTTGTGAAACAAACAAAAAGAAAGCCCATTTTTTTGTGGTTGTTCAGTGACGTTACTAAAAGAACACATAAGAAACTCTTTCTCCTCCTCGTACACACACTGTTTCAATGCTCTCAGTGTTCTTTGGGCCACGAGAGTGAGTAGGGTTATGGACTCCTGCCAAAAAACAAAAAAAACATTTTGAAAACCCATGCAAAACACTAACAGCCATGATGAGATTATGAGACCAAACCAGTAGGGGGCAGTCTGACACAAGCAAATAGAGGTTTAGAGTTTAATAAAATATCAGAAACGACTCTTTGAGACAACAAAGACAAAAATTGTGCTAAGAGCTGTAAATCTTTCATGCTAAATTCCTGCGCAAGAGCCAGTCATGGTTGTATCATAATTAAACATGCTACTAAAACATAAATCCCTTACTGATAAGTTCCTCTTAGTGGAGTAAAGCAGTGGCTGGCCCATTAACATTAATCGAAAAGATTTCTGGTGTAGTCAGCACAAACTCATCTTTTGTGTATCAGAAACAACAAAAGAAAAGTAAACCACCATTCTCATTGCCACCGGGTGTTTCCCAGCCATCTTTATGAGTAGAGGGCTGTGTTGGTGATAAGGGCTGAGAGTTGTGGTTGACTCCGGTGTTTCCCAAACTTGCAAGGCAGTGGGTAGAGAAGGGAGATCACTTATCTGTGTTATGTATTAGTTTCTTCGGGCACCCAAAACAAAGTGCTACAAACTGAGTGACTTACTCTCTCAGTTCAGGAGACTAGCAATCCAAAGTCCATTGGTTCTGGCAGGGCCAAACTCCTTCAAGTCCATGAGGGAGAATACTTGCTTGGTAGTCCTGGTGGGGGCCACTGAGCCTTTGCTTGTGGCAACGTAACTCCCAGTTTCTGCTTCTATTTTCACATGGTGTTTTAGCTGTGTCTCTGTTTTTGTATGATTATCTTATACACATACCAATTTTTTGATGAGGGGCCCACTCTCTTCCACTATGACCTTATCTTTTTTTTATTAAAATATTTTAAAATTTACATATACTTGCCATCAATTGTAATCCCCATGTATTCCCCATCACCAATTCACCAGTGCACCATCACCTCAGTCCCTTGTGCTCCCATCTTCCCTCAACCCACCCCCTCCCCTCCCCACCAGGTGTCCCCAGTCTGTCCTTGTCTCCTCATTTTTGGTTTCTGTGTCTCTATTGCTGTTATTGTTATTATTATTATTGTTCTTATTCCTTTCCTTGATCCTCCTTTGGTTCCCTTATGTTCCTCCTAAGGGAGGAACCATCTGGTATTTTTCTTTCGCCTTCTGACTTACTTCGCTAAGCATAATCCCCTCCAGATCCATCCATGTTCCCATGAATGAGTATGACCTTATCTTAACTAATTATATCAGCAAGGCCATATTTTGCAGTACTGGGAATTGAATTTTGTCCATTTTTTGGGGGGGAGGGGAAGAAGTAATTCAACACATAATAGGTATTAGATATTTTTGAGTCACTTGGACTCTGCCATGGGAACTGTTACTGTCTCATGGCTTCTCCTAAAGGGCCAATCAACATAGGCTCTTCCAGAAATTCTAGTCCTTACTTAGGCCAGTTATTCCAAGGGTAGAAATGGCATTAATATCTGTTCAGTATTTACTGAGTGCCATGAAGTTTATGAAAGTTATCTTCAACAACAATTTCTTGTCACCAACACTACTATTTACTTGTCCAAACTGCCATCTAGGGTGGATGCCCTAGAATGCCTGGTCTTCCTGCTTTCAGATTTGCCATCTTGGATTGGCCATTTGTTGCTATGACATATTACCTTGGAATGCAGAGCTTTAAAGCAGCAAGCACTTATTATCTCATGGTTTCTGTTGGCCAGGAACCCAGCACAGCTTAGCAGTGTCCTCTGACTTAGGATCTTTCAAGAAGCTATAATCAGGGGGTTAGCTGATTCAAAACCCCACTGGAGGAGGATCTGCTTCCAAGCTCACTCACTGGGATGGTAGAAAGCCTTTCTGACTACAGGTTGGAAATGTTAGTTATTGTTACATGGGCCTCTCCTTTGGACTATCCCCCATATGGCTTCTGGATACTGAGATGGAGGACTGAGAGAGAACAAAAGTAGGTGAGGGTATGTAAGAAAAAAGTCAGAGTATTTTGTTACCTAATCTTGGAAGAACCATAACATTACTTTTGTAGTGTTCTATTAGTCACCAGGTCCAGCCCACATTCAAGGGGAGGGGATTATACAAGGGCATTGTATAAGCTCCCTTCCTTGTGTGTGTTTCTCCCTTACTGGCACAATAGTATCACACCCATAACTTTTCAGATACCAGATTTGTGGATTTTCTATAGAGTCAGCAATTCTATGACAACAGTTCGTTGTCTTACAATTTAACTCAGTTCTGACACCATCTACCTGGAGACAGTGTGAGATCCCACAAATTAAGGGCTAAGTCCCAGAAGTCAACAGGTCCTCAGACTTCAGGTAGCAGTCACAAGCTCAGGTTGTTATCTGTGACTTTGACCAGCCAACTGTAAATCAGAGGTTCTCTTCCCCTCTTCTTTATTTGCTAGAGATGCTCACTTAACTCAGGAAAACATTACCTACTAGATTACTGGTGTATTATAAAGGGATATAACTCAGGAACAACCAAATGGAAGACATGCATGGGATGAGGCGTGTGGGAAAGACACAGAGCTTCCATTTCCTCTCCTGTGTACTATTTTCCCAGCACCTCCATGTGTTCACCCACCCAGAAATTCTCTGAAATTAGTCCTTTTGGTTTTTTTTTTTTTTTTTATGTATGCATACAAGCACTGGGGTACAGGCCAGAGGTGTGGGGATGGTGAGAGAATCCACCAAACAGAGCAGGGGGCAGAACAGGCAGATCAACTGAAGTACACTGCTGAGGGGAGCAGCGGGTGAGGCAGGAGAGGTCTGCTGCGCCATGTGGGTCCCCTCCCTGGCCGGAGGCAGGGATCGAACTCGTGCTGCAGCGGTTTGCTTTAAAATGTGTTGCTTAACCCACTGCGCCACCAGGGAGGCCCTCCTTTTGGGGTTTTATGGAAGCTTCATTATATAGGCCTTAATGATTATCGGTGATTGAATTCAATCTCTAGCTCTGATCCTGGTAAGCTGGAGTTGGGGGGCTGGGACTGAAAGTTCCAACACTCCCATCAAAGTTGGTTCCCCTGACAACCAGCTCCTCATGCAGAAGTTACCGAGAGGTTTCCCAAAGTCATCCTGTTGACATAAACTGAGGTGTGATTGAAAGCACTTGTTGTGAATAATAAGAGGCACCTTTATGCTTTCAGCACTTAGGAAATCCCAAGGGTTTTAGGAGCTCATTGGCTGGAACAGGATGACAACCTAATATATATTTCTTAATATGAATGACACTATCACAGGCTGGCACAGGAAGAAGCTGGAGTTTTTGGGAATCATTTTAAAGATTGTCTACCACTTCCTCCTATAGATTATTCATGAAACAGCTACCAGAGCAATCCAGCTAAAATGTAAATCCATCACAAAATTCTCCTAACTTAAAAAAATTAATTATATCCTTCTCTTAACCAGAGTTTTAATGCTTCTGTGGAAAAAGAAGTAAATGAGTCAGGATGAACAAAGCTGTACTTATAATAACAATATTGATGATCTTTGTCTTGGGTGGTAGCTCATGAATGGCTATTTTTATTTTTTGTCTTTATTTGCTATGGTCCCTCTAATGAACACATCATACCTTTATAGTAAGGAATTTAAATATTTCTACTAAGATACTTATAAAAATTGAATATAGGCTATGCTTTTAGGGGTATGAAAATGCACACAAAATAGGAAAGGATATTAAAATAGCAATGATACAGTGGATATTTTCTAGCTCTTTCATATCTTTCAGATTTAAAAAGTCTAGCATTTGTATTTTAAGCCTCTACTACATTTATAATTGTGAAAAAAATTGAAAAGGTCTGAGGTGAGTTTATATACTTCATAGGTAAAAAATTCAATTTGTGTTTTGTTCAACAAATTCTTTTGAAGTCATGAGACATAAGAATGCTGATTGCTGGCCTTGGGAGAGATGATTGGGTCTAGAGGTTGTAGGCTGAGGCAGAGGATGGCAGCATATCATTGCTCATCTGGTGGCGCATCCCAGGAGGTCTTTCTACTCAGACCAGAAACAGCTTTCAGTGGCTTATCAGCCATCAGAGAGAGGTTGGGTTCCCTCCTGCAAGAGCTGCCAGTAGGTTTTCTATTGAGCTCTGTCTCATTATCACAGCACAACTAGGATTCTTCTTTGCACACCAAGAAACAAGAACTTCTTGTTGCCTCACTTTCTTTGGGTTGTCTTCTGCATTTTCTTGCAGCTTGTCTATATACTACCTCAGACGGTCCCCACTGGAGACTAACTGAGATCTTGCAATTCTTTTTTAAAGATTTTTTGAAATTTATTTTTGCATACAAGAACTTGGATGTAGGCTAGAGGGGTGTGTGTGTGTGTGTGTGTGTGTGTGTGTGTGTGTGTGTGTGTGTGTGTGAGAGAGAGAGAGAGAGAGAGAGAGAGAGGGCAGGAGAGCGAGAGAGCGAGAGAGCGAGAGAGCGAGAGAGAGAGAGGATTCACTAGAGACAGACAGAGTTGGGAGCAGAACAGGCAGATATACTGAAATACACTGCTGAGGGGAGCAGTGGACAAGACAGGAGAGGTCTACTGTGCCATGTGGATCAGCTCCCTGGCAGGGGATCAAACTCAGGTTGTTACAGATCTTGCAATTCTTATGTGGCAGGACAAGATTTTCTTTTTTTTTTTTTAATCTTTTTACAATAAAGATTTCATTTATTTAGGCATACAAGAGCTGGGGTACAGGCTAGAGGTGCAGGGAGTGAGAGGATTCACCAGAGACAGAATGGGGAGTGTAACAGGCAGATCAACTGAAATACACTGTTGAGGGGAGCAGCGGGTGGGACAGGAGGGGTCCCTGCGCCATGTGGGTCTGCTCCCTGGCCGGACTCGTGCTGCAGTGGCTGTGGAAGCCCCACAGTGCAGTGCTCAAACCCTTGTGCCACCGGGGAGGCCCTAAACTGAATATATCTTTTTTTTTTCTTTTCTTTTTTTTTTATTAAAATATTTTAAAATTTACATATACTTGCCATTAATTGTAATCCCCATGTATTCCCCATCACCATCTCACCAGTGCCCTTCCATTTTCCTTCTTGTCTGAGAAGGACAAGATTTTTAGCAAGACAAAGGAAGAGAGAAGACAGAGATTTTGTTGGAATAATAATTTTGTGATCACAATGGAATACTATTCAGCAATCAAAAAGATAAACTAATGCCATTTGCAGAAACATGGATGGAGCTTGAAGGGATTATGCTCAGTGAAATAAGTCAGAAGGAAAAAGAAAAGTTTCAGATGGTCTCACTTATAGGAGGAATATAGGGGATAAAGGAAAAAAATAACATCAACAACAACAAAAAATCATAACAAAGCAAAACAAAAATAGACAACTACAAATCAGAGACATTCTTCAGGGAAGAAGGAGGAATTGGGATCAAGGCAGGGATGGGAAGAGCACAAGGGACTTTGATGATGGTGCACAGGTGAATTGGTGGTTGGAATTCTATGCAGACTACACCTAGAAAAGAAAGCAAACATTGTATGAAAAAAAAACATTTAAAAAAATGACCAGAAAAGCTGTGAATTGAGGAAGATCCTATTTTCCTACTCTGGTTAGAAGTACTGGGCTCCCCTCAATCATGACAGACCTCTCTGTCCAGGTCCCTTGAATCCAAAGAACCTTGACTGCAAAGAAAAAAAGATAATGGAAAAGAACCTTTATATGGGTTTAGCAAGTCACTAAGCTGCTTCTGCGTTTCTATTTATCCCAAATAAAGATGTACAAAAGAATGTTATTTTAAACCACGTTGAAGAGTGTGGGGAATTGGAACACTGCTCTGTGCGTGTGCATTCTTCTTCTTGCCTGTAGATGTTAGTAAACAACAGAGCTTTAAGATTTGGGGTTTGTGCTTTTTGTTTACTCAGTATGGTGTTTTCCAGATTGTGGTATGTGTGCCACTGGGCTGTTTCATGTGGTACATGGATGAACATCTTTTATTTTAATAGTGATGTGTTTAATAAGTACTTGAAAAATATAACCAGCATAACAAACCCATGGTTTGTAGGTATTATTGCATACAAAATCCAATTTATTTAAGTTTAAAAAGGAAGAAATACTAAGTTAATAGGAGAACACTTAGTGACTGGATAAGGCATGGATTGGAATGGAAGTATGGGAAAAGCAGTGCTACTAGATGTGGCCAGAATTACAAGAGAAGGTGTGTCGTTTTGTAGATATTCTAAAGAACTCAAAAGATCTGAGGCCTCCCTGGTGGCGTAGTGGGTTGAGTGCCGCACTGTGAAGCATCTGTGGCACAGCAATGTGAGTTCAATCCCCTGCCTGGAGGGGACCCACATGGCACAGCAGACCTCTCCTGCTTCGCCCTCTGCTCCCCTCAGCAGTGTATTTCAGTAGATCTGCCTGTTCTACTCCCCATTCTGTCTCTGGTGAATCCTCTCACCTCCCTGACTCTGGTCTGTACCCCAGCTCTTGTATGTATAAATAAATATTTAAAAAAAACAACTCAAAAGATCTAAAGCTTCCTCATAGGGATGGGGTCAGGAGCGCTGCTCACAGATTCAGTTTTCCCCATGTTGGAGCTGGGGCTCTGGGGGCAGATCAGAGAGGGAGGGAAGTCTGAAGAGCTCCAAGGGTGGGGAGAAGAGGGAGGTAGATCAGAGAGCGACAGACAGGATCCACTCATCTCTACCCCATCCCACTTTGCTATATGAGGTAGATGCTAACTGCATTTCCAGGTGACTGGTAATGTTTGTGTAACCATCTGTTCTCCACGTGGCAGGGAGATAACTAACAGCAACATATCCTGTTAATGTACTGAACCTATAAATCCTCCTAAGCAGCAGGAGTATAGTCAGCTGTGGGCAACCAGAGTTCAGTCCCAATGGGGATGCTCTAGGGTTATAATTATAGAGAAGAATTGTCCACTGCAGCTGCAGGAGAACAGAAAAATGAACCCAAGGAAAGTGAGACAACCAGAGCATCTGCCAGGTCTCACCCCAATATTTTAGATTGAAGCCTCTAGAGAGACTGGCTTACTCCGATCTTGTAGTCATATCTTATTTCAAATGATGATGCAAATATCCAATAGTACATCATGGACATAAACAGTAATGCATATGTAGACTTATTGTAAAAATGTTAACAAGATGTTAAGTAAAAAAGCAACTTATAGAACTGTGTGACAGTTTAGTCCCATTTTCATAAAAAAATAGATATTCTGTGTACTTAGAAAAATATCTAGAAGGAGATATATGAATGAACATGTTCACAATGATGGTAAATTGGTAATGGGAGTCTAGGTGGTTTAGTTCACTATTTTTTTCAAAATAATGAACATGTATTTCTTTTTTTTTTTATTAAAATATTTAAAAATTTACATATACTTGCCATTCATTGTTGAACATGTATTTCTTGTGTAACTTTTTTGAATATCAAAAATTCTTTTTATTCATGATGATTATTCTTTTTTAAAAAATATTTATGCATATAAGAACTGGGGTAGGGCCAGAGGTGTGGGGGATGAGAGGATCCACCAGAGACAGACTAAGGAACAGGTAGGTTGACTGAAATAGACTGGTGAGGAGAGCAGTGGACGAGGCAGGAGAGGTCTGCCTTACCATGTGGGTCACCTCCTGGGCTGGTAGCAGAGATCTAACTCATGCTGCAGTGGCTGCAGTCTGCATCATAGTGCATTGCTTAACCCACTGCACCACTATGGAGGCCCTTGTGATGATTCTTTTAACCTTGGTTGTCAAATCTGTATCTAAGGTTTCAGTAGGGGCTCACAAGCCAAGGTCAGGTTTCCTAGCTGCTTTTGGTCAAGGAGGTTAAACCATAATATCTGTGGCAAACAGAATTGTTCCACTCAGTATTTTTTTCTGGATCTGGATAACTTAAATATATAACTTTTCATCGACATCAATCATATATATGTATACACACACATATATCTGAAATACTTTCAGTTCAGGTATTCTTTGGTAATTAACTTTAAATGTGTGTTCTAATAAACATCTAATATTCAATTTCATTAAGCAAATCTTTCAAGCAGCACTTAAACCATGCTTATTGTGGTAAGCAGCATTCTTACCATGATGTGGCCACTACTTTTGCAATGCTTAAAAATTATTTTGCATTAATAAAATGAACACTGCAGAGGACTTATTGTATCAGCCATTAACTCATATTTAGCCAGCTTCACCTACTTGAAAAATGTTATCAAAGAATTTAGATTTCTAATAATTATTAATATCCACTCTGATTTGCAATTATGACCAAATCATATAGCTTGAAGCGGATCAGATAGAAGCCTGGCATTAAATTTATTTGATAAATATGTATTCAATACTGACAATGTGTGGAAAGATTTCAGGGCTGGGCCAGGGCTTGCAGCTCTCCACCCCAGCTCTGTCACAGAATGGTGGTGGGCGCCTTGGCAAGTTGCTATCTCTCTGGACCTTAGTTTTCTTATCTGAGAAATTACATACATTTATTATGTGTAGAATTTTGTGCTAGACACTCTGGTGGAAGGAAAATTCAAACTGTGTTTTGAAAATTTGGGCTAAATATTTTTTAAAAATTAAAAATAACTTTAAAAGTAACATAAGCAATACATATTCATTGCAGACAAATGAGGATAAAAAAATAAATGAAGCCAAATAAGTAAAAACACATGTAACTAGCAGATGGGTGAGATTGGTAGGCAGAGATGGCAACAAGCATTGCAGGCAGAGGACCAAGACAGGGAGATGGTGGTAAGCCTGCCTGCTAGAGAAGGGGTGCTCACCCAGCTGGGCAGAAGTGGGGGATCCTTGTGGGAAGTGATAGGAGCTAATATTGGGTCAGACGGTGGGTTTCTTCATTCTTTAGTCAAAGGGTAATTTTAGGCAAGAATGGCTATATGAAGGGAATATTATAGGGAGAGGAAATGCTTTTAAAGGACATGCTCATTTGCAAAGAAAATCTCCTCACCCCCACCCCTATATATTGCAAGATGGTTTGGACTGCAGAAAGCTTATACCACCTTCCCCCAGAACCCCCCACATCCATCTGCCCTATTGATTATTGAGACCTCAAAACAAAGGTACAACCTCATCTGCAGATGCAACAACCATCATTTCTTAGAGGCCGACGGGGTTTTCTTGTGGCTGTATTTGTAGGCAAAACTGCCTGGCAGCAATCCTGCTGCATCTCTGTGAATACAGGAGGAGCACTTCTGCATAGACCCAAGGGAGTATGCAGAATCCCAACCATCCATAAAAAAATACCTTGTTCTTCTGTAAGGTGATACTTGAATTCACTAGAATTCCTCTTGGGGAATACACAGTGTTTGCTTGATTGGGATAAATACATTGATAAGACATTTGGGCTAAGGTGGGAGGACCAAAGGGTCATCAATCTAATTTCTAAGAAATGTGAATTCTGTTAAGTCCAAGCATGAATTTGGGGTAAAAGGTGGGGCAGAATGGAGCAGATGCATAACAAGAAGGCAATGAATTGAGAGCTGGGAGAGGTACCGGGATGAGAATTGCCAGGAAACTGGGTCCTGTGTGGAAAAGGAACACAAAGGAAACTCCCAGAACAGGTAAAAGCAGAAAAAAGCCCTTGAGAAGAGAAAGTGCTATGTTTATTCTGGGGTGAGTGATGTTACCTACCTTTTCTATCCATAAAGTGCAGCCACACCTGTGTTACTAAATTTTAGCGGGTATGTTCTTTTTGGGGCAACTCAAACAGATGTGTTACTTGTCCAGCTTTGTGTGGGTGAGAACAGAGATAGCTGGAGCAGACACGGTAACAAAAGACAACACTGAAGTATTGCAGGCATTGCTTTGTTTTTGTTGAAGAGACCTGTATCTTTATCCACAGATATGTGGATATGCCTGTTATACACATGTAAACATTTATTTACTTCAAACTTGTATGGCATTTTGGAAATTCAGCAAAAGTAGTGTCCACTGGATTGTTTCCAGCCCACAGAAGGTGAAGTAATTTGTCTTAACTGCCTGTGTGGGTCATTCTTTGGTCCTGATGGATACCTGACATAAATTCTGGAAAAAAAAATCTTCACAAAGAATGCTACAAATCACTTGTTTATTAATTCACCATCATTTAGACAATGAGTAATTCCCCCAAAATCATAACAAAGAAAATCCTACATCAGAGGACCTCTCTGATGGCTAAGGGGTTAAGTCTCAGCACTATGAAACTATCAGCAGCCACTGCAGTTTGATCCCCCTCCTGGGAGGTGACCCACATGGCGCAGCAAACTTCTCCTGCCTTACCCGCTGCTCCCCTCAGCAGTTTATTTCAGTCAGTCTGCCTGTTCTATTCCCACTCTGTCTGGTGAATCATCTCACCCCAACACCTCTGCTCAGATATCCTGTTTGAAGTACCTAAATGCCACCACAGGACATGTTTGTTTATCACAACATGCTTGTCCCTCATCTCAGGATGTTCCCCCTGGCTAATGCCCATACTTTCCTTAGGGGTCTTTCAAATGTTACTCCCTCACTGCAGTTTGGTTTTCCCTGACTACATCCCAAGGGGAGGCCACACACTTATCAGCACTCTAGTCACACTTGCTACCCAGCTCTCATGCTCTTACCACATCGTGTAGTGGTTATTTGCCCATGTTGTCCTCTCTTGCTTATCACAGCTGTCCCCTTTGGGGTACCATGTGGTCCCTACAGAGGAAGTGGGGTGCTTCCTTTGCTGTTCTTCTTTGAAGCTTTTTTCCAAAAATGCAAAGCATAGGTGGAGTTCATTTTAAGGAGAGTCACTGGAGGCTCCTGGATAATGAATGGACAAAAGGCTGCGGAGAGGAATTTATATAGCTACTTCCCAGACAAGATCCTGGGTTTCCTGTGACTCACTGCTTTGCTCCCAGTCTCTTCTGAAGCTAAGGGTCTACACTTCCCTTCATTCATGCCCACACGAGACTGGCCTCCAGCATTGCTCTTCCTCAGAATCTGGGCCAAACTCACCACTAGACCTGGGGTTGGCGGCACACGGCCCAGCTCCATGGGCAGGTGAAACACCTGTGCAGCTGTACCCAGACTTAGATCACTTTACACTTAGTTCCATGCTCTGTTCTTATCCTCTTGAAATTCTTCATTGTTGAACAGGGGGCTCTCCTTTCTATTTTGGTCTGAGTCCCACAAGTGCATAACCAGTCTGTGGATATTTTTTCCTCACCTGATTTAAGAGTACTTCCCAAAGTTCTTATTTTCTGAAGTTGTAGTGACATCTTCTCAAGTCAATCATCAATTAAAATGACTGATCCCATCAAGAGAAAACCCCATCTTTACCTAGACATCAAGGCATGAATGGTTCCCACAAAGTAATCTTTTTTTTTTTTAAGTAGAAATAAAATTTATTTTTTAAAATTTTTTTATTAAAATATTTTAAAATTTACATATACTTGCCATTAATTGTAATCCCCATGTATTCCCCATCACCATCTCACCAGTGCACCATCACCTCAGTCCCTCGTGTTCCCATCTTCCTTCAACCCTCCCCCTCCCTTCCCCACCAGGTGTCCCCACCCACAAAGTAATCTTATAAAATACTAATTTTAGTTATTACCTCAAATTTGAACATTGTATGGCTCAAGGATTCATGGAGTCCATTCTAACCTGGATTCATCCTGTTAAGCTGTTTATACTATTTATGTTAACTTTTAGTAACTTATTTTCAAATTTAGGAGGACCCCAAATTAAATAGGCACAGGTCCTGAGGAAATACAGAAACGCTAGTTTATGGACTAGAGTGATTCAGAATATCCATTCAGGTAAGTCCTGATCCTACCTTAGAGGCGACCTTGGAGATCATATATAGTTCTTTTAAACCCAAGCTGGGCCTGGTGGGGTCCTAAGAATACTGTGAGGAATCAATCAGGAACCATTGCAGGGGACAAGCTGGAGGCCATGGCACTGGGAGTTAGAGTCTCCATCTTGGCTTCAAACAATCACTCTCTTACATTTTATACTCACATTAGAGCTCTGCTGCTAAAAAGAAATTTTGGGAACTGCTGACCTAAATCATTTCATTTTTCTTCCATCTGAGGGGAGAAGCTACTGGAATTTAAAGAGATTTAGTGGGTTGTTCAAGGTAACCCAGATCATTCGATAGCAGAGCTAGACTTCAAATCTGACCTCTTGACTCCCAGTGATGCTCTGACATTTAATACTGTAGTTGTAGTCGAATGAATAATTTCATTCAAATGTGGTTTTACAGAAACAAAAAGGAATAAGTTTGCTGGGTTTGTATTTCCAGGAAAAGCTGAATTCATTCATGGAGTTGCCACCTCCAACCCCATCTGGTCATCTCATAAATCTGTACAGTTGTTTGCAGGAGAGCGTTGGCAGGTATAAACCAATGGAATAGCACTGCTAGAAAAACAATTGTGTGTTCCTGAGTAGGCATAAATATGAGTCCAGTAACTTTATGAAAAAGCACTCAAAAGAGATGTAAATTGTGATAATCTGTTATGTAATAGATTGATAAAGGCTAAAAATATTGAGAGTTATTGACTAGAATGGGCAAAGTAAATACTCATACTGTGTCAGTGGGAGTGTTGATTGATAACACCTTTTTTTTTCCTTTTTTTTCTTTTTTTTCCTTTTTTTCTTTTTTTCCCTTTTTTCTTTTTTTTCCTTTTTTTTCCTTTTTTTTCTTCCTTTTTTTCCTTTTTTTCTTCCTTTTTTTTTTCCTTTTT